>QTSX02003619.1:0-317500 GCA_014839935.2 Entomophthora muscae
TGGAACCTCCAGAATTAACTCATACAGAATAGAATATCCTCCATGTAGACAATTCTCAAAAGTATTTTTTCTTATTTTCAATATTGAAGATTATTTTTTTCTTGATTAAACAATTGCCAGTGATAATAGAAGCAATGTTTGATTTTTATTTTGAGCTTTTAATTGAAATTATAAGAGATAAAGCAATTTTTTTTGAAACTGTTGACATGAAGGATGTTCCATTCTGTATGAGTTAATTCTGGAGGTTGCCGTTTTGGTCTGCCATTTTCTCTTTCATGGGTGTGGTTGAAAAACTGTAGCTGCTACCAGTGATAAGGAGCGCCTTTTGGGGAAACTTCAAATATGGAATTGAGAAATAAGAGAATTATCTTTTATTGGATAATATTTTAGCTTATAAAGACTTGGCTGTGGCAGATATTTAGTTGGATTGAACCTAGGGACTGGTCATGTGCGGGATGGGTTCAAGCCTTGATACTTGGATTGTCATGTGATATTGCTTGGTTACCATTCTCAGTATGTCAAACAGTATATTGGAAGGGCACCAAATTGAGCAATGGCTGGATGTTAAGCAGGTTGGCGGTAGCCAGAATGTCTGTACATCCAGACCCTTGACACTTAGTACAAATATAATCCTACAGTTAGGATTCCCTGTTGTGTATCTGTGCTGGGCCTCAGGTCACAACAAAAATGGTGCTCACTACAGGGGATGTAAGCCCCTTGGTAACCCCTTTGCAACCACACTTTCAGGTCCTTGGCCTCTGCCTATACAAGAGCCAACTTCACCTGAAATTACTAGTCCTCCTATTGAGGAAGACATTGAAGACCCACCTATTGTCCCTACTGTGTTGAATCTTGGGAATGGTCCCTGCCTAGTGGCCTACCCTTTGGGTACCCCTGACTTGGAACAAGTCATGGTGGTAGCCCTGGGGTTATCCCGTGATGGGGCCATCTCTTGCCTCCAGTTACAGTTCAGTCAAGAAGAATACTACAAATTGATTGCGGCTCCACAATTTCCACAGCATCTCCTCTCAGCGGCTGGCTCTGATGAGCACCTATTGTCATCCTTTGTACAATCTGCCTTAGCCCACCATCAAATGGTGTTAGGGCTCCACGCTCCAGAGATTTCATCTCTACAATCAGCCGTCACTCATCACTGGGATAAGTTTGCGGCCTACCAGCAGTGGATTCACTCCCTGTTTTCCTTAGTATCAGACAATCAGCGCAACTCTGTCACCTCCCAGGCCCGCTTGGTTACTTCCATTGAGCAAATGCAATGGTCTATCACTGAGTACGTTAGGGAGTGTCTACATGAGTTTCACCAGTTGGAACAGCCCTGGCTAGCCCAAGTAGATTCCACCTTGTACCCTTACCTCACTCATTTTGAACAACTTGTACAGCAGCTTAATGAGTTCAGTGCTTACTTATTTGACCAACTACAACAAGTGGCAGATCTTGCTGCTTAGGGCCTCTTCAAGCTCAGTGAAGAATTTGATCAATAATGGGTTGCCACTGCCGCTGCTATTACCAAGCTCCAGACTCAGGTGAATGAGTTATCTATGCCCAAGCCAGATGTGCTGCCCTCTTCCCCATCTGACAATTTGGTGGATAGAGAGCAGAGACTATGGGATGCCATTCAAGAGCTACAAGTGTCTACCTGTAGTCAAGGTTGCCCTACTGAACTGCCTCAGCCTGATCCTCAGGTGCTTGCTTTGACAACCCAAATTGCCAAGCTACAGCAAGATCTTGCTGCCCTACGCAAAATGGTGACAATTGCTGCTAGTCCAGTTGGAGTTATCAATGAAGATGACTGTTGCCCTGGACTGTCAGGAGCCCCTTGAATCCAATGTGGTAGAGAGTTGATTGCTCTAGCTAATGAAGTGGACCACTTGAAACAAGACCACAACAAACTCAATAGGGACGTGCAAGAAATTAGTGAATTGATTGACTCAGTAAATGACAGGTTTAACCCTTGCCTCTCAGTGGGGCCTTTCCTTACCTCCCGGCTGGCCAAGCTTTCCAGGGTAGTAACAACACAGGGCCAACACCTACATGTTACTGAGCAACAGACTACTATAGCTAATAACACAGGTACCTGCACTGCTGAGACCCTGACTACTCTTGAGGAAAGTGTTTGTCAGCTGTGAGCCAGACAGCCCCCATTCAAATATGAAGCAGAAATCTCCCCACACATAAATGTACTTGATAGCAACAATGGTGGCCCAACTCCAGAAGCACATTTAAAGCCTACCTTTAAGTAAGTCTTTGACCCCAAAACCTCAATCATTTCAGCTTTCCTAAATATCTATGAAACTGCCATGCAAAGAGCCTTTGATGAGGTTAAGAAGGAACACATTCTAAACTGTCTTCACCTGACTTGTCAAGAGGTAGTAGTGTCAGAGCTGCCCACCATTGAGACCTGGGAAGATACTGAAGCAACTCTGATTGACAAATTTGGTGGTGACCTTAGTTTGGAAGTAAAGAAGGATGCCTTCATACACATTGCTTTCAAACCAAAGGAGACCCTAGCTGAATTTGCAGATAGATTCTATATGGAAGGACAGCAACTGATAAAAAGCAGACAACTGACAGCCCATGAGGCTTACATGGCTTGCGCTCAAGCCCTCAAGGTGAATCAGCTTCTGTGCCTTCATTTAAAAGCCCATAAGGCCATGCTTTCCTCTATGAAGAGCATAAAGACATTGTTGCAGGATATGCACCTTACCCACTCTGGAGCTGTTGTACGGGAGAATTGTACTGCCTCCAATTCTGGTTCATCTTCCCGCAGCCCTTGCATCCTCACAATGAACTCGCAAAATCCTCCTAGACGTCAAGGTTGCCACAACTGTGGCCAAATAGGTCATCATTCTTTAGTCTGCACCAATCCTTGGTTTGAAGGGGCTGATCCCAAGGAACAGGCGGGAAAAAACAGTCAACCTAGAGGCAGAGAGGCTCTTGGTTGACAATTTTTCCCTGTCTCCTTTGATTCCCCCTCCATCACTGACTCTGAGCCTGCTGACACTGAGGCTCCTCCCATTCTGCTGCTATTCCACAATATATCTGACAACTCTGATATAGATGATTCAGATTTGGAAGATCCTGACACCTATGGGTATTCAGTTCTTGCGTCCTTGAAACTATTGTGGTACTTTATAAGTTGTGTTCTGGGAAAACTATAACAACTGCCAAGCCTCTACCTGAAGCCAAGGAGGTTGTCTCTTGCCCATACCTCACTTAATATAAGAGGTCTCCCGTGCTTGTTGAATCTTCTGAGGAAGCTGCTGAGGTTGCTGACGCTGTGTTCAAAAATGTCTAAGTCTTTCTCCCTCTCCAGACTGTCTATAAGGAGTTCCCAGGCTTGAGATGCATGATTGAAAAGTGGGATAAAGAACTGGCAGAAGCCCAAGACATTCTGGCTGTCCTCACTCCCTTTGATTGTACTACCACTTGCGTGGAAACATCCATCCAAAAGGTGAAGATTAAGGCTGTCTTAGACACGGGGTCTCCTGTTAATATTGCCTCCTTGAAGCTTTTCAAGAAACTCAAACTTGCCCCAACCTTAACTATCACCAGTCATATGGCACAGCTGGGCTATCCATGACTTGCGCTATAGCAGCTTATTATGCTCTTCCCATGCAGTTTGGCAAGTTACTCTTGGCTGCACCTGCAGTTGTCTTAGAGAATGAGAGTTATGACCTCCTAGTTAGTAATCAATTCCATAGGGAATACAATGGGATCATCAACTTGAAGGATGGTTACCTCTCTATCTTGGGGTACAAAGTCCCTCTGATTTTTGAAGAGCCTGTTAAAGTCCCAGGGAAGCGCCTCAAGACGTGTACCTTAGAATATCCCACTGGTGTTTTCACCCTGAAATACTGTACACATTCATCCAACATGAAGTGTCCTCCTATGGCTTGCCCTGCGTCTGAAGGGATTCCTCTCTTGGCTACTTCCACTGTAACCATTTCCCCTGGATCTCAAGCTATCCTAGACTCCCAAATATCATATGAGTTACTGGAGCACACGTTCCTAGAGTTATACTCCCCTCCCTCACTAGGACGCAACAAACCCTATCACTGCCTGGGAATCTTGGATGTCTCTCATAAAGACCGTGTTCAATTGCTGGTTGCCAACTTAACCGCTCTCCCCATACATGTATCTAGAGGGCAGGTTGTTGGCTATGTCAAGTTGTTGAATACTCTCAATGTACTATTGCTACATCCCTTTGGCATGTTTCAAGATTTCAACTTATCTGAAGACAAGCCCCAAGTCCTGTCCTTGTTCACTGCGCAAGATTTCCTGCAACTATCCCTGGTACAACAGAAGGAGGTGCTTGATTTTCTGGATCAAATTTAAGATATTTTGCTAAAGATAGCACTGACTACAGCCTAGATAAAGGCGTCATTCACCATATTGACACTGATGACGCTCCCCCCTTCTGTGCAAACCTTATTGCCGTAGTCAAGTGGAAGACACTCAAGTGTCTAAAGAGCTCAAGCAACTATTAGAAGCCGGGCTATTAGATCCTTCCCAAAGTCCATAGGCCTCTCCCTTGCTCATAATGAAGAAGAAGGATGGAGGACATTGTAATGTGATGGATTACCAACACTTAAACACCTTAACCAAAAAGGATTCCTATCCCCTACCACGCATTGATGATGCCCTCCACTGCCTTGGTGGCTCCAAGCTCTTTTCTGCTATGGATTTAGCTTCTGAGTACTGGAAAGTTGATCTCTCTCATGAGGATAGACAAAAGGACACACCCATCACTTCTGAAGGACCTTTTGAGCCTACAAACATGCTGCAAGGGCTCTGTAATGCTCCAGCCACTTTCCAACAAGCCATGGACTCCATCCTCTGTGATTTGAAGCTCTCATATGTCCTGGTGACTTATAAAATGTAACAGTCTTCAGCGCTACCTTTACAAATCACTTGGATCACCTCAAGGAAGTGTTCATAAAGATTTGGGAGGCTGGCCTTAAATTGAAATCATCTAAGTGTGCTTTCTTCAAGGAATGCCTTGAATTCTTGGGCCATGAGGTAACCCAGGCTGGGATTTGCCCAATGACCAAGAAAGTTGAGGCCATAGACAAAATGCTTCTGTTTACCAATCTGAGAGAGGTTCAAGTCTTTCTGGGTATGATGGGATACTACAGACAGTTAATCCCTGACTTTGCCAACACTAGTGAGCCTTTGGTCCAAATGTTACAATATGTCCCCTTCAAATGGACCACTAGCCAGCAACAAGCCTTTGAGACCCTCAAGCAAAAGCTTAAAGAGGCTCCCATCCTAGTATATAATGACTACAATAAGGAATTCATCCTATATACTGATGCTAGCAACCTGGCTATTGGGGCCATATTGGCTCAACTAGATTATGAGGGTGTGGATTACCCTGTAGCTTACACTTCTCCTTGTTCTCAACAAGCATGAGAAGAATTACAGTGATATGGAGAAAGAATGTCTTGCTGTGTTGCATGCCATCAAACAGTTCCGCCATTATGTATATGGCACCCATTTCACGGTGTTGACCAACCATGCTTTGCTTAAGTGGTTACAACAGCTTAAGGAACCAGAAGGACAACTAGCTAGATGGGCTCTCTGCCTGCAAGGCTACAACTTTACTGTGCTACACCGTCCTGGGATTCAAAATCAGAACACAGATGGACAGTCCAGAATGCCCATCCTTTCTCTACACCCTGCTGAGGCTGACAGGTTGTACTTACTAATTGAATATCCTTCTTTGTGGGAGAACAAATAGAAGAAGTTTGAGTCACCCTTTATAAATTATCTGAAGACACTCATTTGTGATAATCAGCTTTTCAAGAAAGTACAAGACCACTAATTGCCTTATGTAAGGCCTAGTTATTGCCTTTTGGTGGTGCTTCAAGCTCACAAGGAGACAGGACGCGGAGGCGTTGCCAAGGCTTATGCCTGGCTCCAGAAAAACTACTTCTAGGAAAATCTTTACCTGCTGATTCCAGATGTCATTGCTAGTTGCCATGATTGTCAGCTCCAACAACCTTGAGCTGCCGCTCAAAAGTTCAAGCTAGTCCCCCCTCAACACAAATTTCACACTGTCAGTATGGACGCTGTAGGACCTCTCCCTTGCTCCTGCTCTGGTTGCTGCTTTGTCCTAATTGCTGTTGGTCATTTTAGCAAGTGGGTAAAATCTTGCCCTACTAAGAACATCACTGCCAAAACAACCGCCACCTTTCTGTTGCAAGACATATTCTTTTGCAATGTGTGGTGCTCAAGAATTCTAAGGGTAGGTTGGGTGTAGCTGAGCAGCAACTGATAACAAAAAAGAAATAATATATTCTTACTCAACAGAACCTCTATTTCTGGGCTCTACAAGTAATCTAAGATTTGGAAGCCATAGGTTATGTTTGTATGATAAATAATTCTGTTTATTGGGGATCTCTTGAGGGTCTTTTTATACTTAGAGGGAGAGGAGGGAAAGGAAAGGGCGAGTCATGCTGACTAGGGTCTAGGCTGTCAGGCACTGAGCTTATTCTTGGAGAGCTGAAACATTTTGGAGAATATTCAGAGGGAAACAGATTAGATTGGGCAAGAAGTGAACATTTGAGCACATATTCTGAGGATCAGGTGATCACAGCAATAGTAGGGCTGTATTTGTAGAATAAAGTGTAGAATGGGATTTCAGACTACTCTCTTTAGGGCTCATACTTTTAGCAAAAAGAGGGGCAGAAGGTTGATATACCAATTTGCTTAGTGGGCATGAGCAATGGGTTGATCATCAATGCATCTGAAGCTAGCTGCAGATGCATTGACAAGTTGTTAATTGCCAATAGTAAAACCTCTTCCAATGGGTCACCAATTGATGCATCTGCGGCTAGCTGCAGGTGCGTTAATTAGTCTCTAATTAGAAATGCACTTATATGATTTGGAGGGTTACTCTCTGACGTAAAACACAAAAAAGGGCAGCAGTTCCCCTTATACTTTTCTAAACAAAGAAAGAGTCCTACCATGGTAATACTGAGGAGTGGCACCCTGCACCACACCATGGCTGTCCTCAAGTGTTGTTATATGACAATGGGACTAACTTCAATGCCAAGTTAGTAACCTCTGTTGTTGAAGCCTTGGGGTCTCACCATCTTTCTCTGCCCCCTATAATTCTTCTACCAATGGGGTGGTTGAGTGTGCAAACTTGACTCTGGTCTCTATCATGAGGAAACTCACTTATTCTGACGCTGAAAACTGGGATCTATAATTACCCACTGCTCTTTTTGCTTATTGCCTTAGCAAACATCATGTCACTGGGTACTCCCCCTTTGCTATGATATATGTGTGTAAGGCCACCACTCTGTTGCTCACAGGGCTCTCCTCCTCTCCTCTGATAAGGCTGTGAACCCAGATGACAATATCAAAGATTTAGTCAGTTGCATCATTGTATACAGGCTAATGCATACAACTCTGCGTACAAGACCAAAATGCTTGAGCTTTCTCCTGACAATGCTGGACGCTCTCCCTTGCATGAGTTCAATATTGGGGACCATGTTCTCTACTATCAGCATAGAGTAGGAGAACACACTCACAAGTTAGATATATTGTGGGTTGGACCTCTGGAAGTGAACTTCAAGCAAGGATCAGAGTACACTGTGAAACTCCTCTCTAGTGGTTGAATGTTTGCCTGCATGCATGTCAAGTTACCCTGCAAGTACCACCCCTTAAGGCCAATCTAGAGGGGGCAATTTTGTGAATGCCACCATTCACTGTGTTTTGATTTTGCCTTTGATGGTTTATTTTGAGGACAAATCTCTCTCTTTTACTTTTGCCCTTTGAAATGAGTCTGGCTCCAAATTGGGAAATTCAATTGTTCAGTTTCCTGATTTTGCACAACTCACTTGCCCCACTCATGCTTGTGGTGAGTGATCCTACTGTCCATGTACTGTTTTGTGTTAAAGCTACACAGTATATATTCCATTTCACTTCTACCAATAAAAGTTAAGTTCTATTCACATTTTGTCTTTGTGTCTTCACGTAATTTGGCGCCTCTCTAGCCACGTCTAGCAGATATTATTCAATCAGGGCCACAAGGTAATCACATAGACTTCCCTGTTGTTCTAACTGAGATTTAGTACAAATCCAATCCTAAGGTTAGGATTCTCTGTTGTGTATCTGTGCTGCGCCTCAGGTCACAACACTGGTATCAGTTCAACCCAATGTGATCCCCTCTGCCACTCTGTCTACCTATTGAGTGATCATCAACCATTGTCTACTATTTAAGTAGAATTATTTCTCCAAATAAAGACAAGTTTATCCACATTTGTGTTGGCATTTGTATTATTTAAGCCTTTTCCTTTCCTTTCCTTTTTGCCAAAAGAAAATCTTCTTATATTCAGGAAATTGAGGTATGTGCCCTTAATTTTGCTCTTAAGGCTAACTCAAGGCTAGCTTTGAACCTCAAACCTATTGTCATAAAGGTTTCCCCTATGTCCTCCTGGATTTCATCCCCAGGAGCCAAACACAACACTGGTTGTCTGGCTAGTGACCTTATAACTAGCAGGAGTATTCCTTTATAAAATCCCAGCTTTATTTGCTACTACATACCTCAGGATCCTTTGTTTCAAGTTATGATAGTGCCTGATATGTGGCTACAGACCACAGCCTTATGGACCACCTGGCTTGCATACCTTGCCATAATCTGTGCAATCTGCTGGCAGTCTTTGTAATTTACTGCCGCATTGTTGTGAGAGCACCCAGGCCTGTAAAACTAGTGGATCACAAGAGGAGCTAGCATATGGCCAGGTCCAGAATGTTATTCTCAAAACCCTTACAAGGCTATCATCTACTCTGATCAGAAACAAGAAATCTTTCCTTGTCTTCCTTTCTCTCAACCTGTGTGTTGTATTTTTAGCAGCAAGGGGTGCTAATTTCTATAAGAAGTTAGTCAGGAACCTATTTCTTAATACTATACCTGTTGATGGTATAGTGGCAGCCTTTAGATAGGACAGAAGAATATAAGGTCTTATTACAAAACTGGTATTTATTTAGATAGTTCTGCAGTTATATAGTAAGAGGCGGGAGAATTTCCACCAGGGGAATGGTGGCACAGACAGAAGGACTTTCCTAAAGGAGAAGAGTGGATAGGTACAGTAGAAAGAGCCACGCAAGAAAACAACCGGTTTCACGCGCCTTGCCTAATGGAGGCAAGTGACAATATCTACGGCGCCCTATTTATAGCCTCCAAAGTAAAGCCCACACCTAATGCACATTCAAAAGGCGCTACAAACACCTGTTTTTAAGGCGTTTTTAACGTAATTAACCCTGTTAAAACCAGGTTAAGATAAAGCAATTGTGTAATTGTTTTGTCACTCAATCCCTAAGTGGAAATTTTAATGTCTAATCTATTCAGGAGCTGCAATATTTCCATCCAATGAATTAGACAACAGGGTTAAAAACAGCTTGGTGTCTCAAGATGGCAGCTATGGTGAACAGTCACTCTAGGGGAGTTCTAAGAAGAGCATTGAAGAAGATGCAAGTAGTAATTCCCAAGAGGCACAAGCATACAAGGCCAGTGGAGGTGGAAAAGGCCACTAAGAAGCAGGTAGTCCTGCATGATGTGAACGACAGCTATCTGGACTTGGGGGTTCAAGTAGATCAGCTACTGGTGCCTAAGCTGATCTTAGTGGGGATAGACCCATTATATTCTCCATTGCTCCTAGCCTTGAGTGAGCCCAGGGAGGTGACAGGGAATGGTTTGCAAAAGGGTAACAGCATACATTGGCGGTTCTCCATGCAAGCGGCGGAAGAATACTTGGAGGCTCAGTTGAAGGATTTCCAATTTGATGGCCAAGTACTCTCAGTTTTGCAACAGGGGATGGTATACAGCATAGTGAAGTCTGTTCTTTGCGCTTGGGCAGCACCTGGGGTTACAGAGACTCAACCAGTCAGTTGGAAAACCTCTGACAACTTTGAGCAGCATCTTTGGCAAGCATTCCAGGAAGTGTTGAAGCCGTACACAATGGGGGGTACTGCTCATCTGGTACCAATGTGATGGCTGGCAACCTTATTCTTTGGGGGACCAACCACTGTGATACCAAGCAGGAGAAGAACATGGGAGTATTCCTTGAGTGGGCCTTGTCTGTGTTCTACAGGGTGGTGGTTGGGTCCCATTAGAGTATGCCCTTTGTGAGAGTCTCCTGTGGGACTGTATCTTCTTAGGGGTCGCCTTTCCTGTGGACATTGGGGTCGATTGCATATCTTGTTTGGTGGGGGTTTGTTGCCCAATCCTTAGTCATTGGCTTTGTGTGTCTGTAGGTAACCAGTTGTGTTTCCTGGCTACCATTCAGGTGATAGAACAGTTGGTGCGGTATTGAAAGAGTCTTGTCAGTCTCCAATAAACACTTTGTTGCAATGTGCTAAAATGTAATGGATTTGATGGACATTAAATTCAAAGTCAGATCCAGAACAAAATTACATATATGCAATTGATTGACTAATCAATTGAGAACTAGTGGCTACCAGAGAATTCTGGATTCCACTCAAATCCTCTCAGTAATTTGGCAATTCAGAGGTTACACAAAGGGGCAACAAACAAGGCCTTTATTTTCAGAATCAAAGCTCACACTTGGCACTTGAGTCCAGAAACCTAAATGGAGGTGACGTCAATAATCCAATTGCCCAATTGATCCCTTCTTCTGGGTGCAAAATCAATAGCTTTATTGATATTGATATTGATATTTTGATTATGGTATTGACGCCAAACCAGACTAATTTCCCGGCCTTTCATCCCACCAATTTCCCCTCTATCAATTTCCCACCTCTCTATATATACTTGGTTTTTATATGAAATAAAGATAAGTTTTTACCCCCACATATTGCTCAACTCCACTTTGGTTTAACTACCCCATATTCAGAGTATAGCATTTGAACAATTACCAGGGCTAATTCTTACTAGCTATACCCAACAGTCCAGACATACAACATTTGGCGCTCATGGCAATTTTCAAACCAACAACTGGTCCTTCCAACCCCCTGATTCCTTATTGGTGGAGGGAGGGATGCCTCATGGCAATAATAAAAACTACCAAGACTTGCCCAGTGGTCTTGTCCAACTCCAATAATTCATGTATGATATCCCCTGGCCCTCACCACTTGGCAACCAGAGCACCCTACTGTTAACTGCACCTGCACCCATGGAAATGAATGCTAATATCAGCCCCTCCAAAGAAACCATCTGGCAATCCAAGAACAGAATGTGCAAAGGAGCAGAAAACAATGGTCAAAAATCACAAATACTGGCCATCCAACATCCCTCTGTGTAGAAATCCATGGAGAGATTTTGTAACATAAGCATGGTAAACCTTGACCAACTTTGTAAGGACCTCCATAAAGCTGAGCATTTGAAGGATTACATCCAGCATTTTGCCCACCCAGCCATCTGTCACAATTGAGTACACTTGGGGCGCCTACAGAGCTTGATACAAGATCAGGGAATACTAGTGACAAACCAGCAGTCATTTCTTCAGCTTTTATACCACAATCTGACTACCAACTTTAAGTTAATGAATAACCAGCTCTCAGAAGTGGTGACGGTCCAGAACAGAATCATCCCCTGGTCCAAAGCAGTTGAGCAAGGACTGAACTCTCTGGTCCCCCATCAAGTGATCCAGACCCTTTGCCACTAAGGATTGTACTCTAACTGGATTGCCACAGTGGCAGCACACATCAAGGAGAATGGACCAATTATCTGTGAGCTAGTCAAGGAGGTAATTATCTTGAGCCAACGCCTGGCAGCACTTCTCTTGGCAGGCCCCAGCCAATCTGTGATATCTACTCCTTCCCCTTCAAGTGCAATGATGAATAGAGATATATTGGAACTCTATGACCACCTATCAAAATTACAACATGAAGTGAAGAAGGAAAGCATTGACTTGACCTTCATCTATCAAGAGTTTGGCAAAGTCAAACACAAGGTTGGTGGATTTCAGGCTGAGAAAGCCACCTTGTCTAGCTGGTGCTAAAGCCAAGACAAACCCAATGTGGAGAAGATCTTAAAGCTCCAAGAGACACTGATCAACCAGGAGAAGAGGATAGGCTTACTGGAAGAGGACTTGGATGTCACTTTTCTGGAGAACCAGGCCTATGCAGATGAACTGGATGAGCACAAGGCACCAGTGGCTTCTATCCAAGACCAGTTGGAGAGAACAAACAGCAAAATGGCTTCACTTGAACAGAAGCTAGATAGTCTCCCAAATCAACATGAGCACAGGGGGACTGGACGCCAATCCCAAGGTAGCTACTGGAACTCATCTGGGCAAGAAGAAAATCATATCCTAGACAGCAACAAAGAGACCAACCAGAGGTTCCCCTGTTCTATTCAAGTGTTAGAGGTGGTGACAGAGAATGGTGGTACAGACACAATTACCATTGAAGATACTGTACAAGATCTCAAAGCATGACAAGAAGAGGCATGTAAGGCTGCGTCCAAAGTCTTCTTTTCTGCCCCCAAAGCCAATCACAACAGACCCACTTCCCCTATTTGGCTGACTGCACCAACTACAACTTTGGCCCATCACACTTCATCCTTCTTCAAACCAGCTAACCTTCCCAGGTTTGACAAAAAGAGTAATGTAGCCATGTTTCTCCGGCTATACCAGAACTCAATGTATGGGGCAGACAAAGCTATGAAAGACACTACCATAATCAAATGTCTGGACACTAATCAACATATACTGATACTACTCTGCCTCCCAGAAAATGGCTGGACTTGCACCAACATCTTGTGGGCCTTGATGGAAAAGTTTGGTAGCCAGGAAGCCCTCCTAGGACAAAAGATGGACTTTGCAGATACTAAACTCAAGATGGGAGAAAGCTTGGAGGAGTTTACTTCCAGATTCTACTTTGAAGCACAGACCTTGGCTCCCATAAATGCAGTTCATTCATTGATGTACAGTCAGCACTCCTCAATGCAGTACAGATCAACAGGGAACTCTCACTTGCCTTAAAGTCTGGAATCTACACCGCCCAGACTGTCCCTGACCTGATCTGATTGCTGCAAACTTACAAGGAAGAGTTTGAGATCCCTCTACCCAAGGAAACAACTAAAACCCTCACTGAAACTAAAACCAGAAATTTCAGTACTAAAGGTTTAAAGACAGTTGAGCCCAATCCTGGTACTTTGAACAACTCAGCACGCCTTTGGTTCAAGTGTAACAAACCTGGGCACCTCTCCCAGGATTGTAAATCCCCACACAAGGTCTTGGTTGTAGGCGCAAACCAGAAGAAGAGGACTACACTGACAACGCAGATATTGAGGAAGACAATGAGGACCAGTCAAAAAACTACTAAGCAGCCAGGACAAGGAGAAATCCTTGACTGCACTGGTAGTTTTGACACCCTCACCTCCCCCATACCTCTACCCCCAACAAACCTGCTGTGAGGCTTGCTACCTCACCCCCTCTGAGTTGAGCTCTAAGGAAGAGCCCTCCATGATTGACTTCAACTCTCAATCATTACAAGAGGATACTAACTTGGAAATAGTCTAAGAGGACCTTCTACATTGAGGTCTCATGGTTAACACTTGAGCCCATTGGACAACGCTTTGCCCTGAGGTGGTCATCCTACAGATAGCTTGTAAAATGGTTTCCTTACCGTATGCCAAACAGCTGGCTCAACCAGGCATGGAAGTTACCCACAAGGAGGACAGCACTGAACAACTGACCAAGCTGTTACATACTGTAAATGTCTAATACCCTCTGAGTCCCTCAAGGAAGCTAGCCCAGATGTAGGAGCTGCCATGGCTACCTTCTTAGAGAAGTTCAAAGGACTGAGAGTACATAAGGTCTCCAAGATTGTGGAGATCAGAGAAGACCGCAGGATTGTACTTATATCAACTTAGTAGTAAACAAAATTTACGTCTGAGCCATACTGAACACTGGTGCTCCAGGGAACATTATATCCTTGTGGCTGGTTAAGAAGCTAAAACTGGCACCAGAATTGGCTTATCATGATGATTTTGGTACAGCTGGGCCACAGACCACTAGAGAAAAAGGAGCATACTCTTCTCTCCTTCTTTGCTTTAGAAAAATAATGGTCACTGCCCCTGCCATAGTTCTGGAAAATAACAGCTATGACATCCTTATTGGAACTAGCTTTATGTTTCAGTATGGCACTGTGACCAACCATGAAGACCATACATTTGAGATCTTGGGCCACTCAATCCCCATGTTCTACCATGATGATTGCCCTTCTGATCTGCCCCTACGCTAACTGCACTACATCAACCTGGAGTATGTAGATAGAGAACTGCCAATTGTCTATAAGTTGCGTAGTAAGAAGAATAAGGTGCTCTTTCTCAGTGGGAGAAGCCAAGGGTATTCCTGTGTATGCGTCTTCCACAGTGTTCATACCACCAGGCTCGCAAGTAATTCATAACACTGATCTATCACTTGCACTTCCTGCTGGTACTCATGGGGAGATTTCTGTCATCCCCAATGCATCACAGTTGGAGCCATGGGTAGCACCAGGCATCCTCATGCCTTATAATCAGGAAATATTGGTGTTGATAGCTAATATGAGTCAGCAACCAATGACTGTTTCCAAGTATCAATTTCTGGGCCACATATGGTTAAAAAGAACATGGCAACCTACAGGAAGCTTCTCCCTTTGCGGACTTCTTAGAGCTGGGCTTACCCTGTGAGCAACCAAGAGTTCTGTTGGTCATCAGTTGTGAGTTGCTATCAGGTCTCTCCAAAGAGCAAAAGGACCTAGCTATGGACCTCTTTGCTCAATACAGGAATGTGTTTGCTAAAGATGGCTACAACCTTAGGAAAGCAGTAGACATAGCACACCACATTGATACCCAAGATAGCCCTCCAATTTTCTCTAGACCAATACAACATAGCCAAGCTAAGCATGCTGTGGCCAACAAAGAGCTCCAGAAACTACTGGGTACTGGACTCCTGGATCCCAGAAAGATCCCTTGGACTGCCCCCTGCTGATTGTCAAGAAGAAGGACAATAGTAATCAAGTGGTGATTGACTACCACCGTCTGAATGCAGTCACCAAGAAGGACTCCTACCCACTTCCTTGCATTAATGATACACTGGACCGCCTGGGAGGTGCCAATTTTTTTAGTGCAATGGACCTTATCAGTGGGTATTGGCAAATTGACCTGCCTCCTTCTGACCAAGAGAAATGTGCCATCATTACTTCTAAGGGCTTTTCCAACCTACAAGGATGCCCCAAGGCCTATCTAATGCGCCAGCCACCTTCCAGAGAGCTGTGGACTCAGTGATGGGAGATCTCAAGCTATCCTGTGTCCTAGTATACCTTGATGACATCAATATTTTCTCCCGCACCTTTACTGAACACTTGGCTCATCTAGAGGAGGTTTTCAAGCAACTCTTAGCTGCCAAAATAAAGCTGAAGCCACACAAATGCAGCTTCTTCAAGGAGCACCTAGAGCTCTTGGGTTTTATAATCAGTTGCAATGGACTCCGCCCTGTCCCTCTCAAACTTGAGGCCATTGAAAAGATGCAGGCACCTTTTAGTAAAAGGGATATCCAAGTCTTCCTAGGGGTGATAGGTTACTACCACCACTTTATCCCCAATTTTGCCACACTGGGGGATGCACTCTTCCAACTCCTTTGAGCCAATATGGACTTCTTCTGGAGCCCAGTGTACCAGACTGCATTTGAGGTCCTAAAGAAGACTCTATTGCTGCACCTGTGCTATCCTACCCAGACTTTTTCAGACCCTTTGTAGTTCACAAGGATACCGGCTTGACAGCCATTGGTGGTGTGCTCTCTCAGCTGGACACTGATGGATTAGAACATCTGGTGGGTTACTGCTCTTGCACCCTCAACGTCCATGAGAGGAACTACACAGTCACAGAACGTGAGTGCTTGGCAGTGATTTATTCTTACCAACAATTCAGGGTGTAACTTCATGGAGTAAATTTCACAGTTGTCACAGACCATGCTTCCTTGCAATAGTGAAGACACTAAAAGATCCTGAAGGTTGGCTTGCATGTTGGGCAATCAAGCTACAGGCATATAACTACAAAATTATTCACTGAGCTGGCGCAATCCACCAAAATGCTGACTGCCTCTCCTGTCTGCCTACTGTTTCTTTAGTCTCTCCTATGGCTGATATTCTATATGATAAACTCATGGAGGATCCTTCTTTGTGAGGGGAGGAACCAGCAGAAATAGAGGGCTCTCAAGAAGTTGGCTGTTGACACCAAGGTCTGCAAGAGGCAACTCCTAAAACTCTGCAGGGATTCCTGGCTTCTGTATATACATCCATCTCTGTGCATGGACTCAGTGGTATCTGCACAAAAGACTAATGGGCACAGTGGTATCCAGAAAAAACTAGCAATGCTACAACAACATTGCTTCTGGGAAGGAATGCACACAGATATGATGGAGACTTTAGCCTCTTGCCACAACTGTAACGTCAAGCGCCTGAAGGTAGCCAAGTTCCAGCATGGACTAGTCTGACCTGGGTTTGCCTTTCATACAGTGTCTATTGACGTAGTGGGTCCCTTGCCAGTTATCAACAGCAAAAACAAGTTCATTATTGTAGATGTGGATCATCTGACCAAATGGATAGAGGCTAAGGCTATCTCTAATCAGTCTTCCCTGACCACTGCTAAGTTCATACTGGAGAACATAATATACAAGCATGGTTGTCCCCAAGTGCTGTTGACAGACAGTGGCACTAAATTTAGCAGCTATATGATCCCCTGCCTAAATCAACTGATGGGGATATGTGGTTTGATATCTACTCCCTATCATCCACAAACCAATGGCATGGTAGAACACACAAATGGAAGCCTGGTATAGATACCACAGAAGCTTAGTCATGAACAGGAGACAGAATGTGTACCTTCTTGCCAGCCGCAATCTTTGCGTACAATATTGGCTACCATTGGGCCAGAGAAAAGCCACCCTTCCAGCTACTCTATGGGCGACAACCAGGACTTTTACCTCTGATATACTCTTTTGTGAAACCTAGCATGGCAGTATCCCTGGACGCCTACCTCAATAAGCTGGTATAAACTTTGATACAGCTACAATATGAAGACTAATTGGTTAACCTTAACCACAAACTCCAAGATCTTGACCAAGCCATGGCCAAGCGCCTTACCCTACAGTCCTATGTGGTTGGAGATGAGGTCTAATTTTTCAGCAACAGAGGATATGGTTGAGATTCAAAGCTTGCTTTTCTCTGGCAAGGTCTTGTTCAAGTCATCCAAAAGACTGGCACTGACTCATACACATTAAAGAAGCCAGTCTCTGGGTAATTGATTACTAGAGTGCATGCACAAGATATGTGTGCTGCTCCTAGTAGTCAAGAGTAAGCCCCAATGAGGACAAAAACCCCAAAAAAACAAAAGCCTAATAAAAATGTTTCATGGGTTGTTGTCCAGGTCACTAAAACCAATAAATATATCAGGAAAATGAAATTGATAAGAGTTATTTATTGTTTGGTTACCAGGCCCTGCATATACCAGACAAATTGTACTAAGACCTGGATTGCAGTCAAGTAATGCAGCTGGTTCCTAGGAGACCCAAAAAGACAATGTTCAAGGATAGAACACTGAAGACCAACCAATTGCTGCACCCAATTGACTCCCATGGTCACAGGAAAGAACACACTGAAAAAGAGACAATCCCACAAGAGGGGCTCCTAGAGCACATATTCATCAGGAGTCTTCCCACCTAGCCGTTAGTATACCCCAAAAAGCTAGTCAAAGAGGGCAGCCATATTGTACTCCTTATTGAGGCTGTACTTTTTAGCACCACAAAGAAGCAGTTTGTAGCAAGGGTCATGGCAACCAGATGGCCATCATTGGTAGGATTCAACCTCTTCACAGTAGCCTGCTTAGTGGCACTGAGTTACTTATCACAAAAGGTGAAGTCCCAAATATGAATTTCCATGTACTCCTCTGCCTGCTGCATAAGAAACCTCCAGTGGATTATGTTCCTCTCCTCCAGCTTAGGCTGATTAATGATCAGAGGCTGATTGAGAGCCAAGAACAAGACAGCAAGCAAGGGATTAGTTTATTCCAAGGTCAAAGTGGGAATTGACTCCCACTGGAACTTAGTAGCCAAGTCTATGTACTGCCCATCCACGTCTACCATGGGCATCATCTGGTCTAGAGCCTTCCCTCTTGCACCTGGGGTTCTTCTGGCTTAGGCTATTTTAGTTGGAAATGGTTTTCTCTTTGGGATGTCTACCTGTACATTCTGCTTCTTAGGTTTTGGTGTTCTCAGGGAATAATAGTGAACCATACTGCTACCTGGGGTCCTGAAGGCATTTTTAAACCCTGTCATCTAATCCAGTGGCAGAAAGTGTTGCAAATGTGCTAATTAATAATGGATTTGATGGACATTAAACTCAAAGTCAGAATCAGAATCAATTACAAATGAGGCAATCACACAATTGATTAAGCGAGAAATTTTGGACACCAGAGCATCCTAGTTTTTCTCAAATCTTCTTGGGAATTGGGTCACTCAAAGATTCTATTTAGGTGCAATCAACAAAGCATCTGATTCTGGAATTGGAGTACACACTTAGTGTTTAAGTCTAGAAGACTAAATGGAGGTGGCATCAACAATCTAATAACCCAATTAATCCTTAATTCCTGACATAAATCAATAGCTAATATTGACACTGATGCTAATATTGGTATTGACGGCAAGCCTGGCTCTATTTCCCTGTTCCCTAATTTCCCTCTCCCCAATTTCCCACCCTACTATATATACTTGCTAATATATAACAGTAGTTTTAAAAGCTATGGTAACAAGAGAAAACAATCCAGATTTTAAAAATAACTCTGATGTAAACAAAATTAAAAATAAATGAATTTATATTGGTTTATAATAGATTTAGGTTCATTTCAATTTTGCTTAAATATGAATTCATTTTGTTTAAATCTGAGTTCATTTTTTCTGTTGCCATAGATGTTAAAGCTACTGTAAATAAAGACAAGTTTTACCCTCAATCTATTGTTCACTCCTATTTGGATTTACTACCCTTCTATCAGGTATAGTAATTGAACAATTACAAGGAATAAATCTTATTCAGTACATTCCAACAGTCTGAATCTACAACAAACTAGGCTTAAGTCACTGATGGGGGTCAGGTCTAGATTGATTTACTTGTGGAGACTTATTTTCTGAGTCTCAGGTATTGGCTGATAGGAACTACTAATAGGAAGACAGTATAGAAGTCATCTGTAAGGTTTTGTTAAGTTGTTTAATAGCTACCTGAGATGCCATGCTAGGAGAAGAAGTTTGGAAAGGTTTAGGAAATGTTTCAGCATTTTTCTGAGGTGGTGTCATAGAAAAAAAACAGAGAAAAGCAGTTTAGAGAAAATTTCACACATGAATATCAATATTTTACTATTGTGGATTGCCTACAGCAAAAGATGTAGAACAGCACCGCAAAACAGTAAGAGGAAGCGGCTAGGAGTTTCTTCAAAACAAGTGGCTGGCAACAAGAAAAGTAGGTCAGTATAGCAAAACAGTAGGAGAAGGCAGATCAGGGCTTCTCTGTGAACAGGTTGCCAGAGGTGTAAAAGGCCAAGGGATTTGGGAAAGCTGTAAATAGCATGTTTAAATCCTAGGAGAGATAAAGAGTGAAAATTTGAAGATAATATGTCAAAATGTGGAGACTAGTAGTTTTTCTAAGAAAATGAGCAAGTTCAAACACAAAGAAATATTGTGAAGAACACAGGAATGTTTTGGGACATCAGGTTTAAAAAATAACAGTGCTCTCAATGGAACATTTGATGCTATTGTGTATATACTTCTGAGAAGTATAATAAACAAAATAAAGGGGAAATTTAAGAAGATAATGATACTTTATTTATATGAGTTTAGAGTATTATATAGTATCATGAGAAGGCACATACTGTCCTTGTATGCCATGGTAGTCATGAGGCTTATCTGAGTAATTGTTCCCTTTAGAATTCAAAAGGGTTGATTCCTGTATTAGATGGGCAATTAATAAGAGTGCTACCAAATTAATGATTAGTTGGGGAATCACTTGGGGAGTCACTTGGGAGATTATTTTTCCAAGTGGGAGTAATTATAGATGTTGTGACATCTCTCCCTGGGGTGCTGGAAGGTAGAGCCTTAGGGATTTTCTTGAGAGTATATGTAATTTGTGCTTGGCATTGATCCAGTTTTTCTTGGGAACAGGAAGCCAGGAGTTGCACTGAATTGCTCTTTCTTTTTACAGGCAGAGTTGTCCATGGTGCATACACTTGAGCTCTGTACAAGCGCCATTCCCTTTATTACGGTAAGCATTGCTTGGTTTAACTTCCATGACAACTCCTGGTCATCTTAGTCCTGGTTCCAACTTGTGCTTTTTGTGGCTGACAACCCAGATCTTGCCTCCAACTTGGAATTATTCAAGTTTAAGTGGAACTGTTTCTCCTATCACTCTTTTCTTTTCTCTGGTCTCCTGGTTCTTTCTGATGTGATGTACGTCAGGGTCATTGTCAGCTGGTACTTTATTAGGTAAAGGTAATTGGGGCCCTAACTTAGTACTGAGAATGACAGATTTATACCCGTAGATAAGTTCATATGGAACTTTGCCTGTATTGCAATTGACCTGTGTTAAACATATCATTAGTGCTGTTGGGAGCATGTTGTCCCAAAGTTGTGGATCTTGGTAGATAATTTACTGAGTGTCTCTACAAGGGAGCTGTTCAATCTCTCTACTATTACATTTTCTTGTGGGTGATAGGGGCTGACAATGGTATTCTTTATCCCATTCTTGGCAAGGGTAGATGTTAATATCAATGGCTTTAAGTTCAGTCCCTCCATCTTCAATTAGGAGCTCAGGCTTTCCAAAATTGGTTATTATTTTCTTGTCAATAAATTGTCTCACATCATTTCCTTTGTGTTCTTTTTTAGTCTATGTCATAGGCCACCTTTTTGCATGGTCAATGTATGTGATGATTTATTTTTTTTCCTTTTTTGTCTCCAGGCATGCGCCCCACAATGTACAATGCCCACAATTTGAAGAGTTGGGTGATTGATACTGAAATCACTGATTTGGGGGGTGCCTTGGAGTGCACATACTTTTCATATACTTCACATTGTTTGATCACCTCTTTGATGTTATCCAACATATTGGGCCAAAAATAGTGAGTCTTGAGATATATTTTTGCAGATTTCTACTATGTGTGTGACCCAAATCTCTGTGATAGCAAAGGATTGTGTATATTTTTTGTGTTGACAAAGCACATAAGGCACTGAATCACTGCTTATTAATATGTGGTGTAAAGAGCTATATACATTTTTGAAAAGGTGTTTGTTCTTAAGGACTTTCTCTTGGACTTCTATTGGTGTACCAGGTGGGAACCCCTCTTGTAGATTCCCTATGATTAACATGAGCCAATTGGGTCCTCTTTATTAGTTCAGAGTAGGTGCTTATGGTATAGCTGTTATAGAGCATCTACAGTAATTAGCTTCTTGCCTGGTTTATATTTGATTATAATTAGATACCTTTGCATGAGGCTCATCCATTAAGCTTGTTGTCTATATAGGTGTTGTTATGTTTTAAAGAATACCAGTGACTTGTGATTGGTTAGCACTTTGAATATCTGTGCACCTTCCAGATAACATTGCCACTTAATTAAGCAGTGGACAATGGCTATCATCTCCTTGTCATGTATTGGGTATCTTTTTATAACTTCAGACAGTTTCCTTGATTCATATGCTACAGGGAGGAAGTCCTTTTATGCTGTTTGTATTCTAAGTACTCCTCCCATTGTATAGACAGAGGCATCTTCCTCCAGTTCATAGACCTCTTCATGGTTAGGGTACTGTAAGATGAGTATGGTAGTCATATTTTTCTTCAGTTGCCAAAGTGCTGCTATCTTATTGGGGTTCACACAAATTTTGTTGTTTTGTTGTTAATTGTGGACAGAGGGCAGTTAGGCCTCCACAATTGAAGATTATTCTTCTGACATACACAATCATTCCCAAGAACTTTTGGAGTTCACTCTTTTTACGTGATGCTGACATGTCTGTGATGGCTCTTAATTTTTCTGGATCAGGCCCAATCCATATTTACTAATTATGTTTTAGAAATAAGAGTTTGGTCAAGAAAAATTCACACTTGGATGGTTTGGATACTAGCTAATTGTCTTGGAGGGCGTTGAGTACCATACAAAAGTCCTTCCAGTGTTGTTCTTTGTTGGGACTTTAGATGATTATATAATCTAAGTAAACTATGGCTCTTTTTTCAATGTTGTTCTTAAACAGTTTGTTAATAAAGGTCACAAAGGTAATGGGGGTATTTTTCATACCAAATTTAATGACTACACATTCAAATCACTTGTATTTGGTTCTGAAATGCTGTCTTTGGGATAACTTCAGGTTTAACATGGATTTGATGGCATCTTTTTGTTAATTTGATCTTTGTGAAGAACTGTGCTCCTCCCAAAGTACCAAAGAGGTCATCATTCAGGGGCAGGGGATATATGTTCTTAATTATGACTAAATTAAGTCCTCTGTAGTTGATGATTAGGCATAACCTACATCTTTATTAGTCATGGAGAAGAACGCTACACCAAAAGGAGGCTTAGAAGGTCAAAAGAGCCCTTTTTACAGGGCCTTATAAGAATTTCTTCTAATGATTTGCCTTCTTGAGGTGTTAACCAGAAGATGTGATGTTCCTTAGATACGCCTCCTTTTAAGTTGATTATTGTGTTGGATGCTTCTGTCTGGCGGTGGGTCTGTCAGTTTCTCCTGGAATACCAAGGGGAATTATTGTATGAGTTGTTAGTGTATTAGGTCCTGTTAAAGTGAGACTTTCAAATTTTTAAAATGGATGATTTCATATGTATAGGTGTCCCAGTCAATTTTAATGATGTTATTTTCTTCTTATGTTTTGTTAATCTTTACAAATATGTGATCCCTCATTAGGGTGTTGAGGTAATTTGTGTACAAGTGGTGATGGAATTCTCTTCATTTTATGGTGAGTGTAGAGCTATCCCAGTCCATATGAGGTTTTGTCTTTATCATCCAATCTAGTCCAATTACTACACTGTATTTAGGTATTGGAATGATGGGGCCACTAAGGGTAGTTTGTACGTCCCCTATTTGTGCCCAGAAAGGTTTTGCCTCTTTGGTGACTGGGGTGATTTGGTTGTCTGCTATGGTTATTATCTTACAGTTGCTCTTGGATGTATGTAATTGTATGAGATTTTCAAATTTATTGTCAACAAGGGATTGGTATGCTCCAGTTTCAAATAGTGCTGTGTCTGATATCTTCAAAATTGTAAAGGATAAGTGAGGAGTTTATTTTTAGTTTGGACAGCAAACAGTAGAGGATCACTGGAGGTTACTTGAATCATAATAATTGAGTCCACTTCTTGGTCCCTGTACAAGTCTTATAAAGTAGAGGAGGATGGCTTTACTAAGCACTCCCCTGAGCTTTTCCCTCCTTGTTGGTGTTATCAGTGCTTGCTTGCTTGACTTGAGCAATATGATTCCCGTTTTGAGAATGGGGAGATTATTGGATTTGTTGTTCTGCTTGTTAGATTGAGGGTCCTTCTTTGCTGTGGGGCTTTCCTTTTGTTTGTTTGTTACATTAGGCAGTCAGATTAATGTGAAGCTTGCTTTCCTTCCAAAAACACATCTTGGGGGTTCTTACAGTGGCTCATGCCAAATTGACGTCTGATGTGTGTAGGAAGTCCATTGTAGAAGTCCAACCATGAACTGGCTTTGTCAAAGCTAATGGTGTTGGAAGCTCAGTTATGTAGGTCTTCATATGCTGCAATGTACTCCTTGATTATTCTAGTCATTTTGAAAGTTCTGAGCTCTGTCATGATTACTATGTAGGAATCTTTCATGGTGAATCTTCTGAGGAAGGCGTTTTTGAACATATCCCAGTCTTTACTGTGATCAGGATGTTGTTTGATCCATTTGCTTACAAAATGTGAGGCAGTCCCTGTGACACAAAGGGCAATCTCACTGGCCCAGAGTTTGCAGGGGTAGCCTACTTGTGTGAATTTGCCTTGTGTGCTGTTGATCCAGAGGTTGGCATTTTCACAGTTTAATCCTGCAAACGTCCCAATCTCTACTGAGTGTAGGTGTTGACATAAAATTTTGGGTATTTTGGGCATGTCCTGGATTGGAGGTGGGCTCAGGACTCCTTGTGTGCTGAGGAGGTTATACTGTTTGATTGGTATTAAGATATTTTTAAAGACAGTTATCTTGTGTGGACGTCCTGGATTTCTTTGTATCTTCTTCAGCCAGTGGGGAGTGACAGATGCTGGATTCTTTTCTACAGATAAATTTTCCTTTAAGTTGCGCAGGTGTGGATAACTTACCACTGATATCACTGTAGATTATATACTTTTTGAAAGTATTTGAACTAGATAAAGGATAAAATTAAGAAGATAATGACACTTTATTTAACAAGAAGAGGGGTATTATATAGTATTTGAGAAGCTATATACTGCCCATGTATACCATGATAGTCATGGGGCTTGTTCAAATAGTATTACATTTATTATTTGAAGGGTTTGATACCTGTGTTAGATGGGTGACTGATAAGAGTACCACAAGATTAATGATCAGTTGTGGAATTAATCCAAGGATTACTTTCTCAAGAGGCAGTAATTTTAGATGTTGTGACAATATTATAATCCTGGAAAGGGGCTGGTTACAGCTGATGCACTCTCCAGTCTAAAAAAGTGTGCATCATGGGAGATGTTGGCCTAGACTCTAGATGACTCATGCTCTACCTCTGCCCTGAGGCTACCCAATATAAATTTTGTAACTCAGCCACTATATTGAAGCTTAAGGACACTTAGATCTGGTTTACAACAGACACCAGAAATTTCTGCTAACAGGCAGAGATAGGAGAAAAGACGCACTACATTCTCACCATCCAATAAGGAGATACCATCTTATAATACCACTGCACTTTAGCTCACATCTAAGGATTTGGCCTATTTGAAATTATGAAAAAGATATGGTGGCCCTGTATACGCCAGGACATCAGGAATCTCCTCAAAGCTTTGTGCCATATGAGAGAAACACATCCCAGCCCGCTCTGCCCAAACCAGTGCTGCCTATCAAAGCCACGGAACCCTTTGAGCAGTGGACTCTTGACATTGTGGGGCCCCTACCTGAATAAAAGTTAGGAATTAAGTACATCATTACCACTGTTGCACTGTTTGCATTACAGAACCACAATATTTGTGATTATAGGACACAGGGCATCTGCTAGAATACAAACATATGTGAGGATATGAGTAGTATTGTATCAGAAGAGCCATGATCAAATAAAAACATGATTATTGTCCAGCAATGGCTTCTGATCACACAGAAGCACTTAAAGATTAAGATAAAGGTCAACCAGGTTAAAGATAGATCAAAGATTGGTCAAAGGTAATTTTATTTTAATTGATTAATTCTTCTTATACCTTCTACAAGGTTAATCCCTGGGCTGCTAGCAATGTCTTCTAGGACATTCTAACACGCCCCTTATTTGGGTAATTATTAATCTAGGTTTGGCGCTTATTGCATGTTGTGGTGCAGGGTGCCACTCAATATTACCCTATTAATACTTATTCTTTATCTGGAAAGTATTAGGGGAACTTATGCCCTTTTTTGTGTTTTACATAGAAGAGTCACCTTCCAAAATCTATAGGAGCATTTCTGATTATTGACTCATTGGCGTATCTGCGGCTAGCTGAAGATGCATCAATGATTGACCAATTGCTCAAGCCCACTATGTATTTTGGTACATTGCTTATCTGCCCCTTTTTCCAAGCATTGACCCTCTAGAAGAACATTCTGAAACCCTGTTCTACACTCAATTCTCTAGAGGCAGCCCTAATTTTGCTGCAACCACCTGACCCCAAGATCACATGCTCATATGTTCACATCCCACCCAATCTAAGTCCTTTACTCTCTGAATATTCCCAAAAATGTTTTAGCTCTTCAATAATAGTTTAGTGCCTACCAGTCCAGACCTCAGTCAGGATGAATCACTCTTTCTTTTCCCTCCTCCCCCTCCAACTATAAAAGACCCTCAGAAAACCCCAATAAAGAAATCATTTACCAAATAGACATAACAACCAACTTAACATTCTTAGTTTACTTGCAGAGCCCAGATATAGAGGTTCTGTTGAGTAAGAAGATATTAGTCTCGTTGTGTTCCCCCAGTTGCTGCTCAGCTAATCCAATACTATCTTTAGAATCCTTGAGCACCATATTTTTTGGTGCTCACTACAGGGGTATCTGACACTGCCCTTTGTACCGCTGCTTGATACCTCTAGTCCAGATACCAAACCTGTGATACTAAGACCATGGATTTCCCACGCCGTTCCACCACAAGCTACGCTTGTCAAAACGCCAGTCCCACACGCCCTGCCTGTCAAGCGTCTGCACACAGTGGCTGTGGTTGACCTTGCAATGTTGTATGAGATTCCACTCCTATGGAGGACCCCCATCCAGAGGGCCAGAAAGTCCCTGTTGAAGAAGTTCCTCAGCTACCTATAGAGGTTCAGGACCCTCCTGCTCCAATTCCTGTTGAACCTGCCCCACACAACCAGGCTAGAACTTGTCCACTAGTCTCTACTTCTACAGCCTCAACTGCACCCCAAGCTGTAGAGCCCCCAAGACAGTATCCTGCTTCTGTTTGTCTGTGAAGACCTTCTACCTCCTCTGAGGATCCTGTAGAAGATTTCTTTGAGGTAGAAGAAGAGCCTCCCACCAATCTTTGTCAGATCTTGTCTTGATCATCCACTTCTAGTAGAGAACACTGCCACCCTAGGGCTTTATTTGAAAATTCTGCGCCCCCACACCAGAGAAACCAGACCCTTGACAGACCTAGCTCTTGTGCTCTGTTTGTTACTTGTATAGAGCCTTTAACCGTTCCAACTTCTCCCCCATACTATCAGGCCATTTCCAGTGCCCTCTCTTACCTATGCACCAATTTGTTCACCCTGGCCCTTCTGATGACCCTCCATATCAGACATGGAGCATGTCTGCGGGTTCCTGAGTGAGAATGGGGATGTTCTTACATCTATAGCAATAGACAATACCAGAAGGATCAAAGCATATTTGCTTCAATTCAATCACCTCATGGTAACAACACTACTGAATAGTCTTGAACAACAACACAATAGTAGAAAACAGACCATTATGGCCCTTAATTTTTTGAGCAATTACACTGAGGCAGCAGTAAACTCACTACAGGATAGACTTCATCAAATACACCATGAACATGAGATCTTTGGAGCCATGCATTTAGATACAGTGACCATTGCATATCAAATAAAAGAGAACCACTCTTCTCTCCAACAGCAAGTAATTCAACTTCTGGTGGAAGAAGTAGCCAACCTTAAAGGCCATTCAACCCAGCATGATGTGGATATTGGGGACATTCAGACTCAGCTAGCTGACATCTGAGAAGCCTGCAACCAGTGGGCCAATAACGCTGCAACTAGGGTCAATCAAAGCAAGATAATGTTGAGACTCTGAAAAATGATCTTGACCTCCTCCATTGCAACCTTTCACAGACATGAGACAATCTAGACGTTGTAGGGACTGATAGTGACACAACCTATGCTAAATTAGCAATGCTCCAGTCAGACCAGGTTACATTCAAGTCACAGACAGAGGCTAATCAGAGCAAACACTTGAGCCTCATTCAGCAGTTAAAAACTCAGCTCAAGCGCATCCAGCAAGAGCTGACTACCTTAACTCAAAAGCAGGAAGCAAATGCCTCCACTTATGACAAAGATCTCAAAACTCTAAAGGATAAAGACTCTAACCTCCAGCTGCTAATATCCAACCTGACTGATTGGTTTGACTCAAGGAATCTAGGAGGATCTGGCATTACAGAGCCAAATTCCACTTCTGCCTCTGCCTCTGCGTCCAAAGAGGTAGTGTGTTCTGTCCTTGAGTCTGTAGAAACCACTAATGCTTTGACCAGCACCCATCCAGCTGGAGAAACATATTGAAGTTTCCCCCGGGCCACTTAAGGAGTTTCTGCCCCCATTCCAGCATATTTTCCATCTATCCTGGAGATCTTGACCCCAGGACCATCAACAGTACCGTCCACTGCCACCCAACTGCCTAGGGAGCATATTTTTCACACACCACCCCAGGTCCAATCTAAAAATCCAAAGGCAGAAACTGCAACTTCACGCTGGGAGACACCCCCAACCCTGGACATCTACACCCTCAACAATATCAATGATGGCTCCCTCTTCAAGGGTACCCAGGCCCCAACTCTCACTTTCAAACAGATGCAAATTCTCAACCCTATCCTCAGGAGGGGTCTTTATTCCAGTCTATTTATCATTATGGTGTTCATACACCTCCCAGTTCTTTGCTCCCTCCTTGTGGCTATCCCAGATCTTTCTCTGGAGGTCCCCCTGCTCCACCAGGGCCACCAGGACTGCCGCCTGGACCTCCTGGACTGCCCTATGGGCCCCCAGGATCAGCTCCTTCTGATCCTGGTCTATCTTTGTGGGATCCTTGTGCAAGTTCTGGACCTAGTCTCAATCTAAACACAAAGTCAAACCAGGAGGCCCCATCAATATTCACTTTTTTCTCAAAGGGTTTGATCTTATGACCAGGGACAGCCCAGAGCCAGTTGCCCATGCCAAAATGCTGAACAGCCCAGAGAAAACTGCCTTTTTCACAGTGGTTGCCTCTCTTAGTGGAGGGGAGGGGTCTTACAAGGGAATTAAAAACATCCTTGAAGATCCCTACAGGTCCCCTGAACAGCTAGAGGACAAGAAAGCCAACTTATTGACTATCTCCTTGAAAAAAGATGAGTCACTTCCAGAATTTGACATAAGATTCAGGGTTGAGGCACAGACTTTAATGTCTATCAACTTCCTGACTCCCAGGGAAGCAGAAATAGCCCTTCTTCATGTGTTTTGCCCCTTCCCACACTTGTCTGTCTTCCACTAACAGCTACTGACACCCACTTCACCTCAAGAAGTACTTTGCATAGCTGCCTCCCTCCAAAAACATACTCTATGCCAGGCTCCACACCCTGTGTATCCTTCCTGCCATGTAATGAATGTGGTAAAGGAATACAAAGAGGATAATGATGGAGTCCTCTATGTGGAAAGACAACCCATGGAAGAGCAATAATGCTTTATATGGTTGGAAAGGACATTTTTCAAGGAACTGCCCACACAGCCAACTGGACATAAAAGAAGAGCCCACCAGCACAAAAACCCAGTGTACACACTCTATCCAACACATCTTAAGAGGATAGTGTCTTGGAAGGGCCAAAAACTACTAAGCAGAACACACAGGACCAGTGTGTCTCCGCCTAGTAAAAAGGTCCCTCCTGATCTCCAGAGCCCTTAATCTTTAATAATGGTTGTGGCTGACCATACATATACAAGATTCTCAACCCAAAAAGAAGTACCCCCCACAAAATAACCCCTCTGAAGCCCAATCCTGCCCTGCCCTACATTCTCCAGGCCCAGAATCTCCAGAAACCCCATACCATTGTCAGCAATATAACCAAAGCTTTTTCAAAAACCATGATCACTACTCCTTTGGGTGGTATTGTCCACATTCTTCCAATCCTACAGAAAGCCATTGAAGAACTAGAGAAAGGGCCCCCTCTTGTATCCTGGGTAGAGGGCAGAAACAATCTCTTGGTTGGGTCAAGTACATGAGTCCAAACCAAGGTATTTGGCATCCCAATTTGTGCTGTCCTGGATAGTGGCCACAGCTTTAATCCTGTCCTCCCAATTCACCTGTAGGCTTTGTTTCCCACCAGACATTGAGTGCAGCAGAACCTTTGGTACAGCAGGCAAAAATCCTACCAGATCCAAAGGCACATACTTGTTGGTTCTCTTGAAGTTCAGGGGTACTGTGGTCACCTGCCCGGCCAAATTCCTGGAAGCCAAGAACTATGATGTATTTATTGGTTCCTCTTTTATGGACCAGTTTGGGACCACCATAAATCACAAGACTGGCAAATTTCACCTACTTGGCCAGGAATTCCCATTTCTGACGCCTGATGGTTGGCCTAGAGTCCCTCCCAAAGGTATAACCCCAGAGGGTCTATGCTGCTTGCTTGCCTCTCTGGGATGATCAGGATCCCCTACAAGACCACAGCAACTCTGTTGTGATCTGAGGCGCAGCACAGAGTCACAACAAGAAATCTTAACCTTAGGATTGGATTTGTACTAAGTCTTGGTTAGAATGGCAGGGAAGGCTATGCAATTACCTTGTGGCCCTGAATGTATAACATCTGATATACATGGCTAGAGATGCGCCAAAGTATGTATAGACACAAAGACAAAAATGTGAATATAATTTAATTTTTATTGGATATAAAGATTGGGATTATATAAGGTGTAGCTTTACCACAAAACAATACATGGACAGTAGGATCACTTGCCACAAGCATGAGTGGGGCAAGTAAGTTGCACAGAATCAGGAAACCAAACAATTGTATTTCCCAATTTAGAGCCAGCCTCATTTTGAAGGGCAAAAGCAAAAGAGAGAGATTTGTCCTCAAAATAACCCAACAAAGGCAAAATCAAAACATGGTGAATGGCGGCATTCACAACATTGCCCCCCTCTAGATTGGCCTTAGGGGGTGATACTTGCAGAGGAACTTGGCATGCAAACAAGCAAACAGTCAACCACTAGAGAGGAGTTTCACAGTATACTCTGACCCTTGTTTGAAGGTCACTTCCAAGGGCCCAATCCACAACAAGACTAGCTTATGAGCACGTCCTCCTACTCTATGTTGATAGTAAAGAATGTAGTCCCCAATGTTGAACTCAGGCAGGGGAGATCTTCCAGCATTGTCAGGGGAGAGCTCAAGCAGCTTGGTCTTATAGGCAGTTGTGTAGGCAGAGACCTGAATATCAATGATTTGATTGACAAGATCTTTTATATAGTCATCAGGATTCATGGCCTTATCAGATGAGAGTAGGGGGCCCCCAAGAGCAACAAAGTGGTGGCTTCACAATCATACAACATAGTAAAAGGGGAGTACCTGGTGACACAATGTTTGCTAAGGCAATAGGCAAAGAGATCAGCAGGTAAGTATAGATCCCAGTTGGCGGCGTCAGAGTAAGTGAGTTTCCTCATGATAAAAACCAAAGTTGAATTTGCGCGCTCAACTGCCCTATTAGTGGAAGAATTATAGGGGGAAGAGAAGGACTGGTGAGACCCCAAGGCTTCAACTACAGAAGTTACTAACTTGGCGTTGAAGTTAGTCCCATTGTCAGACAACAACACTTGAGGACAACCGTGGCTAAAGAATACATCTTGCAGCAGAAAGGCAATGTTTGTCTTGGCAGTGATGTCTTTAGTAGGGCGTGCCTCTACCCACTTGCTAAAATGATTAATAGCAATTAAGATAAAGCAGCAACCAGAGTGGGAGCAAGGGAGAGGTCCTATAGCATCAATACTGACAGTGTGAAATTGTGTTGAGGGGAGACTAGCTTGAACTTATGAGTGGAAGCTCAAGGTTGTTGGAGCTGACAATTGTGGCAACTAGCAATGAAATATGGAATCAGCAGGCAAAGATTTTCCCAGAAGTAATTCTTCTGGAGACAGGCATAAGTCTTGGCAACGCCTCCATGTCCTGTCTCCTTGTGAGCTTGAAGCACCACCAAAAGGCAAAGACTAGGCCTTACATAAGGCAAGTAGTGGTCTTGTACTTACTTGAAAAGCTGATTGTCACACATGAGTGTGTCTTCAGATAATTTAGAAAGGGTAACTCAAACTTCTTCTGTTTTGTTCTCTCACAAAGAAGGATATCCAATTAGTAAGTACAACCTGTCAGCCTCAGCAGGGTGTAGAGCAAGGATGGGCATTCTGGACAGTCCATCTGTGTTCTGATGTTGAATCCCAGGACGGTTTAGCACAGTAAAGTTGTAGCCTTGAAGGCAGAGAGCCCATCTAGCTAGTTGTCCTTCTGGTTCCTTAAGCTGTTGTAACCACTTAAGCAAAGCATGGCTGGTCAACACCGTGAAATGGGTGCCATACACATAATAGGGGACTGCTTGACGGCATGTAACACAGCAAGACATTATTTTTCATTCACACTGTAGTTCTTATCATACTTATTCAGGACACAAGTTTATAAGCCACAGGGTGATCCACACCTTCATCATTCAATTGCACCAAGATAGCTCCAATGGCCAGGTCACTAGCATCAGTATATACGATGAATTCCTTATTATAGTCAGGATATACTAGGATGGGAGCCTCTTTGAGCTTTTTTTTTGAGAATCTCAAAGGCTTGTTGCTGGCTGGCAGTCCATTCAAAAGGGACATTACACAGCAGCTGGACCAAGTGTTCACTAATATCAGCAAAATTGGGATGAATTGTCTGTAGTATCCCATCATACCCAGAAAGGTTTGAACTTCTTGAAGGTTGGTGGGGGGAAGCATTTTTTCAATGGCCTCAACTTTTTTAGTTGTGGGGCAAATTCCTGTCTGAGTCACCTCATGCCCCAAGGTTTCAAGGCATTCCTTGAAGAAGGCACACTTAGATAGCTTTAACTTGAGTCCAGCTTCTTGAATCTTTATGAAAACTTCCTTAAGATGGGCCAGGTGATCAGTAAAGGTAGCACTAAAGACAGTTATATTATCAAAGTACACTAGGATACCCAAGAGCTTCAAATCACGGAGAATGAAGTCTATGGCTTGCTGGAAAGTAGCTGGAGCATTGCAGAGCCCTTGCAGCATGTGTTTAGGCTCAAAAAGTCCTTCAGAAGTGATGAGTGCGTCCTTTTGTCTATTCTCAGGAGAGAGATTAACTTGCCAGTACCCAGAAGCTAAATCCATAGCAGAAAAGAACTTGGAGCCACCAAGGCAGCAGAGGTCATCATCAATGCATGGTAGGGGATAGGAATCCTTTTTAGTTAAAGTGTTTAAGTGTTGGTAATCCATCACATTACAATGTCCTCCATCCTTCTTCTTCAATATGAGCAAGGGGGAGGCCCATGGACTTTGGGAAGAATCCAATAGCCCAGCTTATAATAGTTGCTTGAGCTCTTTAGACACTTGAGCATCTTCCACTTGACTGCAGAAATAAGGTTTAGCACAGAAGGGGGGAGCATCACCAGTGTCAATCTGGTGAATGATGCCTTTGGCTAAACCATAATCAGTGCTATCCTTAGCAAAGATATCCAAAAAAAGATCCAGTAGGTCAAGCACCTCTTTCTGTTGACCTGGAGATAGCTGCAGGAAGTCTTGAGCAGTGAACAACAATAGGACTTGAGGCTCTTCCTCAGGTAGGTTAAAGTCCTGGAATGTACCAAAGGGATTTAGTGATAGCACACCAAAAGCATTCAACAACTTGCCATAGCCAACAACCTGCCCTCTAGACACATGTATGGGGAGAGCAGTTAAGTTGGCAACCATCAGTTGAACAGGGTCTTTATGAGAGACATCCAAGATTACTGGATAGAGATAGGTTTTGTTGCTTCCTAGCAAGGGAGGAGAGTATAACTCTAGGAACGTGCGCTCCAGTAACTCATATGATATTTGGGAGTCTAGGATAGCTTGAGATCCAGGGGAAATGGTTACAGTGGAAGTAGTCTAGAGAGGAATCCCTTCAGACGCAGGGCAAGTCATAGAAGGACACTTAATGTTGGATGAATGTGTACAATATTTCAGGGTGAAAACACCAGTGGGATATTCTAAGGTACACATCTTGAGGCGCTTCCCTGTGACTTTAACAGGCTCTTCCAAAATCAGAGAGACTTTTACCCCAAGATGGAGAGATAACCATCCTTCAAGTTAATGATCCTATTGTATTCCCTATAGAATTGAGTACCAACTAGGAGGTCATAACTCTCATTCTCTAAGACAACTGCAGGTGCAGCCAAGAGTAACTTTCCAAACTGCATGGGAAGAGCATAATAAGCTCCTATAGTGCAAGTCATGGATAGCCCAGCTGTGCCATATGACTGGTGATAGTTAAGGTTGGGGCAAGTTTGATTTTCTTGAAAAGCTTCAAGGAGGCAATATTAACAGGAGACCCTGTGTCTAAGAAAGCCTTACTATTTACCTTTTGGATGGATGTTTCCACACAAGTGGTAGTATAACCAAAGGAAGAAGGAAAGCCAGAATGTCTTGGGCTTCTGCTAGTTCTTTGTCCCACTTTTTGATCATGCATCTTAGGCCTGGGAACTCCTTATAGACTGTCTGGAGAGGGAGCAAGACAGAGACATTTTTGAACACAGCGTCAGCAACCTCAGCAGCTTCTTTGGAAGATTCAACAAGCACAGGAGATCTTTGGCTTGGGTGAGGTAAGGGCAAGAGACAACTTCCTTGGCTTTAGACAGAGGCTTGGCGGTTGTTGTAGTTTTCCCAGAATGTATCTTATATAGGGACTGCAATAGTTTCAGGGACAGCCAGGACAGAATATCCATAGGCGTCAGGATTTTCTATATCAGAATCATTCATGTCAGAGTTGTCAGATATATTGTGGAATAGCAGCAGAATGGGAGGAGCCTCAGTGTCAGCAGGCTCAGAGTCAGCAATGGAGGGGGGGATAAAAGGAGAGTGGGAAGAATTGTCAACCAAGAGTGTCTCTGCCTTTAGGTTGGCTATTCTCTTCCTGCCTGTTCCTTGGGATCAGCTCCTTCAGCTTGAGGATTGGTACAGACTCAGGAATGGTGCCCAATCTTACAACAGTTATATAAACCCTGGCATCAAGGAGTATGTGCGAGTTCATAGTGATGATACGCGGGCCACATGAAGACAAACCAGAGATAGATGCGGCACAATTATCCCGCATAACTGCCCCAGAATAGGTAAGGTGCATATCCTGCAGCAGTGTCTTTATGCTCTTCATGGAAGAAAGTATGGCTTTATGGGCCTTTAAGTAAGGACACAGTATCTGGTTAAATCTTGAGGGCTTGAGCACAAGCCATGTATGCTTCATGTGCAATCAACTGGCGGCTTGTGATCAGTTGTTGCCCTCCTATGTAAAATATATCTGCAAATTCAGCTAGGGTCTCTTTTGGCTTGAAAGCAATGTGCATGAAGGCGTCCTTATTCACTCCCAAGCTAAGGTCATCACCAAATTTTTTAATCAGAAGTTGCTTCATATCTTCCCAGGTCACAATGGTGGGCAGCTCTGGTACTAATACCTCTTGACAAGTCAGGTGAAGACAGTTTAGGATGTGTTCCTTCTTAACCTCATCAAAGGCTCTTTGCATGGCAGTTTCATAGATAGTTAGCAAAACTGCAATGGTTGAGGTTTTATGGTCAAATTCTTGCTTAAAGGTAGACTTGAAGTGTGCTTCTAGAGTTGGGCCATCATTGTTGCTATTGAGTACATATATTGTGGGGAGAATTCCGCTTTGGACTTGGTGGGGGGCTGTCTGGCCTACAGCTAGCAAACACTTTCCTTGAGGATAGTCAAGGTTTCAGCAGTGTGGGTTCCCATATTATTAGCTAGGGTGGTCTGCTGCTCAGTAACATCCAGGTGCTGACCCTGCGCTTTTACTACCAAAGACAGTTCAGCTAGTTGGGATGTAAGAGAAAGACCCACTGAAAGGCAAGGGGCAAATCTGTGATTCACTGAATCAATTAACTCACTCATTTCTTGTATGTCTTTATCAAGCTCAGAATAGTCTTGTTTCAGATGGTCAACCTCACTAGCTAGAGCTATCAACTCTCTAGCACAATGAATGCGGGGGACTCCTGACAAGCCAGGGCAACATCCATCTACATCAGTAACCCCAGTCAGACTAACAATAGACGCCATCACCTCACGCAAGGTAGAAACCTCTTGTTGTAAGTCAGCAACCTTAGTTTTCAGAGCAAGCACTTGATGATTGGGCTGAGAGGCTTTGGTAGGGGGATCCTGACTGCAGTTAGATGCTCTTAACTATTGAATGACATCCCATAGTCTCTTTTCTCTATCTTCTAATTCATCAGATGGAAGAGAATGCAGGGCATCTGATTTGGAGGTAGATAGTTCCTTTACTTGAGTCTGGAGTTTGGCAATGGTAGTGTCAGTAGCAGCCCTTTCTTGATCAAACTCCTCATCAAGTTCACAGAGGCATTTTGCAGCATGGACTGCTACTTGCTGTAATTGGTCAAAGGAGTAAGCACTGAACTTGTTGAGTTGCTGCACAAGTTGTTCAAAGTTGGTGAGATAGGTGTTTAGAGTGGAATCTACTTGGGCGCGCCAGGGCTATTTCAACTGAAGGAATTTGTGAAGACGCTCTCTGACATAATTGGGGATGGACTGGCGCATTTGTTCAATGGAATTGAGCAAGCAGGATTGGGAGGAGACAGAGTTGCGCTGATTGTCTGATACTAAGGAAAACAGGTAGTGAATCCACTGCTGGTAGGCCGCAAACTTATCCCAGTGATGAGTGACAGCAGCTTAAAGCAATGAAATCTTCTGAATGTGGAGCCCTAAACTATTTGATGGTGGGCTAAGGCGGGTTGTACAAAGGACAACAAAAAGTGTTCAGCAGAGCCAGCAGCTGAGAGGAGATGCTGTGGAAATTGTGGAGCTACAATTAATTTTTAGTATTCTGCTTGGTTAAACTGAAGATGGAGGCAAGGGATAGCTCCATCATGGGCTATCCCAAGGGCTACTGTCATGACTTGTTCTAAGTCAGAGGTACCCAGCAGGTAGGCCACTAGGCAGGGACCACTCCCAAGGTTCAGCACATTAGGGACAATAGGCGTGCTGGCAATGTCTTTCTCAATAGGAGGACTGGTAATTTCAGGCAAAGTTGGCTCTTTTATGGGAGGAGGCAAAGGTCCTGAAAACGTTGTTGTTGTGAAAGGGATAACCAAGGGGCTTACAGCCCCTGTAGTGAGAATCATTTTTGTTGTTATCTGAGGCACAACACAGAGTCACAACAGGAAACCCTAACCTTAGGATTGGATTCATACTAAGTCTTGGTTATAATGGCAGGAAAGGCTATGCAATTATCTTTTGGCCCTGAATTTATAATATCTGCTAGACATGGCTAGAGAGGCGCCAAATTATGTGGAGACACGAAGACAAAAATATGAATAGAACTTAATTTTTATTGGGTATAAAGATTGGAATTACATACTGTGTAGCTTTACCACAAAACACTACCAGGACAGTAGGATCACTTGTCACAAGCATGAGTAGGGCAAGTGAGTTGCTCAGAATCAGGAAACCAAACAATTGTATTTCCCAATTTGGAGCCAGCCTCATTTCAAAGGGCAAAAGCAAAAGAGAGGGATTTGTCCTTGAAATAACCCAACAAAGGCAAGATCAAAACATTGTGAATGGAGGCATTCACAACACTCAACATGAAGAGCAGCCCTGACCTCACAGTAGTTGATCTCAGACTGTTTGGCTAGGCAGACTGCATTGATGGCCATCTGGCTGTAAGGACCAAGGACCCGTTTGGAGCAATCAGGCACATGATAGGTGATAATCACATTGTCCAGCCCCATGTCTGCAAAGGTCTCCTCTATTGCTACATGAGGAACTAGGGTATCTTCAATGAGATTATCCACACCCAAACAAAAAGCTGCCTCTTGAGCAGTGCATCATTGTTTGTCAATCAGAGCCTCAGACGCTGCCTGCACGGCAGCAGAGTCTCAAGCAGCCTGGGCCATCAAATCCCGTAAGGCCTGCTCATTGTTAGTTGGAAAGGCTGTCTCTGCCCCTTTGGCCAGGTCACAAAGACATTGACGTTGGGTGGCTGGAGATGCAGGGCAACTTGGCGGGCTGCAGTCTTTAGAATGAGAATGGGTGTTGAGGTCATCACTTGTATCAGGCCCCTGGGGACCTGGGAATTTTTGTGCTTCAGGCTGTGGGATCTTAAACCCTCAATTTTGTTGTCCAACTGTAGGCATCAACACCCTTTAGCAGCATGAACCCAACTGGGCGTAATGGCAAAGGCCACCAAAGTCAACAGGTCTCTAACAATCTTGCAGTCCTCCTCTGGGAGATCCTCTAAGAGATGTTCTTCCCGCTCTACTGAGGAGCTCACCCCCTGTTCCAGGGCCTAAAGCTTGGCTTGACAAAGAGCATTCAGTGCTGCCTATAGGGAGGCTGACAGTTCACAGACTCAGCAAGCAATAGATAATGACATTTTTAACTTTGGTAATCATTCAGGACACCTCATTTATACCTAAATTTGTCCAATTAATTGGGCTTTGTGATCATTGGGTGATTCATCATGACTCATCCCTCAAAAGTTTATCCCCATATATTGAAATCCCACTTGACCTTAATTGGCTTCTTTAAATTGGTCCCAGATGCATATTCACTTGATATTATGAGGGTTGTAAATTTCTTTTTTAGGATGAAGTTGCATCCTGATCCGGGGGTATGTGGTGCAGGTGCAACTCATCAATATTACTCTATCAATATTACCCTATCAATACTTATTATTTATATGGAAAGTATAAGGGGAACAGCTGCCCTTTTTTGTGTTTTACATAGGAGAGTCACCTTCTAAAATCTATAGGAGCATTTCCAATTATTGACTCATTGACATATCTGCGGCTAGCTGAAGATGCATCAATGATTGACCAATTGCTCAAGCCCACTATGCATTTTGGTATATTGCTTATTTGCCCCTTTTTCCAAGCATTGACCCTCTAGAGGAACATTCTGAAACCCAGTTTTACACTCAATTCTCTAGAGGTGGCCCTACTTTTGCTGCAACCACCTGACCCCAAGTTCACATGCTCATATGTTCACATCCCACCCAATCTAAGTCCTTTTCTCTCTGAATATTCCCCAAAATGATTTAGCCCTTCAGGAATAGTTTAGTACCTGTCAGTCCAGACCTCAGTCAGGATGACCCATCCTTTCTTTTTCCTCCTCCCCCTCCAACTATAAAATACCCTAAGAAGACCCCAAAAAAGATATTATTTACCAAATAGACATAACAACCAACTTAAAATTCCTAGATTAATTGTAAAGCCCAGATATAGAGGTTCTGTTGAGTAAGGAGATATTAGTCTTGTTGTGTCCCCCCAGTTGCTGCTCAGCTACTCCAACCCTACCTTTAGAACCCTTGAGCACCACACACATCAACCAATAGAATATCTTCATCTTCACCCAGCACAGGTAGTCCTTGCTGGCATGGAATAATTTAGTTACATTAGGATCACTTTCTACTTTCCTGACACACTCCAAGCTTAACAATTATCAATATGGTTAATATGGGAATTTGATCTTATGGGGAATTGAACCTAGCGCCTTGGCACTTGATGTAAAAGTGAAGCGGCGCCTTGGCGCCTGCAATAATTTTCAGTTGGCACTTGACGTAAAATTAGTTTGGCGCTTTGGCAGAAAATCTAATTGTTAGACGGTGCCTGTATCTTTCCCAATGTGGTGTGGTGGCTAATCTTGTATCATCAAGTGCTATGTTAGCATTTATCATTGGCTAATTTATGGTTCAGGTCAACAGACTACTGATGATCCATTATGATTATGATTTATACTACCAATTTATGTTATTTGGCAGCTGTAATTTTTATCTGCATCTCTGTCATAATTAGCATCATTGATTTTTATACTGCTAATTTATGAGTTTAGTTGCAGAAACCCTAAAATGTGAGCTCCATCATAATTGGCATTATTGCTTGGTCAAAATTCCCAACAACCACCATCAACTATTTCACATGCTGGCTTGTAGCCTGGGCAACCACTAACCACATTGCCATTGCTTGGTTCATTGGCAAGGGAATTGCACCACACCAAGGTTTCCCCAAGTGTCTCATCACTGATGGTGAGTCTGAGATCATGGGTAATTTTATGATAGCCTATTGTGTGAGGAAAGCTCTATAACAGATATTTACCATGCTATATCACCTACAGGAAAATGGGTAAGTGGAACACCTGAACAGTTTCCTGGGTCAACTAATTGCCAAGTTATCCCAGGAGCACCTAAATACCACCCAGACAGAACATATACCAGCTGCATTAATCATCTTGTCAGCCAGAATCAATCACAGCACAGGGCTTGGTCCTAGTGGGCTGGCCTTTGGTACTCCCGATGGTATTTAGGGGTGGATTAGGACAGCCTGAAATCAGCTGTGCCAAGCAAACAATGCTTCATAGTCACTCCCTCATTATCATAGTGGCCAGCACAGGCACAGGGCATTAGACAAGAATAAATTGAGGAGGTCATAAGGCACTTGGAAGCACAGTATGCTGTAGGTGATCCTGTTTACACCCACAATCCTAATTCTGAAAAACTTGAACCCAAACCCTTGGGGCTCTTCAGGGTATCTTCTGTCTACAACAATCACACTTACCAGCTTGAAGATGCCCAAGGTAATACCAATAAGCTCTATCACAAATTGTTTTGCCTCCTCTGTGCTGTACCTGCTCAAAAAGGTTTGGATGTAATTTCCCAGATCTCTCAGAAATCCAAATCCTGGTGCTGGACAACAAACCAGGGGCAAGGGGGTGTTGCAATCAAGTTTTCCCCCTGCCTGCTAACATAGCCCACAATACACATGTCAGGGACCCACTTGGCAAGGAACAAGTTCCCTAGCTGATGGGCCAAAGCCCCTAAATTCAATCCTGCTATTACCAAGCCTATAGGAACCGTGACCATTGCAAGGTGTCCTAGGTGTCCTAGGTAAGCAAATATTCTGAACATAGAACTGAAATGACCAAGTAGATAGTAACCCACCAAGTACATCAAGAGGAAAAAGGAGGCGTAAGGTCTAACCAGAGCAGGTTTGATAGGAGGTGGAGTAAATAAATGACCATATTGGAATTTACGTCCCCAGTGGCCGGAAGGGTATTTGAACCATCTGTGGGCAAGGGATTCCTTTTGATGGGTGTCATCTGGGGAAGAGTTGTACCAGTCAGTTGTAGGTGTTGGGTTTTCCAAGGTTGATACCACTGACAAGAAGTAAGCTAGAAACCAGGATAGGAATAGAATTCCTCTCATGGCTTCAAAAATATGTTTATCAGAAAGTGAAGGAGTAGCAGGTGTAGGATAAAATCTTTATTGTTGGAACAACTAAGTTTGATAAAGTTTGTACACTTAAATAGCCCCAAAAATAGAGGCTGGGCAATTTAAGTGGATACTGGGGGAGATGAGAGGGATTTAACAATGATTTTCAAGAATATCATGGTTAAAATTAATACCTGTGTTAAATGGGCATTAATTTTGGACTGGAGATGTAATATAAACATAAATTTAAAAGGAGCAGAGGCAAGACAAGCAACAAGATCCTGGTAATTTAAGCAGTGACCATAGTGAATATCAAGCAATCTTAAGAGCAGAGCCCCAGTTTCATCTTCTAATGTTGGATCTGAGAGCGTCAAGATAGTCTCAGGCAGCCAATCAGCGGCCGAGCGGTAAGTGATGTTAGCACTTAACTTACTAACCTTTTTGAAATTGTTTCAAAGAGCAAAAACAAAAGCCAATTCAATAGGTTGCTTATAAATAAGTAAAGTAAGCTGGAAATTTGTATTTAGACTGACAATAGGTGTTTCCTTAAGGTTCTGGGTTCAATTCTTGTCCCCATCATTAGTAGAAAAACCCTGATGTCAAAAACTTGGTGTCTGTTTTGTGGTGTTTTTGTTATCCCATAACTGTTGTCAATACAATTAAGGGAGTCAGGGAAGAAATCCCTGACAACACAGGGGAGTTTGTAGAGATACCTCATAACATATATAACAGCATGAGGTATTCTGTGGCTTATATCAAGTTATGGGCAATATCTCCTGAATTGGAGGGCTGCCAATTTGATGCGCTGATCCCTTGTCTAAGATACTCCTAGCCTAAACCTTACACAGAAACTGCCACAGTGCCACCCCCAAGTGGACTTGTGGCTTCCTGGTATAGTATATTAATCACAATATTCTAAAATAAAGAAAAACCTTATTCTCATCATCTGTCCTTTCTATTGGTTTTCTGGCTTCCCTGATAAAATACTGAACTATAATTGGTTCAGTTGCAACAGTGGGATGAAGATAATTTCTCACTCCCCTGATCAATTTTTGAAAGATTTATTTATGCCACCATGATCTGAACTTTTTTGGATGGCCAGCTGATCAACCACTGTTTATCAAAAGCTATATATCTCTTATTTTAGGGAAAGAAAGGTTTTCTGGGTGAGAGGCAGAAAAATCTATACATTGTTTAATAGGTGCAGCTAGCATCAATTCCTTGCCACTTAATAAGATCTAGCATTTAAGAAATTTCAGTGGAAGGCTAATTTCTATCTCTAATGGTTGATTTTTGGGTAATTGATTCCAGGCAAATATTTTATGTAGTGACAATCTTAATGTTTCTGGTATAAAAATGTTATCCAGACTCTTTTGGTGATAAATAGGTTAGACTTTCATTTCACCACCAATGGTATCATCCATTGAGGGAGCTTAGTGGTTTCAGTTTAACTGTGCTGCTGGGAATTGCTTGATTTAGCCCATGTGAGTTATTATGGGTGGATTGTAGTCATTCCAGCTGGCCAACCCTGTTTTTATAGAGTTTATAGCAATTTTTAAAAAGGGTTGGGCTTACACCATGGGATCAACAACAGTGGCAAATCAATCTGGAATCTTAGAGCTGGAATAAGTGATGTATGTCGAGTTTATACTTTTGGGAAGTATAATAAACAAAATAAGGGGGAAATTTAAGAGGATAATGATACTTTATTGAATATAATATAGAATAATATATAGTATTATGACAAGCCATATGTTGTCCATGTACGTCATGGAGGTCATGGGCTTATCTGAGTAATGTTCCTCTTGAGTCACGAGGCTTGATCCAGTTGTGTTCCATTTAGGACCTGGATTGAGTGATTCCCGTCATAGTAGGTTGACTGATAGTGGTACCACCAGTTTATTGACTGGACAGTGAACCATTTGGTGAGCTGTTTGGTGATTTAATTGGGGCATTAATTCCCCAAGTGGGAGTAATCAAAGATGTTGCAACATCTCCCCCTGGGGTGCTGGAAGGCGGAGCCTTGGGAATTTTCTTGAGAGTATCTGGTATGCAGGATTGATATTGATCCAGTTTGGTGTTGGGCACAGGGAGCCTTGAATTCCACTGGGCTGTTCTTGCCTTAAACAAGCAGAGTTGGTTGCGGTGCATACGTTTCAGTTTGGTTTGCGCTCCAATTCCTTTGATCATGTAGGTATTGTTGGGTTTAAATTCCATGGCAATACCTGGTCCACATAGTCCTGGATCTAGTTTGTGTTGATTGTGATTGATGACCCAGATCTTGTCCCTGACTTGGAACCTTTCTTGTTGTAATGGGATTACTTCCTGCTGGACCCTTTGGTGTTTCATCCTCTATTGGTCTTTTCTGGCGTGTAGTACCTTAGGATCATTACTGTCTGGTATCTTCTTTGGGAGTGGCAGTCATAATCCTGTGGTTGTACTGACAAGTATTGGTTTTCTGACCATAGACAAGTTCATAAGGGCTTTTGCCCATATTGTGGTTGACTTGTGTTCTGCAGACCATAAGGGCGGTTGGTAGCATATTGACCCAGGCTTTTGGATTGTTGGCAGATAACTTACTGAGGGCTTCCACTAGAGAGCCGTTTAGTTGTTCTATGTGTCCATTTGCTTGTGGGTCTTATGGGCTGGCTGTGACATGCTTTATTCCGTTCTTGGCAAGATAGATATTGGTGTCAATAGCTTTAAGTTCAGTGCCTCCATATGTGATTAAGAGGCCAGGCTTTCCAAACTTTGCTATGATCTCTTTTCCAATGAATTGTCTAACGTTGTTGCCTTTGTGCTCTTTTGTAGCTTGCGCTACAGGGCATCTGGTTGCATAGTCAATAGCTGTTATGATGTACTTCTTGTCTTTGATTTCACTGGGCATAGGTCCCACAATATCCAACAACCATACCTTGAAGGGCTGTGTGATGGATACAGGTACTACTGACTTGGGTGGAGCTTTGGTTCTGGTGTACTTCTCACAGACTAAGCATTGTTCCTGTACTTCTCTGATATCATCTAGCATGTTGGGCTACCAGTAGCGTGTCTTGAGGTATTCATGCAAGTTTCTGCTATGGATTTGTCCCAGGTCTCTGTGATATTGGAGGATTGTGTCAATCTTTTGTGTTGACGAGATGTAGGGTGCTGTGTCACCATTTGGAAGTATTTGGTGAAGGGTACCATATACGTTTTTGAACAGGTGTTTGTTCTTGAGGACTTTCTCTTGGATGTCCATTGGTGTCCAGATGGGAAACCTTCCTGGAGATTCTCCATGATTAACATGGGCCAGTTGGGGTTGCCATCAGTTCAAAGGATGTGTTTATTGTATAGCCTTGACAGGGTGTCTGCAGTAAGCATCTCATTGCCTGGCTTGTATTCAATTTGCATGGGGTATCTCTGTATGAGACTCATCCATTTGGCTTGTCTTCTTGACAGGTGTTATTGTGTTTTATAGAATATAAACAACTTGTGGTCAGTGAGTACCTTGAATGTCTGGGCTCCTTCCAGATAGCATTGCCATTTCATGAGGCAGTGTATGATGACCACCAATTCCTTGTTGTGCATGGGATATCTTTGTTTGCTATCTGATAGCTTCCTTGATTCATATGCCACGGGAAGGCAGTCATTTTGGGCTGTTTAGATGTGGAGGACTCCTCCTGTGGCATAATCAGAAGCAATGGTTTCTAGCTCATAGATACCCTCACGGTTTGGGTATTGCAGGATGGGGGCAGTAACCATGCACTCTTTCAGTTGGCAGAAATGTTGGTCTTGTAAGGGTGTCCAGACAAATTTGGTTGTTTTCCTGATGATGGCTGACAAGGGAGCTGTTAGGGAGCCCCAGTCAGGGATGAACCTGCGTACATAGGCTATCATTCCAAGGAAAGTGCTGAGTTTGCTCTTGTTTCTTGGGGCTGGCATCTCTGTTATAGCACATATCTTATCTGGGTACGGTTTAATACTGTCCTTGCTGATGATATGACCAAGGAATGAAAGCTCAGTTGAAAAGAACTGGCATTTTGACAGCTTGGCAATCAATTGGTTTTCTTCCAGGGTACGGAGAACTGATCAGATGTCTTCCCAGTATTGTTGCAGGTTGGGACTATAAATGATGATGTTGTTCAGGTAGATGATTGCTCTTTTTCCAATCTGTTCCTTGAAGACTTCATTTGTGAAGGTTACAAAAGTACTGGGAACGTTTTTCATGCCAAAGTTGAGAACAACACATTCAAAAGATCCATATTTTAGTTCTAAATGCGGTCTTTGGAATGTCTTCAGGTTTCACGCAAATTTGGTGGTAACCTGCTGTCAAATCAATTTTTGTGAAGATTTGGGACCCCCCAGGGCATCAAAAAGGTCATCAATGAGGGGCAGGGGATACCTGTTCTTAATTGTGACCTTGTTGAGGGCCCTGTAGTCTGTGACCAGGCGGAGTCCTCCATCTTTCTTTGCCACAAAGAAGACAGCGGCACCAAAAGGTGACTTTGAGGGTCTAATGAGGCCTTTTTGAGTTCTTTGTCAAGGTAAGATTATAGGGTGTTGTCTTCTTGTGGTGTGAAGCAGTAGATGGGTTGTGCTTTAGGTTTCTCCCTTTTAGGTTGATTTGTGTTGTATACCCCAACCAGGGGGTAACATGGGTAGTGTCTCTTGGAATACAGAGGGGAATTTGCTGACTAGCTGGTCTCTAATGGGGGCCTGTTTTTGTTGAGTTTCTGTGTTTTTAAAGTGGGTAACCTTGTATGTACAGGAGCTCCAATTGATTTTGCTAGGGTCAGTTTCTTCTCCTGTTTCCATGATCTTCACAAATATGTGGTCCCTCATGAGAGTGTCAAGATGTGTTGGGTATACATGGTGGTGGACTTCTCCTTGCTGTATGGTGAGGGTGGCACTGTCCCAGTTTATATGAGGTTTTGTCTTTCTCATCCAGTCCAGGCCAAGTATGACATCATACTTGGGGATTGGTATGATAGGCAGCTAATTGTTGTTTTTACATCTCCAATTTGGGAATGGAAAGGTTTTGCCGCTTGGGTGACTGGTGTGCTTTGGTTGTCCGCCATGATGACCCTCTTGACGCTACATCAAGAGGTAGGCAACTTCATGAGGTCCGAAAAGCTCTTGTTGATGAGGGATTGATCTGCTCCAGTGTCAAATAGTGCTGTGCCCTGATATCTGCAAAAGCAGAAAGGATAAGTGAGGAGTTTATTTTCAGTTTGGGCGGCAAACAGTAGAGGATTGCTGGAAGGTACTTGGATCATGGTGATGGAGTGCGCATCCTGTTCTCTGTACAAGTCTTGTGAGTTGGGGGAGGGCAGCTTGCCTAAGCACTCCCCTGAGCTTTTCCCTCCTCATTGGTATCTTTGGTGCTGGCCTGGTTGGCTTGTGAAGTGCAATTCCCAGTTAGAGGATGGGTGTCATTGCTTTGGTTGTTCTGCTTATTAGGGTGAAGTTTCTTCTTAGCTGTAAGGCTCTCCTTGCGCTTTTTTTGTTGCATGAGGTTGTCAGATTTTTGAGCTGCACACTTTTCCTCTAAGAACACATCCTCAAGGTTCTTGCAGCAAGTCATGTCAAAATGACATCTAATGTGTATGGGAAGGCCATTGTAGAAGTCTAGGCACAGCCCAGGTTCATCAAAGTTGATGGTGTTGGGTGCTCAGTCATGTAGTCCTTCATATGCTGCAATGTAAGCTTTGATGGTTCCTGTCATTTTGAAGGTTTGAAGCTTGGTCATGATCACCACGTCCAAATATTTCATGGAGAACTTTTTGAGGAACATAGCTTTGAACATCTCCCAATTCTCCTTCTGGTCAGGGTGTTGAGCTAGCCATTTGGTTACAAAATGTGAAGCAGTTCCTGTGACGTGAAGGGCAATTTTGCTGACCCAGAGTCTTTGAGGATAATCCACTTGTTCAAACTTGATTTTTGTACTGTTGATCCAGAGGGAGGCTTTTTTTTGGTGTAGTCCTGCAAAGGCGCCATTTTCAGCAGTGTGCAGGCATTGAAACACAATATTAGGTATCTCAGGCTACAGAGGCGCTGTTGTAGTTGGTGTGGTGGGCAACAGTCTGCGGGATTTAAGAGCGCTGTACTGATCAATGGGCACAAGGATGTTATTGTAGATGACAAGGCCTGTGGGAATGTCTTGTCCTACTTTAAAATCTCTCTAGCCGTTAGGGAGTACCATTGTTTGGGTTCTTTTCTTGGGATGAATTTTTCCTTTGAGTTGGGTAGGTGTTGCAGATCCTGAATGGATTAGACAAAAAGCCTTCCATCTAGTGATTAAGCGATGGAACAATCATGCAGTTGCGCTATTGCATCCTGATTCTACTAGTGATAAAGACATTTTAAACGCCCCTAAAACAGGTGTTTGATTTGCCTTTTGAATGTGCACAAGGCAAAGGCTTCACTTCTGGGATTATAAATAGAACAACAAAGTTATTTATATCTACCTCCTTAAGGAAAGCTGTGAGAAAGTGGTTGTTCTCTTGCAAAAGACTTTTAGCTGGGTCAACCCACTCTCCTCCATTTGGAAAGTTCTTCTGTCTGTGCCTCCCTTTCTCTGGTGGCAATTCCCCTGCCTCACACTATATAAGTGCAATAATATCTAAATAAATACCAGTTTTGTCTATACACCTTATTATTCTTCTGTCCTTCATAGGCTGTCACTATACCATCAACAGGTATAGTATTAAGAATTAAGGTCACTGACTAACTGTTTGTAGAAAGTACCAACCCTTTGCTGCAACTTTTACGGCATTGGCGCTCATGTCTTACAACACCAACAGCCCCCACCCCCGCGGTCCTTTCAATGAGGAGGGAGGAATGCCCCTGGCCCAGTCTCCTGCCACTGCTTCTCCTTACCACCAGGAACCGGCCATTACTGCTGCTAATGCCCATTCTGGGGAAAGAGCAGGCGCTCCCTATGGCCTGCCCAACCTAAGCCAAAAATGCCAGAACATCAACGCCCCCAAGCTATTATTTTTGGTCAACCACTGCTCCTACAAGCCCCTGCCCCCTTGGAGATGGACGCCAACTCTTCACCTTCCAAGGACGCCATCTGTAATGACATACACACCATGGATGCTGGTGCTGCTGGCAATGGTTCTTGCTCTGAACACCTGGCCATCCAGCAGCCTTCTTCTGAAAACGCCTTGGGTCACTTTCAGAATCTCTCCCGTTCAACCATGACCAGCTCCACTGTGACCTCCGTACTGTTGAACATATCAAGGACTACCTACACCAATTTGCCCATACTGCCGTATGCCACAACCAAATGCACCTGGGCCGCATCCAAAGCCTAGTGCATGACCAGGGAATACTGGTATCTAACCAACAGACGTTCCTCCAGGTTCTGTACTCTGAGCTGGGCAATACTTTCACCACTGTCAATCAGTATCTTGCCAAAGTCACCAACGCCCAGAACACCATGCTCCACTGGGTTGATGCCATCAAAGCAGGTATAGCTAAGCTATTTCCAGTGCATGTGGTACAGACCCTCACCCATCAGGGTGTAGACGCCAATTTGATTAGTGTGGTTACAAACTACATGCTGGAGACTGGCTCCATGGTTTGAAGCCTGACTCATGAGGTGGAAGTCTTAGCCCACCGCCTTGCCACCATCCCCTTGTTCACCCCCACTTCTGCTGCCACCATCAACTCCCCTTCTAGAGCCCTTCTTGGTTGAGACATCCTTGAGCTCTTTGATCACTACAAGAAGACGCAGGAAGAATTTGTCCAGCAGAGTGCCAATCTTGCCTTCCTGTTTGATGACTACCACACTGTGTCAGAACTTCAGGATAGTCTCAAACTCTGCCAATTGCACAACAGAGTCAACAGCCAGACCCAAGTCAGGAAGGACAAGGAAGTAATAGCCTTGCTCCAAGCTGAGCTTGCCACCCACAAAAAGCGCATCACCTCTCTGGAAGATGAATTGGATATCACCCGCCAGGAGAACAAGGTCTACCAAGATATGCTGGACAAGCAACAACTTCTCCTGAACGCCTTCCAGAGCCAATTGGATAGGATGGACAGTAAGATTATGGCCGTCAACTTACAGGCTATGTCCATCAACTCCAAGAGTCACCACAGTCCACTGAGGTCCTCTAGTCATGAGTTCTATCATAGCTACAAAAACAATGAAGACCACACTTGGTTGGCTCCTAACACTGTACAAGTATTAGAGCCAGTACTGGAGTCTGAAGATACTGTCCTGGTCACCCCTGAAGCTTCTGGAGTTGCTCAAGACAGAGAAGGTGAACGCAAAGCCCAGCAAGAAGAAAATTGTTGCCATGCCTCTGAGGCTAGGTTTGCTGCCTCCACTCTCAGCCGTTCCTGTCTTAACTGCTCTCCAGTGAGGATCACACCTGCTCCCCTCCAACATGGCTCCAACAACTTCAAGCCTGTCAATCTACCCAAGTTTGACTGCAAGAGCAATGTGGCCATGGTCTTACGTCTGTACCAGAATCCCATGTATGGCGCGGACAATGCTATGAGGGACTCCACAATCATCAACTGTCTGGATGCTGAGACTCAAACCATTATTTTGCCATGTCTCCCTGAGAATGGCTGGACTTTGCTGACACCAAGTTAAAGGTGGGGGAAACCCTAGAAGACTTCACTTATAGGTTCTACCTTGAAGCTCAAACTCTGTTGTCTATGAGTGTGGTGCAGTTTATTAATGTCCAGTCAGCACTCCATAATGCTGTACGTGTCAACCGGAACTATCTCTGGCCCTTAAGTCAGGCATTTACAACGCTTGCACTGTACCAGATCTGATCCGCCTCCTACACACCTACAAGGAGGAGTTTGAAGTCCCTCTTCCTGAAGGCTGCCCTTGCCAGCAATCTGAGCATAGACCCCGCGTGGCAGTTGAGATGCCCAAGCCTTCTGACAAGGTTGGGCCTGCTCCAGTCAACAGTGGCCCCTGTACTTGCTTCAAATGTGGTATAGCTGTCCACTTCTCTTGGGAATGTAGGAATCCATGCCAAAAGATCCATCATGTAGGCATGGAGGACACTGAGGAGGACTACGCCAAGGACGCTGATATTGAGGAGGACAATGAGGACCAGTCAAAAAACTACTAAGCAGCCAGGACAAGGAGAAATCCTTGGCTGCCTTTGTAATTTTGACACCCTCATCTCCCCCCATACCACTGCCCCCTGACAAACCAGATCAGAGGCCTGCTGCCTTGCCATTCTCTGGGACTAACCCTAAGGATGAACCCTCTCTGATTGACTTCAACTCCTAACCAATACATGAGGACATGGAAGTATGACGGAGCTCAAGAGGACCTCCTCCATTGAGTCCTCACTGTTAACACACAAACTCACCAGACTACCCTTTGCCCTGAGGTGGTTATTCCCCAAATAGATTAGAGAACAGTATCCTTACCCTATTCTGAACAACTGGCTCAACCAGGCGTTGAAGTCACTCATGAGGAGGACAGTGCTGAACAACTGACCAAGTTGCTCCGCACAGTAAACGTCTCAGCACCGCTAGAATCCCTCAAGGAAGTAAGCCCAGCTGTAAGAGCTGCCATGGCTACCTTCCTGGAGAAGTTCAAAGGACTAAGCGTACACCAGGTCTCAAAGATTGTGGAGATCAGAGAGGACCACCAGGATTGCACCTATATCAACCTGGTAGTGAACAAGACTCATTTCAGGCCATACTGGATACTGGTGCCCCTGGAAACATTATATCCTCTTAGCTGGTTAAGAAGCTTAAGCTGGCACCAGACTTGGCCTACCATGAAGAGTTTGGTACTGCTGGGCCACTGACCACTAGAGCAAAAGGAGCCTACTCTTCTCTCCCTCTTTGCTTTGGGAAGCTAATGGTCACTGCTCCTGCTATAGTCCTGGAAAACAACAGCTATAACATTCTTATTGGGACTAGCTTCATGGTTCAGTATGGCACTGTGACTAACCATGGAGACCATACATTTGGAATATTGGGCCATTTCATACCAATGTTCTATCATGATGATTGCCCGTCTGACCTGCCCTTATGACGCTTGCACTACATCAATCTGGAGTACGCCAACAGAGAGCTTCCAGTTGCTTATACACTGCATAGTAAGAAGGTCAAGGTGCTACCTCTCTCAATTGGGGAAGCCAAGGGTATCCCAGTCTATGCCTCTTGTAATGTGAAAATCCCACCTGGCGCTAGGTGATTCACAATACAGGCCTCTCGCTGGCTCTACCAGCTGGCACTCATAGAGAAATCTTTGGCATCTCTAATGCCTCCAGACTAGAACCATGGGTTGCGCCAGGCATACTCATGCCAAGTGAGAATGAGGTACTCATACTCTTGGCCAACATGAGTTGTGAAGCTATGTTTGTTGCCAAACACCAACTTCTGGCTTATATACGACTGAAAGAGCATGATAACCTGCAGGAGACTACCCCCTTTGTGGACTTCTCTGAGTTGGGTCTACCCTGTGAGCAATCACTGGTGCTATCAGTCATAAGCTGCAACTCTCTATCCCGCCTCTCTGAAGAGCAGAAGGATCAAGCTATGGACTCTTTGCCCAGTATAATGATGTGTTTGCCAAAAATGATTATGACCTGGGCAAGGCTGCAGATGTTGCTCATCATATTGACACCCAAGGCAGTCCACCTATCTGCTCCAGACCTATATGGTGTAGTCAAGCCAATCATGCTGTGACTAACAAAGAACTTCAGAAGCTATTGGGATCTGGCTTACTGGTCCCCAGTAAAATCCCTTGGGCTTCTCCTCTCCTGATTGTCAAAAAGAATAATGGTAGCAACTGTGTGGTGATTGACTACTGTCAACTGAATGCTGTTACCAAGAAGGATTCATATCCCCTCCCTTGTATTGACAATACCTTGGACCAACTGGGTGGCGCCAAGTTCTTCAGTGCCATGGACCTTATCAGTGGGTACTGGCAGATTGACCTATCCCCTGCTGATCAAGAAAAATGTGCAATCATCACTGACCAAGGGCTATTTCAACCCACAAGGATGCCTCAAGGTCTGTCCAATGCCCCAGCTACCTTTCAACGGGCTATGAATACAGTGATGGGCAAACTCAAACTCACCAGTGTCTTGGTCTACCTGGATGACATTAATGTATTCTCTCTGAACCTTTAATGATCACCTAAAACACTTGGAGGATGTCTTCCAGAGGTTACTTGCAGCTAATCTCAAGCTCAAGCCACACAAGTGCAACTTCTTCAAGGAGCACCTTGAGTTCCTTGGGTTCATCATTAGCCAAGATGCACTCTGCCCTGTACCTCTGAAGGTGGAAGCCATTGAGCAAATACAGATCCTGGCCAATAAGCAGGACATGCAGGTCTTCCTGGTGATGATTGGGTACTACCGCTGCTTCATCCCCAACTTTGCATCCCTGGGTGACCCCCTTTTTCAGCTTCTCCGAGCTGATAAGGAATTCTTCTGGAGCCCAGCGTGCCAATCTGCCTTCAATACTCTCAAAGAAACACTGACTGCAGCTCCTGTGCTGGCCTACCCTGACTTTGCCAAGCTGTTTGTGGTTCATACAGATGCTAGTCTGACAGCAATTGGGGGTGTTCTCTCCCAACTGAACTCTGACAGACTTGAACACCCTGTTGGATACTGCTCATGTACGCTTAATGTTCACAAGAGGAACTACACAGTCACCAAACAAGAGTGTCTGGCTGTGATATACTCCTACCAGCAGTTCAGAGTCTTTCTCCATGGGGTAAGTTTCACGGTTGTAACAGACCATACCTCCTTGCAATGGCTGAAGACCCTCAAGGACCCCAAAGAATGTCTGGCGTGTTGGGCCATTAAACTTCAGGCTTATGACTACAAGACAATTCATTGAGCTGGGGCAGCCCACCAGAATGCTGACTGTCTCTCCCGCCTTCCCACTGTTGCCTTAGTATCCCCCATGGCTGACATTCTCTATGACAAGCTTATGGAGGATCCTTCTTTGTGAGGAGAGAAACCAGTAGAGATACATAGGGCTCTCAAGAAGTTAGCTGTTGATACCAAGGTCTCTAAGGGACAACTCCTGAAGCTTTGTGAATACTCTTGGCTACCCTACATACGCCCATTCATACGCATGGACTCAGTGGTGGTTGCTCACAAGACTACTGGCCATGGTGGCATACAGAAGACGTTAGCTATGCTACAGCAGCACTGCTTCTGGGAAGGAATTCACACTGAGTAGTGGATACGCTAGCCAACTTTCATGACTGCAACATTGAGAGGCCTAAGGTTGCCAAGTTTCAACACAGACTTGTATGCCCTGGGTTTGCCTTCCACACTGTAGCCATAGACGTAGTGGCCCCCCTGCCAGCTACCAACAGTTGCAACAAGTTCATCATCGTGGCAGTTAACTATCTGACTAAATGGGTAGAGGCCAAGGCAATTCCCAATCAATCTGCACTGGTGACAGCCACAATCATCCTGGAGAATATCATATACAAATATGGTTGCCCCCAGATTCTGCTGACAGACAATGGTACCAACTTCACCAGTTATATCATCCCCCGCCTCAACCAACTGATGGGAATTCATGGGACACTATCAACTCCTTATCACCCACAGACAAATGGCATGGTAGAGCGCACTAATGGGAGCCTGGTCCGGATACTCCGGAAGCTCAGTCACCAACATGAGACTGAATGGGATACCTTCCTGCCTGAGGCCACCTTTGCATACAACTTGGGTACCATCAGGCCACTGGCAAGCCGCCCTTCCAACTGCTCTACAACTGGCAACCAGGACTTTCCCCTTTACTATATTCCTTGGTAAAGCCCAGCATGGCTGTGTCCCCAGAGGCGTACCTCAACAAGCTGATTCAAACCCTTATTTGCTTGCAATCAGAGGCCTATACCGTAAACTTAAACCATGAAGTTGCAGGACCTAGAACAAGCTGCATCCAAACGCCCCGCCTTACCCACTTACCTGGTAGGAGACTCAGTCTACTTCTTCAGCAATAGAGGGTACAGCCTGGAATCCAAACTTGCCTCCCTTTGACAAGGTCCAGTTCAAGTTATCCAGAAGACCAGCCCCAACTCCTACACCCTTAAGGAGCCCTATTCTGGGCAATTGATCACTAGAGTACACACTCAGTATATGCGTGCTGCTCCTAGTGACCAAGAGTAAGCGCCAAGGAGGACAATAACCCGAAAAAAAGCCTAATTAAAAAATTCCATGGGTTGTTGTCCTGTTTGCAATAGTGTTGCGCCAAAGTATGAGGAATAAGAATAAAAGAACAAGGTGTTTTTTGGAGACTGACAAGACTCTTCCAGTACTGCACCAACTGTTGTACCACCTGAATGACAGCCAAGAAACACAACTGGTTGCCTACAGATCCACAAAGCTGATGAGCAAGGATTGGGCAACAAACCCCCACCAAGCGAGACACACAATTGACCCCAATGTCCACAGGAAAGGCGACCCCCAAGAAGATACAATCCCACAGAAGACTCTCGCAAAGGGCATACTCTACTGGGACCTGACCACCCACCCCATAGAATAAGGATAAGGCCCACTCAAGGAAGACCCCCATGTTTTCCTCCTGCTTGATATCACAGCGGTTGGTTCCTCAAAGAACAAGGTTGCCAGCCATCACCATTGGCACCAGATGAGCAGTCCCCTCCACTGTGTATGACTTCAACACTTCCTGGAAGGCTCGCCAAAGATGTTGCTCAAAATTGTCAGAGGTTTTCCAACTGACTGGTTGAGCGTTGGTAACCCCAGGTGTTGCCCAAGTGCAAAGTACTGACTTCACTATGTTGGATACCGTCCCCTGTTGCAAGACTGAAAGGCCTTGACCCCCAAATTGGAATTCCTTCAGCTGAGCCTCCAAGCATTCTTCTGCCGCCTGCATGGAGAACCGCCAATGGATACTGTTACCCCTTTGCAACCCAGTTCCTGTCACCTCCATGGGCTCACTCAAAGCTAGGAACAGCACAGCAAACAATGGGTCTGTCCCCTCTAAGGCCAGCTGAGGAACCAGTAGCTGATCTAAGTGAACCCCCAAGTCCAGGTAGCTGCCGTCCACATCATGCAGGACTACTTGCTTCCCTGCTGCCTTCATCATCTCCTTTGGCCTGGTATGCTTGCACCTCTTTGGAATTACCACTTGCACCTTCTTCAAGACTCTTCTTGTGACTCTTCTAGATGGATTGTTCACCATAGCCGTCACCTAGAGACGCCAGCCATTTTTAACCCTGTTTTCTAATCCAGTGGAGGGAAATGTTGCAGATCATGAATGGATTAGACAAAAAGTCGTCCATCTAGGGATTAAGTGATGGAACAATTGCGCGGTTGTGCTATTGCATCCTGATTCTACTAGTGATAAAGACGTTTTAAACGCCCCTAAAACAGGTGTTTGATTTGCCTTTTGAACGTGCACAAGTCACGGGCTTCACATCCATGATTATAAATAAAACAACAAAGTTAATTATATCTACCTCCTTAAGGAAAGCCGCAAGAAAGTGGTTGTTCTCTTGCGCAAGACTTTTAGCTGGGTCAACCCACTCTCCTCCATTTGGGAAGTCCTTCTTTCTGTGCCTCCCTGTCTCTGATGGCAATTCTCCTGCCTCACACTATATAAGTGCAATACTATCTAAATAAATACCAGTTTTGTCTATACACCTTATTATTCTTCTGTCCTTCATAGGCTGTCACTATACCATCAACAGGTATAGTATTAAGAATTAGGTCACTGACTAACTGTTTGTAGATACTAGCAACCCTTTGCTGCAACTTTTACGGCAGCTTATCTGAGTAATGTTCCTCTTGAGTCACGAGGCTTGATCAAGTTGTGTTCCATTTAGGACCTGGACTTAGTGATCCCTGTCATAGTAGGTTGACTGATAGTGGAGCCACCAGTTTATTGACCGGACGGTGAACCATTTGGTGAGCTGTTAGTGATTTACTCAGGGCTTTAATTCCCCAAGAGGGAGTAATTGAAGATGTTGTGACATGTAGATGGTTTTTAATCTTCTTATGTCAAAAGGTTTCATCTACAGTGGTTATTTTATTTTATAAATCTGTTGAAAAATTACTATAAATAACTTTAAAATTTTATGATGCAAGATACTCATTTTATTAATTCAGGTTATTATGCTTATTGACTATCCATTGGGGTAAGCTTATATCTTGCTTTAAACATTTTAGTAAAAAATCATGTTACAATAAAATAGAAGAATAAAGGTAGATGTAATGTTGATTTCATTAAGGAAACTTGAACTTTATCAGCATGGCACTTACTGTAAATTCAGAACCTGAATGAAAAATGCAGGATTGTCAAATCCTTGGTCCAAATTTAAAATCACTTTTGCGGGCAACTCAGCTGAGTGAAAAATAAAATATTTAATAAAATCAACCATTTAGTTTGACTTTTTTGATTTATTTGAATTGGCAAATTTTGAATCTCTTGAGCAGATAACTCAACTAACCAAAGACAAAACACAACAAACAAATGCAGGATATATGAATCAAAAATGCAGTATTCTAATGTACAATTTGAGATTTCCTGTATTTCAAACAAATCATATACATCATGTAAAAATTAAAAAATCTGAAATTGCGGGATTGTCAAATCCAAGAGCCAAATTTCAAATCAAAAATTAGGTGATTTTGAAATGAATATAATTTATGGATATCTCAAAAAGGATGCTAAAGGATCTAGAGTGGATTTGTGCTAATTTCTTTAGGAATCATATGCATTCTCAAAAATCACCCTATTCTATTTTAGGACCGCTAAAATTTAGATGCTTGATTACAGTTTTTGAGTATATACTTCTGGGAAGTATGATAAAAAAGATAAAGGGGAAGATTAAGAATATAATGATACTTTATTTAATATGAATATATGGTATTATATAGTATCATGGAAAGCCACATACTGCCCATGTATGTCATGGAGGTCATGGGGCTTATTTGAGTAATGTTCCTTGTAAGTCACAAGGCTTGTTCAAATTGTGTTCCCTTTAGAATCCGGATTATGTGATCCCTGTGATAGATGGTTGACTGATAGTGGTACCACCAATTTACTGGCTGGCCAGTGAGTCATTTTGTGACCCATTTTGTGAGTTACTTGGGGTGTTAATTCCCTGAGAGGGAGTAATTGAAGATGTTGCAAAACAGTAGATTTAAAATTGCCAATAATAAAATAGAATTATATATTACAATCTATTTTTACCATGTTGTTTTTTCCTTGGTATGTTGATAGCACATTATCAACAGCAAATATACTATCAACACATCAAGGAAAAGGCAATATGATAAAAATAGATTGTAAAATATAATTCTATTTTATTATTGGCAATTTTAAATTCTACTGTAATCAAGTATCCTTAATAGAAATACATAAATACATAGTGTAGAAAACTTATGGTTCATCTTTCCCACCCCCTTTCTTCCTTGAAAAGAAGGTTTGTTGGCCCCTTAGCTACGCCAGGGGCCAAAAACTTTTAGAAATTTCTTTGTCATCAGGAGGGTAGCTTATAAATCATTATATGGGTTTGTGGTTGCTATAATAGTGATTTAGAGTGTGAATATTGCATCATTTTCAGTTTAAACAATTTTACATTTCACTTAATTTCATGTCTAAACATGGTTGTTGAGATTGGATTTTCATTTGATTTTATCCAGGGTGGAGCTTCCTGAATTGGATTGATTTGTCCTAGTTTCTTACTGTACATTCAATTTGGATTCCAATTCCTGCAATTAATATCTGAGTTTACTAGTGGCTTTTAAAAGTGATTTGAAATTTGGTTCTTGGATTTGACAATCCCGCAATCCCAAAAAACATAGTAAACTTAATGAAAATGGTTGATGGATTTGAACGCTTCGAATCTGATTCCAGTTAATTCATTTCGTCCATTGAAATATGCAGTTCAACTTGAACTTTACAAAGTGTCTATGAGTTCTTGCATTTTTAAAAATTCAAATAAAAATACAAAGAATTCAATTTAATTAAAAAAGGCTATCCCGCAAAAGTGATTTGAAATTTGGACCAAGGATTTGACAATCCCACATTTTTACATTCAGGTTCTGAATTTACAGTACAGATCTAGGATTTAGGCTCACACATTAACAATCTTAGTAAAAAGTAGTCAAACAAACAACTATCCCCTACTCTAATAGATGGGCCTTATGATCAACAGAGTTCATGTTGACAAAGTGTTGACGAAAACACCGTTGCCATTTCTGGTAGCTTGGTATTTAGGTCAACCATATCTTGAGAGGCTGTGGTGCTAGAGATTCGTTTGATTGGATTTACAATTGGCATGGCCAGCTTAAGAGATACATTTATCACAAAGGGGTCTAGGAAATGTTACATTGTTGATTCTGCTTCCAAATATGTGCCGTGTGGATCATAGCTTCCGTATGCAGTGGTTATAAGTTCTAGCCTGACATGGAATGGGGTTCAGGAAAGGTCGGAATGAGAATAAGTTACAGCCAAAATCGACGGCATGGGAAATGGACGACTACCTTGGTGGAACTTGATCAGCTTCTTTATCAATGACGAGCCCTTCCAGGTTTGATTGTAACTGAAGTTTGAACGGTTTGTAAAATTCACAAGTGGGACGTTGGCCTTTCAAAGTTGAACGCGGATCCAGGCTTGGCTTTAAGTTTAAGCCTGGCGAATGATTTTTTTGGGATGTAAGGTGTGGGGGATCTTCATCTGGCCTTGATCAGATGGGATTCTTGTAGGGCGGTGGGATCTAAGTTGGAGTTACCATGCAGCGGTGAGATCTTCGGGTATCTATCAGTGGGGGAGCTATCCTTTTTAACTGATAGCTGGAATGTTGATTCAAATTAAATAAATTAATTTTTTTTAATTAGTTAATTTAACTGATGGGATTAAAAAATTAATGAAGTAATTTTTAATAATTTAATTCTAAATTAACAAGGGTATAAATTACAAGCTTAATAAATTTGATCTCAACTGAGAGGGATATAGCTGCACTGCCACGGGGATGAACTGGTAGATACTGGGGTGTGAAACCATTGCCGAAATTGGATTAAAATCAAAATATCTTGGTTAAAGCACCTTGAAGCTAAGAATTGGGCTTAAAGGTGGGGGCTATGAAATCATGCTCTAGGCTTAGTATTATTGGCCATTTGAAATTTAAACAAAAGCGGAGAGAAATGGGGAGGCAAGGATCGAAACACAAGGTATCGTGTTGACAGATGATTGGAGGGAATTTTAAATAGCAAGGAGATAAATAACCGTTGTGAGGAAACGGCATGGTTTCATAGCCAAGGGTTTTTTAGTTTGTCGAAAGGGAAGATTTAATAAAAGCAAATTATTAAGTTTATGATAAATAAGAGCCCTGGTTGGGAAAGCAACGTTCAGGGGAAATGCCGAAAGGGGATGCCTTTATAGCGAGCATTAGTCTATCTTTAGAAGTAGAATATTGCCTCAATTTAGATTTCTAAAGTGGCAGGCGGGTACAACGTCTAGAACAAATGTATAAAAGCAAGAGAAGAAGGTTAATTGAAAGCAAGATGAATGCTGATTTTCTGTTCAAGCCGTACTCCAAGTTTGATCTGCGCGAACGGGTGATAGTGAAGGGCCTGGTCGAGGTGATGGACTACGGAAGCAGGGCTCTGGCGTTGTCTTCATTCTGCGTGCTGCCATATCTTTGCCAGATCAAGCACAGTTGGACATTTGTGGACTTTGCTTTGATGGCATGGTGTGTTGCCGAAATTGCCTTTAGTATGTGGATCCACATCCGTGCCGCCAAGATGCAGAATCACTGCCATGTCCCAGAAATGGATGAGCAAGCGCGCATGGCGCTGGCAAAGAGGGTGGTTTCTCAGTTGGATGACCCTGCATCTCTTTTGAACTGGGCAGATACAAACACAGCCTCCTCTTTGGAATTACTCCTTACTCGCGGCTTCTTGGGCAAGGACAAGCATGAGCTTGCAAAGAGCGAACGTGTCCAAGCCCAAAAGCTTCTAGAAATCTTCCAAACCAGCGAATTTAGCCTGCCAGAGCAGCACTATTCAAAGACAAAAATCGTACTCCCATCAATCCATCCCATTCTCTACAACACACGCTCTTTCCTTTTCTACGCCGTTTCAGCCGCGATCCGCTTCTCTGGTTCAATCGACTTCTATCGCCAAGGCCTTCTGTGGCATGATCTACCTACTGGGCTTGGCTACTGGATCTATCATCCTACCGAGGTGTCCAACCAGCCTCCCATCCTGTACTTCCATGGCATTGGCTTTGGCTTGACTCAGATGCATCCCCATATAACCTCACTGCTCGAGAAATACCCCAACAGAATACTTATTCTTTTCAATCTCCCCCAGATCTCCATGTCCCCACTTTCTCCCGTGGCCACCGAAGACGAAATCCTGCATGCCATCGACATCCTCTTCCACGACAACAACTTGACCACGGTGTCTGCATTTGGACACTCCTTTGGAACCTTTATCTGCATGTGGCTCGCCACCCGCCGCCCCACGTACTTGGCGAAACTCACGTTTATCGACCCCGTCTGCTTCATGGCCTGGAACGCCTGCCTCATCAAGCGTGCCTGCCATGCCGAGCCCACCACCGCCGTTCACCACTACGTCCGCAACATCATCTCCCGCGACCTCAACTTTTCTCTCGCCACTGGCCGCAGAATGTACTGGCCTTACACCTTCCAAATCTGTGACGCCTTCCCCTGCCCAACCAACATCTACCTGGCCAAGAACGACTGGGTCATCGATGCCCCCGCCACCTACGCCTACCTTATAGATCGCAAAGCTACCCTAGACCAGACCAACGTCACCATACACATGAACGACATTGACCACCTCCAATTCATGTTCACCCCCAAGCTACGCGACCAGATCAACATCTGTCTCTAACAAACACTTCATAAACTTTGATTGGATAATAGACACCAAAGCTATAAACAACAAACCTTTATTCTCAAATTCAACCCGAGACTTTTCCTTGATTATTTAAAATAGAAATTATAGTAACTCTGATCAAATTTGACCAATGATTTCTTATAGGATGGAATTCTAGCTACCAAACCTTTCAAAAGCATCAGCAGCTGAACTCCACAATTTTTAGAGAAGGTTTTCTTTGAAAGATTCACCTGAGTTACCTATACTTCATACTGATCTCCTACATACATACTTTCTTGATCTCCAGAGTGATTATAGCTAACCATACAGTTACAGGGTATTTTAACCACAGCCATTCATACAGGTATAGTACAATAGTTTTAAAAGCTATGGCAACAACCAAAAATACCTCAGATTTAAACAAAATGATTTCAGATTTAAACAAAATCCATCTCTCAGGTTAAAATATACACTCTGTTAACAGGGTTTATTGGTGTTAATGGGTGAAATGAGTCAACACAGCAAGGAAGGGCTCACACACAAAGCGAAACCATTCAAAATAAAATCTGAAATACATTGATTCACAAACAAAATGGTGTGAGTTGACTTTTGGTGTACATATGATTACTATGTGAATTGGTGACAAAATACACCCAAGCAAGGTGTGTCAAAACACAAACCAAAAACAAAAGATAATAGCAACTCACTACATAAACAAAATCACTCACACAATGTGTGCAATGGATTGTAATCATGAATGATACCAAGGTATCTAAAATAAGATACAAGATCTGAAACAAATTTTAAAAATATTGTGTTGGGTGTTTGAATTTGGCAGTAAAATCTAGGAAAATGGGTGGATTTTTTTTTGAGTATTCTAAAATGGGTGTTGTAAAACCAAAAGCAACTAATTAAGAAATAAAAAATCTATAATTGGGATATTGGGTGGGAAAAACTTTAATAAAATCCATATTCAGATAAAAGCAAAAATTAAAATTATGAAGTAATCTAATTGAGTTTTATTTAATATTTAATTAAATTGTAAAATGGAAGAAATACAACAACAGAGTACCAATACACCCATTGTGCGCTGCGGTTGCGGTTGCCCCCGTGGGTCAAAGAATAGAGTTAGTGCAACCCAAGTGCCTACTCAAGGAGGAGACGGGAGAGGAGAGTTCCATAGTGACGCTGCACTGACACAGCCAGTTCAAGGAGCACAAGCTGCTAGGGTGCAGAGCATAAACCCTTGGGTCCCCAAGCCAACCTGAAAGCCAACCAAGGTCACCACTACAAAGAAAGTTAGAAACAAGGAGGTAGAACTTACTTTGTATGTGTTTGACGTTGTGTACCGGCAAGAGTTGGTCCCGTCAGCCATGCTGGAGAAGGTGAAGCCTGTACTTGATACTAGCTACAAGCCCTACTTCAGTGATGGCAATCAGGAGGATGACAAGGAGCCTAAGTTCTATCAAACTGATGAGGGACAGCTGGTGTTAAAAAAGGTTGCAGCTGTCAGGAATATTCCTGATACTTACAGTTGTGTAATCAATAAACTGTCACCCGCTGCCAACGTGAAGGCGCCCACCACCAAGAAGACGTCCACTGTCAACGTGCAGACATCTGCCATCAACATGTAGACATCCACCGTCACAGAGCAGACATCTGCCACCAACGTGCAGACATCTGCCGCCATAAAGCAGATACACACTGTCACCATAAGGAAGCCCACCACAACCAAGCAGTCACCTGTTGTCAGCATGCAGGCACCCGCCACCGCCAAGAAGACATCCACCTCCACCGTGCAGGCTCCTGCCGTCCACACTCAGAATCCTGTCACAACCAAGCCATTGCCCACCGTCAACGTGCAGGCACCTGCTGCCACCAAGCAGACGTCTGCTGCCACTGCACAGGCCCCTGCCGCCTCCACGCAGAAGCCCACCACCATCAAGCTGTCACCTGCTGTCAACACGCAGGCGCTTATTGCCATTAAGCAGATGCCCACCGCCACTGCACAGGCGCCCACCACTCTTGCCAGCCCCACCTGCAAGACATCCTCAAACCAGGCACCCATGGGCCAGCCTGCCACCTGCCAGCCACCTGCCATCCTTTGCCCTCCCATGCCAGCAGGCCAGTCCCCATCCACCCCTTAGGGAAATAGCCAGATCAGGAAATCAGGAAAGGCAATTTCCCCAAAGCCAAACTTGGGAGGGACTGCTGCCCAATTTGGGAGCCTACCAAATGGGGAATGGACTGACAGGCTATCTAATAATGGAAATCATGCACCAAATTTAGTAAATGAATTTGGATGCATGAAGAAGACCAAACTTGCACTATGCCAATGCAAACTTGGATCCAGCCAAATTTTCTTAATTGCCAGCCACCCAAGCTAATCCAGAAAAGGGAATAACAGATGCAACTCAGACTCTTGGTTCCCCAATGCTATGCCTTCCAATAATCATGTCTTGCAGGTCCACTAGTATAAATAAAGACAAACCCCTCAATAATAGTTTGTGCTATCATTGAGTGAATATCCTCCTCAATATTATCACATTAATCAATCCTTTACCTAGGCTAAACATGTAACCTTACTAAACCCATTACCCCTCCCCAAGTCAGAAGATGAACTACATCCTCTTCACAGCTGTCTTGACAGCTTACCTTGTGATATGGGGCCACCAGCCAACCAATGCTCAGTTTGGTCCTGAACCACAAGGACCAAAAGGGATATTGTAAAATGAGCCAACTCATCTCAAATCAATGGTTTTGAACCTGTGGATACCTCTGGCATCATCTCGCCTAACTCCCATCTTGGCTACTTATGTGATTCCCGCAGCTATACTACTGTACCTTGTTGTCAGCCTTAGACAATGCAACATCCTTGCCAAAGCCTTCCATCAGGCAGTCAACTTCTATCCAATTGTCTACGCCCTGAACGGCTTTGGGCCGCCTAACCTGCCATCTTATGTTACTAAAGTTTTACCCTCAATACTTGGGTATTACAGCAGCCTTCTATACCAAGGTACCTATGCCCTGTGCTGTTCCCAATGCCAACAAGTCAATCCCCACTGCTAAAAAGCCCACCCAAAAGCGCATCCCCAACATCAAACGCATCATCCTGCTTAAGCTAATGCGGGAATTGGGTGATAACAAGGCGGTTGTGGCCCTTGTTGGAGTGGATCCCAAGTACGCCAGCAAGACCTTCCAAAAATTCATCAGTACTGGTTGTGTCCTTGCTGCAGAGAAATCCTTGCGTGTTTCTACCATGCTCACCAAGGAGCACAAATGGGCAATCTGCCAGTAGATCACCTGGGACTGCCATCTTGAACTGGCAAATATACAGGCCATGATCAAATCCGCTTTTGGGATTGAGGCCTCAATTTCCTTCTATTATCATTTGGTCAAGGGAATGCACTTTTCCTGGAAAAAGCTCAGGGTATCCCCCTACAATTGGAACAGCCCAGCCAATATTGAGACCCAGAAAAATTATGCTGAGGCGTATACTGCCCTCAAAGCCAAGGGGACAGTGAAATTCTATTATATCAACAAATCAGCATTTGCCTTGTCAATGCACAATGAGTATGGGTATGTCCCCAAAGGCTCCAATGACAGGATGGCTCAGTGTGCTGCAGTCCGCGCCACAGCCTATTTGATGGTGGCTCTCCTTGGTCCAAAGGGGGTTGAGCTCTACCAAATGATATTAGGTTTGCATAACAGCAGGACCTTTCTATCATTTCTCCAATTGGTCCAGGAGCACCTGAGGCGCACAATCCTGGGCTTCACCAACATAATTGTATTGGACAATGTTGGTCTCCACAAGGTGGCAGATATTCTTGAAGAATTTCCATCAATTGATACCAGCATTGCAGTGGGCCCCCAGCAATTGGCCACCGCAAATTTGCGCCTTCTCTTCCTCCCTGCCTATTTGCCCTTCCTAAATCCCATTGAGGAAGTCTTTGGGTGGCTCAAGTGAGTTGTCAAGCAAGGAACCCCAACAGGGACCAAGGACCTGTTTGATTTGCTGCAGGCCGGGATCCACATCCTCCCAGCTGAGACCGTGGCCAAATTCTATGGCCACACTGATTTGTTTATCCCCACGTGCCTAGCCAAACAGCCAATCAATTAAAGGCTTAGCATGTCCAATTTTTTATATTCTCTTATTTAACATTAAATATTTATTAATTATCATTTTATATTTAGATGTTTCCACGCCTGCAATCACATTCAGAAGATCCATCAATAGATGCAAGTAATTTATTTATTTTATTATATATTATTTTATTATGCCATCTGAGGTAATCCCAAACGCTCAATACAGTATTACACAAAAATATTTAAATCACTTTTGTCAAATAAATATAAAAATAGTTTCAAAAAATTAAACATAAAATGTACAAGTTAGAATTTATTTTATTAATGTATAACTTTATGCTTTTATGAAAACTGTTTCTGCAATATATTTTGCAAAAATGGTTTGCTGAAATAAAAATTATAAAAATTTATTATAATAAAAATAATATAAATTGTAATAAAATTTATTGGAATCATATTTTTATTGTGTTTGCCTGTAGTGGGTTATTTGGTATGTACCCACCCTGTGATGGAGGTGGCGCACAACCTCCACCACCACACTGTGGACGGTGGATATGCCCTTATTAAAAAACTCCCTCCTGCTGGTGAAGGAGAGTAGGGTAAGGTGCAAACTAAGTAGCAGCTTTTTGGGCGGGGCTGCAAACCTGTAAATCCCTGCCAGTACCAGGGCGTCTTGGATTACATGGTCCACCAAGTCATATCCAGGGGGGACCTTTTTCCCGTCAAGTGTGAGCTGGGCCTTGTCAATTTCCAGAAGGACCCCGTCCAGGTCCTCTACAGACGCGCCCATCCCAAAGTAGAATAGGAACACCAGGTAACAACCAGATGAAACCTTTGCCCAGCAAAGGCTTCTGTGAACTCACATATTTTATTATAGACCGTGCTGATCTTCTTTTTGTGCCTGGTATTTGCAAAGGTCAGCTCCATGGCTGCAGGGAGCCCCGTCTTGTTAGCACTCCAGGCCAACCCAAAGCTGGCAAGGAGGATTTTTGTCTTCTTGACAGCTGTTGCGTCTGGAACAGCCAAATTTCTCACTGCGCGCCCAAAGTTCTCCAATACGTAAAACAGGGTGTGCTCAAATGGGAAGCAGAAGCAAGCAGCTGTATGAGCCCAGTTCATCTCTGGTACATTCTTGAATGGGAGCGTTGCCAGGACGTCCCAAACAAGCTCAATGGAAGTTTATACAGTAAACTCCACTGAGGTTAACCAGGTCCAGGCGGACCAGTTGGGCATCCTTGTAGGCAGTAACTGCCCACTCAGATGCCCCCTCTCCATGCGTCAGCCCAGCCAATGCCTCCCTGGACATAGGAAAGGACCTGTGGATACGGTCCTCCAGCTCCTGCACAACAGGGGGGACAGATACAATTGCTTGGCCACATGAGTGGCATAATTTGCATAAAAGGTGGCCGGGACAAAGGGGACCAGGACTTGGCGGAGTTTGCCGTCTACATTTTCTAAGAAAAAAGGTAAGTTTTTTGATAATTTATTAATTTTGTTTTTTAGGCTACCTTCTTGTGTTTCTTCCTTGCCCGCAGCCTCAGCTGGCCTGGCTATTCTTGGCGCAATCAATTGCGCGGGAAATTCAGTATCCTCTGCCCTGGCACGCTTGGCAGGTTTGAATGTTCATACATCTCCGGGTCGTCAACCCAAACAGACAGCGCAGAAAGATTGTAAGCCTTGAACTGGAAGCCCTCGACCACTGTCTTCTGTATGTTGAGAAGACGCTTGATGGTCTTCTCTGGGGTGTCTGGAATTTTTGACATTAGTGCCTTTGCAGACACCTTGTCAATTTTGTCCCCAGTGAGGACAGCATACTTAACTTTGGCTTTGACTTGCGGTTGATGTCCTTGATTTTGGCAATTGCAAAGTCAAGGTCTTTGAGTAGTTTTTTGAGTTCTCTCATTTGATTTTTTACTAACCTTTCTATATGTTTTTATAGCTTTTTCCCCAATAAATTCTGTATTATTTTGATACTGTTGCCTCTTTGTTTATTTTTCCCCATCTACTACATTATCCCATCTTTTTACCCATTTTGTATATGTTTTACACTCATCTCAATATGTGTTGTTTGCTTTGTGTTGGCATTGTTTCCTTGATTACCATATATTTTTTGGCACTTAACATAGCCCCTTGTGAAAATATTAACAACAATTTAATGATCAGCTAAATTTAAATTAGAAAATTATAGTGTTAACTGTTTTTAGATAAAGTTGTTACTGATCCAAATCCAAAACCTTAATGATAAACTTTAAGCCAATCAGGAGCCAAGTAATAAAGTGATTATTGTGACATAAAGGGTCATTCAATAATTCTTTGGTGCATGTGCAATAATTAATATGATTGGCTGGATGTTTTGCCATTGTACGCCATTGCTGCTGTGGCAAGTTGTTGATGGACTAGTGCCCAATCAGCTGCTGGGTTAGCACTAGTCCATCAACAACTTGCCACAGCGTCAATGGCGTACAATGGCAAAAAATCCAGCCAATCATATTAATTAGTGCACATACACCAAAAAATTATTGAATGTCCCTTTATATCACAACAATCACTTTATCACTCAGCTCCTGATTGGCTATAAGTTTATAATTAAGGTTTTGGATTTGGATCAGTAAAAACTTTATCTAAAAACAGTTAACACTATAATTTTCTAATTCAAATTTAGCTGATCACCAAATTGTTGTTAATATTTTCACAAGGGGCTATGTTTAAGTGCTAAAAATAACCGTGTTCTGGATCTAGATACACAACATAGTAAATATATGATTTTATAGAAATAAGCTGAACATAAAGAATATAGCCAACTATAAACAAAGAGCATGAACAGTTGAAATTCAAAATACTGATAATATAAATAGAAAATGTTTGGTGACAGAGGTTTATTGGGGCAGGGGAGAGTGATGCCTAGGAGGCAGAATAACGCAGGAAGGAAGACGTAGAGGCAGTGCTGGCCTGGGGGGTCTGGGATTGGGTGGGTTGGGCTTGCGGGTTAGGGGTGTTGGTGGCGGGGGTGGCGGGGGTGGAGGCAGGAGGATTTTGCGTGATGGCTGCCATATAATGCTTGATGTATTCCTCATTGGTCATTGGCTGGATGGGCTGGTAAGTGGCAGTGGCCCGAGGTGGAATGCGCTTATCCTTACGTGATTGGCTGCCCATGTTCACATAGAAAACCATTTATGCAAACAAGTCAGCCACCATCTGGCAGCCAAAGAGAAAATTGTGGTCAAGGACCCCAAGATAGAGGTTGTTGAAAGCCTGAGGGTGGCGCTCTGGTAATGCAGATCCCATGTTGAAGAAGACAACATCAGCCAGATGGACGTCAGTGTGACCAGCTGGGTACGCAGAGGCCTGGTGCTTGCGTTCCTGGAAGGCCTCAAGGGTGGTGGAGTTTCCCTCCATCTGGTGGCTCAAGAAAACCCAGTACGTGGAATTCAAGCCATCCAAGGAGCCGAGAAATCCACCAAGGATGTGGCTGTATGAGTAGCCATTGATGAAATCTGGGTTTGTCCAATAGTAGATAAAACCCTTGGCTGAAACAGCCGGAAATGCACCAGTGAACATCCCCTTCTTGACCTTCCTTCTATTCTTGGTGGCGGCTTTTCCTTGCTCACCAAAATTTTCAAACACAATTGATAACTTGTAGTACAAGACAAACATGATGCCATCTGTTAGACTAGTCAGGCATTGGACCAGGGTTGATTTGATGTCTAGATCATATGGGGAATCCTCAGCGCCATCCCATTGGCCGCTGGCAAAATTGGTAAGAACCTGTATAGAAGCCACCTTCCCATACATCCAGAGCTGCACCATGCACTTGGAGACCCAAATGTTATGGTGCACAAGCTGCTTCTGGACCTGGGTCAAGGGAAGCTTGGGATCCCGCTAGAGGAGGTCAAGCATGATTGGGTATGCCTCAGATATTTGTGACTTGGGGGTCTTCTTGGACTTCTTTGCTGTCCCAATCAGATTCCCCCTGTTCATCAGGTTGTTGAATTCCTGCATGACAGTAGCTCGGGTAAATTGCAACTGGGCGGCAATCTGTTCCCATGACAGACCCTGTAGATTCAGTGCTACAATTTCCTGAAGAATTTGGGCAGTGATGATTTGTTGCTTGGGGCGCTGGGCTGGGGGAGCTGAAGTCTGATTGGCTGTAGGGGGGCAGGTTGGCTGGTGGCAGGAAGTTGTTCCAAATCAAGGTTGCCATCCTTATTGGTTGGTTGGTGGGCAGCTTGTGTGGGGGTGGGTACGGGAGCAGGGGCAGAGCTAGACTCTAAGTGACTCTCAAACAAGTCAAAGCCATAGGGGTTGGTGGTTATGTAAAGGTCAGCTTCCTTGTTACCTGCCTCAAAGGCTTGGGTGTAAACAGGTTCCTCCACGTTCTGAGCCTTGCCTTCATTGAAGCTGGTCTGGTCTGGTCTGGCTGCTGCTGGCTTGGCTGCTGGCGCCATCAAAGTTATTGCTGTTAAAAACCATTGTAAAAAACCTAGGATAAAATCACTAAAAGTAGAAAGTTTAAAATTTAATGATTTATTTTTATTGTAATCTCAAGTCCATATTTGGAAGGTTCTCAAAACCTTTTCATACAAATATGGAGCCATGAAAATGAATAAAATGCCTCAGTTCCTAAATTGGATAGATGTTGATTGGCTGTTAAACTGTTATATTTATATTTTAGGCTGCTCACACTACACATCTTGTGTGAGTTCATTTTGTTTTGTGCTTGTGTAATCTTGCTTCTATATTGCTCAATTTTTGTTATATTTTAGTTCTTCTGTTGGTGCCTCATATGAATCCTGATTGGATTATCATATACTCTGGAACAGCATCCATCCATTTCACTTGTTGTGTCAGTTCATTTTGTTTGTGGTTTGAACTACACCGCTTGATGTTTGATATAATTTTGTATAATGGGCTAGTGAAATTTTGTTTTTTGTTTGACAGTCCATTTATTAACTGAAATTTTATAAATTAATTGAATCCTGAATCTTGTGCAACTTGGATTTTGTTTAAATCTGAAATCATTTTGTTTAAATCTGAGGTGTTTTTAGTTGTTGCCATAGCTTTTAAAACTACTGTAGCTGAATGTGATCAAAATATAGATACCACTAAAGTTAAGTTACTATCCAGTGGTAACCCATCATGTTGCTTGTTGACCAAAAACAATACTTTAAGAGTTCATATGTGAACATACCCCTGCATAAATTACATTAACCATCCTTAGTATTCTAGAATCCATATCTACAAATCCTTTATTTTAACAATAAAACATACCCATATTGTTATTTTTATTCCCAAGCACAGTTTTGGGAGATAAAAAACTTCTTAATATTTAGAAAGTGCAAAATTAACATTGCCCCAGAATCAATTGCCCTAAAGGTTGGCAATGGGAAGTAAGGCAGAGTGTGAGATTTTCTGTATGGCGCCTGCCATCAGCTTTGAACTCCCCAATTCCCAAGTGACCCAAACCCAACCTTTATACCAATGTCAAGAATGCTAAGGTTGTCATGGTAGGTCCCATCATGCTGGGAATTATCTGCCCAAGCAAGAAGGCTTGAAAAGCTGGGAGAACTGTTAACAAAATTAACTGATTTGACAGATTTAAATCAAACGGTCAATCAGAAATGGGTTACAGCTGCTCCAGTCTGTCAGCTGAAACCAGTTCCTCCTTGCAAATTGATGTTGATAAATCAGCGTAATTTGAGGGTCACCTGATACAAGCTTGTCAATCAGCATGGTTGTCAGAGATTGGTCACACAAGGGTTCTTTGCAACCTGGACCAGATACTTACTTGACAATGTGGAAGGAATAGGAGGCCAAGATTCAGGTGGTATTGCTTAGTCAATTTTCTGATATATATTGAATATTTTTCACTGTTTCAACTCTAAGAGTTGAGTCCTCCCAAAATTTTACTCAATAAAAATCATTTATCCCTGATTCTAATTTACTTTTCAAAATGCATCCTGTGGTTGGTTTGTCACAATATATTCTGTGCAATCTAATTCTCAACCAAATCATTTCTGGAAGATGGGGCCCAGCAGTTGGAACTTTGTCGTTGGTGCCACCCAATGTTAATTTCACGCCAGTTGATCTTGAAGCCCCCCATTCTGGAAACTGAAAATTGTGTTGCCTCCCAATGTCCAGAATTTTATTCTGAAGATACATTGATGCTGTCTCAGGCCATTTATCTTGGGCTACTTTGGTTAGGATTAATTGTTCTGCTTAATTCTGGTATCACAATTGGAAATTTTACAAAGAGATATCTGAAGCCACGTTGGTGGTTAATCATTAATTCTATGTGGATTTGGGTTGTAATTCCCCATCACTTAGAAATGGCTTCATAATATCCCATGATTTCCGTCACAAAGGTGGTATGTAATTATATGTCATAGCTTTGCCATTTAGCTGGGAGGCTAGTAGCTAGGTTATACTTTATATCAAAGTACTGCAATGAACACAATGAGCAGCTTGTGCTACATAGGCTTTATGTAGACATAAAAAGATTTGATCCTAATTATTGTTGACTTTTTTGTTATGCTTCTTGCTATTCAGCTCTTTATGGTGAATATAGTAGGGATACCTATGAATACCCTTCCAGGTTGAAGATGTAACCTGAGTTGAATATATTATGTGGCTTGAAATCATGAGATCAACTGGGGCTATAATTAAGTTTTGGGCCCAGTCATAATGATTAATAAAACATCATTAAATCTCTCTGGTTGCTTATAGGGGCCCACATATAGATGCTGTGCAAAAATTGTAAAGTTCCCAGGCTGCCATTAGCTCTGGATAGAGATATATTTCCTGTACTAGAAAAAAAGGCAGGCCGTGTGCAGGCAAAGCCTCTTCAAAACCTGGAGGACCTGGCCCACACTTTGGACAAGCATTTTGTACTGGCCTTCATGGCTGAAACCCCTTCCCCTTCTCTGGAGTTCCCTCCAACTGCAGAGGAGACTTTTATCCAGCCAGATTGTTTGATTTATTGGTGTTGTCCTGTCTTGAAACAATTGGCAGGACAACAAGAAAATGTGGACCACATTTTACAGGGCTTAGCTAACCCACAGCCCAGGAGAGTCAGGGATAAAATTCCACAATCAGTGGAATCCTGGTCAAGCAATTCCTCCAGCCCAGGAGTTCCTTGGCCCAAAGCAATTGGTTTTGGGAGCATCCCAGTGGTGACGTCAAAGACAGGCAGTAGGGGTAATTTGTACCCTGAGTCCTTGGAATGCACCTAGCCAGCTGGGTGGCTGTTTCTTACATCCAGGTCTGCTGCTTCTATTTTCTTGGGCCCAGACCATGGGAAGATTAGGTTGTTACTTTTAACTGGCTCCCCTTTTGATTGCTTTCATAAACCCCTCTTTTAAACTCCTAGCACTATCACCCCCCTATGCATATAATGGAAGCAAGGGCTGTCAGGTCCCTTGCTTACCAATTCCAATTACTAAATAAAACTCCTGATTTTGCAAATTTATTTGTATTTTTAAAAGTTTTATTAAGTAACAAATAACTGTCCTGACTCCTGTTGTTGTCCCTCCTCCCGCTTTCCTCTAGTCTGCCTGCCCTGCTGCCCACCAGCCCTTCTGCTCATGTTTTTTGTTGAGATTTGATCTAAGAGGATCCAAACTTGGTCTAAACCCTTTGAATTGCCCTAGCGCTTGCAGACTGTCTGCCCAGAAGTTTTGGTTAAAAACCTAGTCTGCAAGAATGTTGTCTCCTTTGTATAAGGTATTCATGGTGACTATGGTACCCATCTTCCTTTTGTTCTGGACCACGACCCCAGAATTTGGAATAGACTTTCCTTGGTTGCCCAAAATTCTATTCTCAACCCTGGTCTGCTCCCCAATGCCTTCTGTCATTTAACCCAGGTTCCCACCATTCTTACTACACTTGTCCAGTTGTCTTGGGCAGGTCCTTATCCTGAGGACCTTTTATTCTGTCCAGAGTCAGGGACTGATGAACCCCCTTTCTTGGACTTGCTTAACATCAAGCTTACAACAGTCTCAAGTCACTCCCTCCCCCTTCCTACACCAAAAATCCACTGTGGATCCAGATATCCCTTCCACCCGGTATTATTCTCTGTGGTTACTTACTGGTGCTTTGGTTATGGCTTTAGATGCCTATTTTCCTCCCTTTTCTTAGCCAACTTCTTTTGGGAAGCCTCTTTGAGTGGTCATTCCAGTCCTGCACTGGATGGCATCCTGATGGTTGGTCCCACCAGGATGGGAGCCAGACTTTGTTAGTCTATCCCCCTCTCTTACAAAAATATGAAGTTAGTTGATCATGTGCATCTTAAAAGGGGATCATAATTTGATTCTGAGTTCTATTCTACTAATAAAGATTATTGACAAAGAATCCTAAGGCTTAGTAGAAAAACACTGGAAATATAGCATGAATACTTTAGGTTTCTATTTAAAAAAACTGAAATCTAATTTTATGATGGTAAAAAACTGCATGAAATAGCTTAGGATTCTTATGGAAATGTCCTAAGGGGGAATATATGAGAGATTAAACAGCTGAACTAAGTATGCCTGGGAGAAGAGTTAGGGAAAACACAGAAATTTTCAAGAAACTCTACCTATTAATAAGTATTGTTTTATTGATGCCAACCTATAAGGGAGAGGGACCACACAACTATAGCTTGGTGAAAATCTAAGAAATAGTGTGATAGTGCAAGTTGCTAAAACAAGGTTTCAAAGAGAATCCCTTCTACATTGATAAAGTTTGTTCACAACCCCTATGAAGACAAGGGCTTCTTTATAATATAAAGACTTCCCAGGAATATCTTATCTCAAACTTGATCAAAGTGAGTATACAAGCATTTTTATAGATAGTTGACCCATAGATAAATGCCAGATAAATAATGGATCTGAATGACAAAATTTTGAAACCTTTTCCAAAGATCAAGTAGTTCTCTGAAGTAATTTGAAAATTTTCCAATGTTTCTAAACTGCTAAGAAATCTGAAGACACTTGAAAAATCATGGTTAATGAGGCTAATGCTAAACTGCTTCTGTGAAAAAATTGAAAGGGTTTATGTGCTTCCAGGCTCGCCATAATGCTTTTACACTGGAGCTAGTTTACCTGAAAGATGTAACCCCAACCTATTTGATCCCCGACTTTGACCTAGGACACACCTTGGTATCCGATTTAGAGCAGTTTACCATAAGGTCTATAGAATAAACATACATGTGTCTTTTTACTCTTTTATATTTAAGTATAGTATAAATATTTTATAAGTTAGGGTTTATTAATTATTTAATTTAAAAAAATATTAATAAGTGTAGTTTTTATTATCAAATGGGGAAATGATTGTTTATTTCTTATTAATTGTTATTTAAAGTATGTTTAATTTCATTTTTGAGACATTTGAGTTCATTTAATTGTATCATATAGGTATTGTTATTTTCATATAAACATTTTCAAGGTAATGAAGAGAAAAAATTAAAAAAAGTCATTATAAAGAAGAAGATATTGCAAAAAGCAAAATTAACATATTACTATAGTATCAACAATAGCGCTGGCAAATTTTTATGCGGTTGCTATAGAGATGGCTCTTTGGAAGGGTTAGCTAAGCATCCCTTTTATCTTTTTGGCAAAGTTCCATAAATTTTGGCCATTAATCAAAACTAATTCTGCTTCTGCTGTTGCGACTGAACTAACAATAGTTTAGTATTGGGGCTGGGAAAGAGAATGGTCAATAAAAGAGACCTAAATAAGATCGGGGTTAACTTGATCTTTATTGAGGATAATAGGTGTTCTTATAGCAAGATAATAAGCATTAGACCACTAAGGAGGTACACTGTGGCACAATCCAAGTAAAGTGTTAAAATGAACTGTATAAATCCATGCATGGGAGCTTTTGTACTATTTGAATTTGCCCTTATAGAGAAATGTAAGAACTTTCGTTATGAGAAGAACAAGAGGGGATATATAATTATATCTGTCATGGGGTGACTGTTTGAGCACTTTTTGCATATTTTGAGATACAGCGGTGACTGGGATGTCAATTTCTGTTGGAACAGTTATTATTAAATAATGTGCCCTTTTTATCTTTGCATGATTGGTTTTTTCTTTATACATCTCAAAGGCATTAATGTGCTATTGTCATATGCAATGGCTTTACATTCAAAATTTTCAACATTTACTGGGATAAAAGAAATAAAGAGGAATTATACTGGCTATTACATAAAAGTGTGGCAAAGGTAGCTATTTCATGTATTTACACGATGGCTTTAGAATGTTCATCGATACACCCTGTTACCAAAGTATGGGAAATGGTTTTAAAGAAGAATCAATCTAATTTATCTTCATTTTTCCCTATAGTTGATGCTAATAGTATTGTATGAGAAGGCCAAAGTAAATTTTAGAACAATCAATTATTAAATAGTAAATAAGTAACTGTGTTTAGGAGAGAGAATGCTGCAACTAAATGAGATAACTTAGTGAGAAAAGCAAAACTAGCAAAGGTTTTCTTAGCTAATTTGGCTAATATTCAAATAGGTAATGCTTTATAACATATTAGCTTAAACTGTTATCTTCCAAGGAGACAAATGCAGATCCGAATTAAAGGAAAAAATATAGCTTGTTAGATGCATTTATTGTAAGTGTAGAGTTTCAAAACATTTTTTTATATCTTTTAAACAACCCCTTTATAATCATGTTTATGATCGCTTGGGATCATCTTCTTTTCTATGGCCGACTTCCATTTTCAGAACATTCCGGGAAAACAGTCTTTAGAAGTTCAAGATAGAGATTTCATAGGCGTCTTAAGCACCAAAAGTCTCATCTGGAGTAACTTTAGCTGCTTCAGGAGTGTACAATTCTGCAGGGCTTCATGGTCATCTTCGGAAAATACAAAATCAAAAGCTCGACGAGAGGTTCTTGTGTAGCTCCGTGAGTAAAAAGGGGAGCAAAGGGGGTTTAAAAAAGCCTCGCTTAGATTATCACAAGATTGTTTTGTATGAAAGTTTGTGTGGGAGCTATTTGTACTTCTAAGGAGAGAAGATTTCTTTTGGCTCGTCGTAAACTTCAACAAGCTCAGCCAGTCGCTTTTAAAAAGCCCTTGGTTTGGCTCGAGAGATGAAATAGGTTACTACTTTGTTGGCGGCCTATGCCACTGGTTGGTTATGAAGGAGAGACTAGAATCCTTAGCGTGGGGCAAAGTTTGGCTTGCGTGGAGATGTAGCCTTACACGAGCTTTCAACAAAGCGGCGAAGTACACAGCTTGGGATTCGCTCATGGTGGTTGATCATTGAAGGTAGCTTTGATGGAAATGTAGGGAAGTATCTCTATTTATATCATCACAATTAAATCCAAGACGGCTTTAACCTCATAAATGAGACTAGAGGAGCTCAACCTCTTTGTTTGAGCCACCACATCGAACCTCAGGAAATGAGACCAGAGGAGCTGTAATGCTTTCATCAACGAAGCGTCAAGAACTAAGCAGTGACATGCTAAGCCCGAATAGATACTAGCAAATCATGAAGTGGAAAGGAGTTTGGAACTGCTTTAATTGTGGGAAATTGGGAGATACTTTATTCGTCATATGCAAGTGTGGGATTGTGACCAAGGCAGTTCAGGGCATAGTAATTGGAATGCATGATCTGGGATCCATTTCTTCATGGGAGTGGGCTCCTGATTCATCTAAAAATGTGGTGAATAGCATTTGGTGTTTGCAGGGAAGATACTTGGTATTAGCGGTGAACGATATCAGTATCTGTCAAGTTTCAATTAACTGATTCCTTGACCACACGCTTAAATGTTTTGAGTCACCACATCGAACCACTAAACACTCAACCATCTACATATACACACATAAACTAATATTTATAAAAATGAATCTGTCTGTAATGTCAGCTTGAGTGCACTCAAGTCTTAAGGGATTAGATTGATTTTTCTGCAAATTTGATTCTAAAGTTGTTGCCCAAGCCAAAAGCTTAATTTACCTGATCCTTACATGCACCCCTTACAAGCATCTTTGATAGCATGAATGTTGAATCCAGTGGAGTGTGGCATAAACTATGCCGAAGTAAAACTATAAGCCACTCAGACTTTAATAAATTTATATGCAAATGCTTAATTTTCAAAACACTGGTCCCTTCCTCGTAACCGTTTCAAAGAGGGTTATCTGATAGACTATAAAACTCCAGAATGTGTGGATTAAGATTGGAAGAAAAGCTAAATATTGTTTAAAATACCTTTATATTATTGGATGTTTAGATTCTAGGTTGAGAATTGAATCGACCAAATAAAATAGAGCTGGTCAATTTAAAAAAGATGTGCTTATATTAAAAAACCTAAATATAGTTTAATTAAGAGTTAGCTGGCTTGTATATTTGATTTTATTTTTCTTGACTTTCAATAATAGACCAATCCACTTGGATATGGTAGGTCAGCCATCTTGAAAACGCCACTTCAATTTGCGCCATCTTGAATTTAATTCAAGATAGTGTTTTTTGCGTTAGTGATTTTGAATCACAAAAAATTAAAATAAACAATAAAATAGTTAAAATTTACATATACCTTTGTAATGTGGCATCTCAAATTTACGCCATCTCAATTCCGTCACTTCAATCAGATTGATTAAATTTTATTTTGCTAACTTTATTTACATATGAAATCACTTAGTGTGGGGCGTGTTTACGCCATCTCGACTTTACCTCATTTCAAATCACGCTATTTATCTTTAACTAAAATAAGCTTATACCTAAACTAAAATAAAGCCTATTGTATAGTGCCAGAAGATGTTCCTATATTATTAATCCAGACACTTATACTAAGAACAACCTAAAACACCACCACTATAATAGTCCTTCTAGTGATTGTCATTGCTGGGTAAAAAAACCAATTTTGTTATATGTAATTAAATAACTTTATTATACATGGATACATTGATAAGGGTTCTTTTAATAAAATATTTTAATAGTGATTTTAATATGGAAGGGGGTGATTACGCTGTCAAGGGTCTGGATGTATGAGTATTCTGGCTATTGCCATCACATCTAACATCCAGTCATCACCCGATTTGGTGCCTTTCCAATATACCATTTGACATACCAAAAATGGCACCAAACCAATATTGCATGACTGTCCAGGTATCCAGCAACTTGAACCCATCCAGCACATGACCAACCCCTTGGTTTGATCCAAATAAATCCCTGTCACAGCTAAAGCTATATAAGTCTAAAGTATTATCCAATAAAATATACTTTTTCTCTTCCTATTTTTATATTTGAAGCTTCCCCAAAAGGAGCTCCTTATCACTGGTAGCACTACGGGTTTTACCACGCTGATGAAAGAGAAAATGACTGAACAGAACCCGCCCACCTTCGCCCACATACTCAACCAGGCCATATCCCAGGATACCTGGAAAATTTACTTCTGCACCCACAACATCAATGAAGATATTCCTAGTGGATGCACCGTATTTGAAGGTCAGGCCATGCCCAAAGCATGCGCCAAGATAATTCAATAAAGTTGCTCTCTACAACCACAACCAAACACACAACCGCCTATTGCAGGCAAAGTTACCAACACCAAATACATTGGTATCAACAAGTTCTTTGGTAAAAACAAAGAAAACATCATCAACTGGCTAGACTACACAGCTGCCAAACTCCGCACCAGCCGCATCCCCCACAAAAAATGGGTCCAGGAAGCCAGCAAGCGCCTATACAAGGCTGCAGCTAACTGGTTTGCCACCTGGGTTGGCTCACAAACTGATGACCAGATTGACAACTGGGAAGAGTTCAAAGCCAACATCACCCACAATTTCCGCGTCACTGAATCTATCTAAGTCATGCAATACAGCTCAGTGATCTTCCTCAGAAGACCACCATCGCAGCTTACGCCAATGAATTTGACAAAATACATTGTAAAATTCAAAACCCAGCACAAGCTGACAACATACACACCAGAGCATCATTCATCAACAGAATGAAACCCTCTGTTTCTGCCCTCATCCGCCCAGAAGCAAATACCTCAATGCCCACGCTCATTGCTGAAGCCAAGCGCGCTGAAAACCACGCCAACATGGAATATGCTGCACGCAACAGCAACTGCTCCTCAAACGGCAAAGGCAGAGAAAACGCCAATGGTAATAAACGCCAAAATGCCAATCATAGTAACGGCAACTCCAATTGTAACAATGGCAATTGTAGCCAAAGAGCAAACCGCTCCCGTCCCAAGAAAGAGGACACCGCCAAAGTTAGCAACACTGAAGTAGCAACCTGCTATGAATCTGACCCCACATTCTCTGACCTTGAAGGTCTCAAAACAGAGGAACAGGGAAAAGAGGAGGGGGAATAGGCTTAAGTGCCCCTGTCTCCCCCTAACTTGACAAGAAACTGTACCAAGCACAAACTTTGCTGCTTGCATCCCACGTATCCCACAATCCTCCGTTTTCATGAACATAAAAATTAAAGATCACTCACAACTTCTTGTCTACCCATGTACTTAAAAATCTCATACACATAAAATTTTATTTGAATCTGGTGCACAACATACTATGGTTAGCAAACCTTTTGTAACCAAGTATAAAATACCAGTTATCAAATACAACTTCAAATACGCTAGAATGGCAGACAAGTCAAAAGTTCTGCTCAAAGGCAAAACAACACCCTTCAGAATTGACCTCCAAGGCATACAAACGTCCATCAAAGGACTTTTCATGAACAACATAAACTAGACATTGTGACAGGCATGAACTGGTTCACCTGAGTGAATCCCAGCGTATGTTGGAAAACAAAAACCTTGACCATCAAATGCAATGGAGTCAATTTCAACATTCTCAAATAACCCAACAACCTCATTCTAAGAGACACAATATTTGTTCAATCCATAAATAAAGATGACTCTGAACACCTAACCAAAGACAGTACCCTCCACATAATGAGGCACTCCAAATTTAATAATATACAAACACAAAAGATCAAATTCCCAGAACTTGCGGCACTCCTAAATGAATACGCTCATGTATTCAAGGAAGAACTCACAGAGTTACCCCCCCCCCAAACAAGAGGTCAAACATGGCATCAACTTATGCAAAGCCATGCCCAAACCTGCACTCTCTACAGACTCTCTCCCATGGAGACCCAAACACTTAAAGCCCACATTGAGAACAATCTAGCCAAAGGATTCATCTGTCTGTCTGAATCCCTGTGGGGGCAGCGGGTTTCTTTGTAAAGAAGAAAGAAGAATCTCTTTGCTTAGTTACTGACTACAGAACACTAAATGCAAGTACAGTAAAGAATAAATACCCTCTTCCCCTCATAGAAGACCTATTTGCAAGGCTCTCCAGAGCAAAACATTTCTCAAAAATTGACCTCACATCTGGTTATAACCAATTTGAAGTTAAAGAGAAAGACATTTCAAAGACGGCATTCTGCATTCAATTTGGGTTGTTTGAATGTAAAATAATGAATTTTGGGATGACAAATGCCTCAGTGACATTTGTCACCATGATGAACCAGGCGCTAAACAGACTCTTGAACACATTATGTTACCTTGACAACATCATCATATTTTCAAAAACAAAAGAGGAACACCTCACGCATGTCTGCAAGACACTCAATTGACTCGCAAAGCACAAGCTATACACTAAGCCTAGTAAGTGCCAATTTATGGAAAAGGAACTTATGTTCTTGGGCCACATTGTCTCTGACGGTGACATCAAAGCAGACCCAGATAAAATAAAAGCCATAAATAACATGCAATGCCCCACCTCCATGAAACAAGTAAGATGCTTTCTCAGTATGGTAGCTTACCTAAGGAAATACATCAAAGGCTGCAGAAAGCTCACCACACCAATCAATGACCTAACCAAAGGTAATGCCAAAAATAAATTCATCTGGATTCTAGAATGAGACCAGAATTTCCAGCTATTGAAACAAGCTTTGATTGAAGCACCAATCTTGCAATACCCTAATAACAATGTGTGCTATGAGCTTGAGTCAGACGCTAGTGACACCGCCATTGGCGCAGTCCTACGCATCTGCCAGCCAGGGCAGCAAGATTTCTTGCCAGTATGTTACAAAAGCAGAAAACTAACAAACACTAAGCAAAGTTACCCAATACACAATAAAGAATTGCTAGCAATATATCACACATGCAAGAAATGGAGATGTTATCTTGAAGGACACTTAAACGTCCAAGTGCTAACTGACCACAAATCCTTAATCTGTTTTAAAACTCAGAAAGCACTTGCACAGCGCCAAGCCAAATGGATGTCCTTGCTGGAACAACTTAACCTGGACATCCAATACAAAAGGGGGCAGAGCTAGTCACGGCCAATGCTCTCTCTAGGCTATGCCAGCCAAGAGAGGATCACCCTGACCACCTGGACCTTGACTGCCCAATCTATACAACACTGAGTACAAGAAAAAAGGAAAGGATCCCTCCACACACCAACTAACCCATGGTATGCTAGTAAGGAATGAAAAAAAATTCCACGTATCAAATGGCACGGTATACCAAAACATCAAGGATTAACACATTCCATACATTCCACTCGCACAAAGAGTCAACACTATACTAAGACACCACCATCTGCTAGGACACAAAAAGGCTAACAACCTATATCTCACATTAAAAAAGATAGTATGGTGGCCCAACCTGAAGCAAGGCATAATCAATGTTCTAAAGAAGTGCACAGTGTGTGAAAAATATGCCAGCACCAAGGCGCCACAGCCAACAGTCAACCCAGTACCTGACCCTGAACCATTTAAGGGTTGGGGACTGGACATAGTGGGACCCTTCCCAGAAACCAAAATAAATCAACGTTTCCTAATTGTAGCCATCAACTTTGCCATATGTTGGCCCATCTTCTGGGCAACAAAAGATCACAAGGCAGAAACAATAAATCAATTCATCAATAAAGCAATCATAGTGGATCACGGCACTCCAGAATACATCATAACAGATGGAGCAAAAGAGCTAACAGGCCACGTAGTAAACAACAATCTAAAAGCAAAGAACATAAAACACTCCACAACCTCGCCCTACAGGCCAACAGCAGAGTTGAACGCCTGAATGGCAGCCTTATCAGAACCCTGGAGAAAATAATGGATGGTAAAGCCAAAGACACATGGCCACTCTATATGAAACATGCATTACTAGTATCCTGGGTTTGTACCAATCAAGGGACAGGCTACTCACTGTTTGAACTAATATACAGGTACAAGCCAGAAATAGTCACCCACAATAATCAACCATATGTGAAGATCCCCCGGGGAAACCTCCCACAGTAGAACAGAAACCAGATCTACAACATATACACCTCAAAGCCAAACTGGTAGAAAAAAGACTCAAAGCCCAAAAGGTAACCTCAACAGAGGACCCACCTCTCATCAACTCCCCCGTCTGGGTCCTAGCTGGTAACAGAAAGAAGCTAGACTCAGTACACAGAGGACCAGGAAGAATCATCAGATACCAACCAGACAGAACACCTACCTGGTTAAGTTCCAGGGTGCCAAAGAGCCCATCACCAAAAAGTATCACAGATCTTGCCTCTGCCCTAGCAAAGGGGAACACTCAACCCAGTTGGTGCCCACAAATAAACAACTCCAGGAACATCAGGCGGCAGCCGTCAAGACAAAGCCCTCTCCTGATGTACCCAAGTAATCCCTTAAGGGAGGGGTGTGTTGAGGGTCTGGATGTACAAGTATTCCGGCTATTGCCATCACACCTAACATCCAGCCATTGCCCAATTTGGTGCCTTTCCAGTATACCATTTGACATACCAAAAATGGCACCAAACCAATATCATATGACTGTCCAGGTATCCAGCAACTTGAACTCATCCAGCACATGACCAGCCCCTTAGTTTGATCCAACTAAATCCCCGCCACAGCTAAAGCTATATAAGTCTAAAGTGTTATCCAATAAAATATACTTCTTCTCTTCCTATTTTTATATACAAAGCTTCCCCAAAAGGCACTCCTTATCAACGCCATTTAAATTTACATCAATTCAAATTTCACCAAGTTTCATATCACCCAATTGATTTGATGCGCACAATAGATAGGGGGAAATAAGGGGAAATTACCTATGACGCCAGGCTACACTATATTGATTCCCCCACTGCAATTCTTGCTTTCCAATTTTCAAAAGAATAATTTCACGTCAAAATTCATTATAATAAAGAATATAAGAAAACATATGAAACTTTGCAGATATATATTTTTTGGCCTCCTCTAAACAACTGGGTACTTTTTAACCTCAGCTTTATAAGCTAGTTTTTGATAAATTCAAGTTTTACTCTTTGGCCCAGTTGAGGTAGCTCCACTGTAGATTTCTTAATCTAATATAAAAAATGGTCAAAAACACTATGTTTTTGAGCTATAGAACCTTGATTATTTCACTTCAAAAATGCCATTTTGACTGCAAGTTTTCAGTCAAAACTCAAAGTTTTTCATACTTGTGTTACTAATAAAAATTTTATTTATACAAAAAAACATTAAAATCTTGATATTATATATTTTTAGATCTTCTCTGCAATTCTATGTAAAAAATTACTACTTTTATATCAAAAAATTATCATTTTTCTCTTTAAAAACAACCCCAAAATTGCTCATATTTTGATACTAATTCACTTTTAGATGCCTCCCAAGTCCATCAACAAAGCTGCATCCAAGACCTCCAAGGCCTCAAAGTCCAAGATCACTCCTCCAAAGGCCAAAAAAGGCCAAGACTACCCCAAAGAAGCAGCCTTCTAAGGCCAAAGCTTCCCCAAGACCCCAAATCCATCACCTGAGCCAGAGGGAAACAGTCCTACCCCTCCCCACTCTCCATTTGTGTACTCCCCCTCAGACTCTCAAGAGAAGTTATTCAACTTCAATCACCACTCTGATCCCACCTCAGAGCCTGAAGAGGAAGAGAAGCCTGATGCTCCTGCAGATGACCAAATTGAGTTCTGGGATCTTAATACCATCCATAATATATGCAATCAAAATGACACCTTTGCTGTGCCTGCCACATATCCAGCCAGCTATCCCATCATGACAAAGAAAGGGGGTGCCGGCTTTGTCTACAAAGGCTACAGCTTCAGCTGCAATGATAAGAAGAAACCCATCCGTCAACATCACTATAAATGTGATAATGTTGGCTGCTCAGCTAGACTCACTACTTATGGGTTCACTAGATTTAAAGCCCTAACTGTCAACCATGACTGCACTGAGCCTTTTGACCCACTTTACCAACTTATCTGCTGGTTTCTTTACCAGATGATCCCAATCAGCAAGGATCAAACTGCCACTGAGGTTGTCACTGAGGCCCTTCTTAATTTAAATGATACCCAACTTGCCACTGTTGGTGGCGCCTCAAAACTACAGAGATATTTCACTGATCATAGATATGCTTTGATCACTAAAGGCATCAGTTCAAGCTCCATTGACCAATTGATCTTTAATGAGGAACAAATATTATCCCGCCATGAGGAGAGATTCCTTCTTCACAATGGTGGTCAACATGCCCCTGAGCGTATTGTCTGCTTTTCCATAAGCCAGGAACTGTGCAACCTGCTGAAATGCAAGACCTGGCTTGCAGATGGCACTTTCTCAACCCGCCCAAAGCTCTTCAGCCAGCTTTGGAATATCCATGGGCAGATTGGTAATCTATTTCTTCCTCTGGTCTTATTTTTCCTTCCCAACAAGAAGCAGGAAACATATGTCCGTGCACTCACAATACTAAAGACCAAGTTGGATTAAATCCTCCCAACCATCAAAGAGGAGCCCAAGGAGACCAGAGGACGCAAGAAAAAGACCTATTCACAGGAAGAGGAAGCCACCCCATCCAGGAAGCAGCCTGAAAGCCTTCCCTATTACAAATATCTGGTAGTGGATTTAGAACAGGCTTAGGCAAATGCCTTCATTTGAGTCTTCAAGAGCTCCTCTCAGGGATGCTACTTCCACTTTTGGCAGGCACTCTGCTGCCGCCTCCAAAAGTGCTCTGACCTTCATGAGCTGGTCAACTCTGAAGGCACCAAAGAAGCCAAGGAAGTCTTCAATTGCTTTGCTGCCCTTTCTCTGGTTAGAAAGTAGAAGACAAATGCCTTCTACAATGCCCTACTCTGTCACCCATATATTATAGCCAACCAGGCAGCCTTTGCGCCCTTTATTGAGTATTTTGAAACTCAATGGGTTGGTGTCTTTGAAGAAGCACGCCACATCAGAAAGAGTGGTGACTCAATCACCTGAAACTTCTTTAATCAGTTAAAAGATGATTTAATCAAGACCACCTCTTCCCTTGAAGGGTGTCATAGCCAGTTTGCTACAAGGGTCAGGGTTCTTAAGCCCAAATTCAACAAAATAATGGTGCATCTCAAGACCCAACATGCCATCTCTGCCCGCCTCTTTAAGACTGGTATGAAGACCAAGGGTGATCCCCCAAGCAGACCAAGGCAGTGAAAAAGTATATTGAAATCAGCAAGGTGGCCCCTGCCTACTATCCTAAGGATAGAAAACTTGTGCATCTCCAAGCTATCTCAGTTGCTCATTCTATCAATATTTGAGTCCTTTCCCAATAAACTATTCTTTATCTTCTCTCTTATTTCCTTTGATTGTACCATTCTTTGACTTTATTGGTATTTGGTACAATTATATGCTTATTTTAAAGTATATTTTATAGTTAAAATAGATGAAAATAGTTGTTTTTGGGATTATTTTAACTTTTGGGCTTTCTGCAACTATGTTGCTACTAATTGACCCCATTTTTATTGCAGATTTGAAATCCTGAGGCTTTTTTAAGCCTAGAAATGTTTTTTGATTTTTTTTGGGAATTTTTTGGGTTATTTTTGGAGTTCAAAAATCTAAAAATTTAAAACTTGTTTTTTAGTCAAAATGCTGTAAATCAAAATGGCGTTTTTACTAATAAATTGAGAATACATAAATTGAGTTGGTGTAATTTGAGATGGCGTTTTTTGAGATGCTGTTTTTGAAATGGCGTGTCCTTCTGTTAAATATATATCTAAAAATAAAATTTAAATTAACTTAATAAAATGCTTTTAGATAGGGCATTTAATTTTTATATCTAGGTACTATAAAAATAGTTCTTGGATTTAATTTATGTTTATCTTCAATATATTCAAAGTGTGTTCAATATTAAAAAACTAATAGTTTAATTGTTTTTTAAATAAAAATATAACCAGGAAAAAAATCATTTTAAAAAATAGACTTGCAACAACAAGTTAAATGAGATTGTTAAAATAAAAGCTAATTAAACAAAAAGCTTAAACTGAACTGCATAGAAGAATAACATCATAACAAAAGCTACAAATACTATTACTCTTTATTTGGCTCATCATAGATTTTCTTAGTTTGCATTTAAAAGAAGCCAGATACTCAGTTGCACAAGTGATTAGGTAGTAAGGTATCAGAGGAGGCTTCTAGGTAAAAATAAAAAGACATAATACTCAAAAGTATACAGTAGTTTTAAAAGCTATGGCAACAAGCAAAAATACTTCAGATTTAAACAAAATAATTTCAGATTCAAATGAAATCCAAGTTGCGCAAGATTCAGGATTCAATTAATTTAAATATTTTTGGTTAATAAATGAACTGTCAAACCAAAAAAAATTCACTAACCCATTATACAAAATTTAAGCAAACATCAAGTGGTGTAGTTCAAACCACAAACAAAATGAACTGACACAACAAGTGAAATGGATGGATGCTGTTCCAGAGTATATTATAATCCAATCAGGATTCATATGAGGCACCAACAGAAGAACTAAAATATAACAAAACTTGAGCAATATAGAAGCGAGGTTACAAAAGCACAAAACAAAATGAACTCACATAAGATGTGTAGTATGAGCAGCCTAAAATATAAAAATAACAGTTTAACAGCCAATCAACATCTATCCAATTTAGGAACAGAGGCATTTTATCCATTTTCATGGCTCCATTGTGTATGAAAAGGTTTTGAGAACCTTCCAAATATGGACTTGAGATTACAACAAAAATAAATCATTAAATTTTAAAATTTCTACTTTTAGTGATTTTATCCTAGGTTTTTTACAATGGTTTTTAACAGCAATAACTTTGATGGCGCAAGCAGCCAAGCCAGCAGCAGCCAGACCAGCTTCAATGGAGGCAAGGCTCAGAACGTGGAGGCACCTGTTTACACCCAAGCCTTTGAGGCAGGTAACAAGGAAGCTGACCTGTTACTGTCCCCCGACCCATATGGCTTTGACTTGTTTGAGAGTCACTTAGCGTCTAGCGCTGCCCTTGCTCCCACACCCACCCCTTCACAAGCTGCCTGTCAACCAACCAATCAGGATGGCAACCTTGATTTGGAACAACTTCCTGCTACCAGCCAACCTGCCCCCCCTACAGCCAATCAGACTTCAGCTCCCCCAGCCCAGCGCCCCAAGCAACAAATCATCACCACCCAAATTCTTCAGGAAATTGTGGCACTCAACCTGCAGGGTCTGTCCTGGGATCAGATAGCCAGCCAATTACAATTAACCTGAGCCACAATAATGCAGGAATTCAACAACCTGATTAATAAGGGAAATCTGATTGGGACGGCCAAGAAGCCAAAGAAGGCCACAGAGTCCCAGATCAATGAGGCATACCCAAAAATGCTTGGCCCCCTCCAGTGGGACCCCAAGCTTCCCTTGACCCAGGTCCAGAAGCAGCTTGCGCACCATGGCATTTGGGTGTCTGAGCACATGGTGCAGCTCTGGATACACGGAAAGGTGGCTTCAATTAGGGTTCTTACAAATTTTGCTGGCAACCAATGGGATGGTGTTGAGGATTCCCCATATGACACCGCAATTGAATCAACCCTGGTCAGATGCTTGAAAAGTCTAACAGATGACATCATGTTTGTCTTTTACTACAAGTTATTGATTGCATTTGACAATTTTGGTGAGCAAGGAAAAGCTGCCACCAAGAATGGAAGGAAGAAGGTCAAGAAGAGGACATTCATTGGTGCTTTTCTGGCTGTTTCAGCCAAGGGTTTTGTCTACTATTAGACAAACCCTTATTTCATTGATGGGTACTCATACAGCCACATCCTCAGTGGATTTCTCAACTTGTGGGATGGCTCAAATGCCAAATACCGGGGTTTCTTGAGCCACCAGATGGAGGAAAACTCCACCACCCTTGAGGCCTTCCAGGAACGCGAGCACCAGGCCTCTGCGTACCCAGCTGGTCACACTGACGTCCATCTGGCAGATGTTGTGTTCTTTAATATTAGAGATACACTCCAGGAGTGCTGCCTTCAGGACTTCAACAACTTCTATCTTGGGGTCCTTGATCACAATTTTCTCTTTGGTCACCAAATAGTGGCTGACTTGTTTGTGTAAATGGTTTTCCATGTGAACATGGGCAACCAATCACGCAAGGATAAGCACCTTTCACCTTGGGCCACTGCCACTTACCAGCCCATCCAGCCAATGACCAATGAGGAATACAACAAGTGTTATATGGCAGCCATCACGCAAAATCCTCCTGCCTCCACCCCTGCCACCAACACCCCTAACCCGCAAGCCCAACCCACCCAATCCCAGACCCCCCAGGCCAGTACCACCTCTACATCTTGCTTCCTGCGCCATTCTGCCTACTAGGCATCACTCTTCCCTGCCCCAATAAACCCCCTGGTCCCAAAAAATTTCTATTTATATTATCTTTATTTTGAATTTCAATTGTTTGTGTTCTCTTTGTTTATAGTTGGCTATATTCTTATGTTCAGCTTATTTCTATAAAATCATATATTTACTATGCCGTGTATCTAAATCCTGAACACAGTTATTTTTAGCAGCCAAACACATCCCCATGTGAAAATATTAACAACAATTTGGTGTTCAACTGAATTTAAATTGAAAAATTATAGGTTAATTTTATCTAGATAAAGTTGTGACTGATCCAAATTCAAAACCTTAATGATAAACTTTAAGCCAATCAAGAGCCATGTGATAAAGTGATTGTTGTGACCTAAAGGGCCATTCAATAATTCTTAGATGTATGTGCACTAATTAATATGATTGGCTGGTTGTTTTGCTATTGTGTGCCATTGCTACTATGACAATTTGTTGGTGGACTAGCGCTAACCCAGCAGCTGATTGGGTACTAGTTCATCAACAACTTGCCACAGTGGCAATGGCGTACAATGACAAAACATCCAGCCAATCATATTAATTAGTGCACATGCAACAAAGAATTATTGAATGACCCTTTATGTCACAACAATCACTTATCACTTGGCTCCTGATTGGCTTAAAGTTTATCATTAAGGTTTTGTATTTGGATCAGTAACAATTTTATCTAAAAACAGTTAACACTATAATTTTCTAATTCAAATTTAGCTGATCATCAAATTGATGTTACTATTTTCACAAGGAGCTATTTCAAGTGCAAAAAATAATATGGTAATCAAGGAAACAATGCCATCACAAAGCAAACAACACATATTGAGATGAGTGTAAAACATATACACAATGGGTAAAAAGATGGGATAATGCAGTAAATGGGAAAACAAAAAGGAATAAACAAAGAGACAACAGTATCAAAATAATACAGAGTTCATTGAGGCAAAAGCTATAAAAACATATGGAAAGGCTAGTAAAAAATCAAAGAGAGAATTGAAAAAGCTTCTGAAGGATCTCAACTTGGGGATTGCCAAAATAAAGGACATTGAACACAAGGTCAAAGCAAAGGTGAAGTCTGCCATCCTCACTGGGGACAAAATTGACAAGGTGTCCACAAAGGCACTAATGTCATAAATGCCTGACACCCCAGAGCAGACAATCAAGCGCCTACTAAATAATCAAAAGACTGTGGTCAAGGGGCTCCAGTTCAAGGCATACAATCTTTCCGCGCCGTCTGTCTGGGTTGATGACCTGGATATTTATGCCCACCTCAAACCCGCCAAGAATGCCAGGGCAGAGGATAACAAATTGTCCGCACAACTGCTTGCGCCAGAATGGCAAAGCCGGCTGAAGCCGCTGACAAGGAAGAAACTCAAGAAGGTAACCTAAAAAATTATAATTAATAAAAATTCTTAAATACTTATCTTTTTTTAGAAGATGTTGATGGTGAACTCTGCCAGGTCCTGGTCCCTTTTGTTCCCCCCACCTTCTATGCCAACTATGCTAATTATGTGGCAAGGCAGCTTTTCCTGTCCTCCCTGTCTTGCAGGAGCTTGAAGACAGGATCCATGGTACATTCCCAATGTCCAAGGAGGCATTGGCTGGGCTTTTTCATGGTGAGGGGGCATCTGAGTGGGCAGTTACTGCCTACAAGGATGCCCAACTGGTCCGCCTGGATCTGGTTAACCTTGGTGGAGTTTAATGTGTAAACTCCATTGAGCTTGTTTGGGACATCCTGGCAATGCTCCCATTCAAGAATATACCAGAGATGGGCCAGGCTCATGTGGCTGCTTGCTTCTGCTTCCCAGTTGATCATACCATCTCTTACCTGTTGGAGAACTTTGGGTGTACAGTGTCAAAATTGGCTGTTGCAGACACAACAGCTGTAAAGAAGACAAAAATCCTCCTGGCGGACTTTGGACTGGCCTGGAGTGCCAACAAGACAGGGGTCCCTGCAGCTATGGAGCTGACCTTTGCCAAAACCAAGCACAAGATGAAGATTAGCGCTGTATACAACAAATTGTGCAAGATTACAGAAGCCTTTGTTTGACAAAGGCTTCACCTTGTTGTTTTTCTTGGTTATCTTTTCTTCTTCGGGATGAGTGCCAGTGTAGAGGACCTAGAAAAAGGTCCTTCTTGAAGTCATCAAGGCCAGGCTCTCACTGGACGGGAAGAAGGTCCCCCCTGGGTACACTTGGTGGATCACGTCATCCAGGACGCCCTGGTCCTGGCTGGCATCTTTGGGTTTGCAGCCCCGCCAGAAAGCTGCTCCTCCATTCCCACCTCACCATCCTTCCTTTTACCAGCAGGCGTGAATACTTTAATACAGGTGTATCCACCATCCATGGTGTGGCAGTGGAGGTTGTGCGCCACCTCCATTGCGGGGTGGGTACATACCACCAAACCCATTACAGGTGCACTTAATTTTATCTCTATATCAAGTAAATATATTTATACTCTACTATATTTTTATATTATAAATAATTTTTCAAATAATATTTTAGCAAACAAGATTTGCAAAATATATTTTGTAAATGGGTTTCATAAAAGTATAAAATAATATGGTAATAAAATAAATTTCAACCTTACAATTTACATTTAATTTTTATAAGACTACTTTATATTTATTTGACAAAAGTGATATAAATATATTTGCGTAAACCAGTATCAAGCGTTTGGGATAACCTCAGATGACATATTAAATAATATATAATAAAATAAATAAATTACTTAAATCTATTGATGAATCTTCTGAATGTGATTGTGGGCGTGGAAACATCTAAATATAAAATGATAATTAATAAATCTTTAATAGTAAATAAGAGAATATAAAAAAATTGGACACACTAAGCCTTTAATTGATTGGCTGTTTGGCTAGGCACGCGGGGATGAACAAATCAGCGTGGCCATAGAATTTGGCCACAGTCTCAGCTGGGAGGGTGTGGATCCCGGCCTGCAGCAAATCAAACAGGTCCTTGGTCCCTGTTGGGGTTCCTTGCTTGACAACTCACTTGAGCCACCCAAAGACTTCCTCAATGGGATTTAGGAAGGGCAAATAGGCAGGGAGGAAGAGAAGGCGCAAATTTTCTGTGGCCAATTACTGGGGGCCCACTGTAATGCTGGTGTCAATTGATGAAAATTCTTCAAGAATATCTGCCACCTTGTGGAGACCAACATTGTCCAATACAATTACGTTGATGAAGCCCAGGATTGTGCGCCTCAGGTGCTCCTGGACCAATTGGAGAAATGATAGAAAGGTCCTGCTGTTATGCAAACCCAATATCATTTGGTAGAGCTTGACCCCCTTTGGACCAAGGAGAGCCACCATCAAGTAGGCTGTGGCGCGGACTGCAGCACACTGAGCCATCCTGTCATTGGAGCCTTTGGGGACATACCCATACTCATTGTGTATTGACAAGGCAAATGCTGATTTGTTGATATAATAGAATTTCACTGTCCCCTTGGCTTTGAGGGCAGTATACGCCTCAGCATAATTTTTCTGGGTCTCAATATTGGCTGGGCTGTTCCAATTGTAGGGGGATACCCTGAGCTTTTTCCAGGAAAAGCGCATTCCCTTGACCAAATGATAATAGAAGGAAATTGAGGCCTCAATCCCAAAAGCGGATTTGATCATGGCCTGTATATTTTCCAGTTCAAGATGGCAATCTTGGGTTGTCCACTGGAAGATTGCCCATTTGTGATCCTTGGTAAGCATGGTTGAAACACGCAAGGATTTCTCCGCAGCAAGGACTCAGCCAGTATCAATGAACTTGTTGAAGGTCTTTGAGGCGTACTTGGGATCCACTCCAACAAGAGCCGCAGCTGCCTTGTAATCACCAGATTCCTGCATGAGCCGGAGAAGGATGATGGGCTTAATGTCAGGAATGCTCTTGTGAGCGGGCTTTCTAGTGGTGGGGATTGGCTTGCTGGTGTTGGGCACAACACAGGGCTTGGGCACCTTGGTGTAAAACACAGCAACTTTCTTTAACATCAGCTGTCCCTCATTGGTTTGGTAGAACTGGGGCTCCTTGTCATCCTCCTGATTGCCATCACTGACAAGGGCTTGTAGCTAGTATCAAGTACAGGCTTCACCTTCTCCAGCATGGCTGATGGGACCAACTCTTGCCAGTATACAACGTCAAACACATACAAAGTAAGTTCTACTTCCTTGTTTCTAACTGTTTTGGTAGTGGTAACCTTAGTGGGCTTCTGGGTCAGCTTTGGGACCCAAGAGTTAATGCTCCACACCCTAGCAGCTTGTGCTCCTTGAACCGGCTGTGTCAGTGCAGCGTCACTATGGAACTCTCCTCTCCTGCCTCCCTCCTGAGTAGGCACTTGTGCTGTACTAAGTCTATTCTTTGACTTGCGGGGGCAACTGCAACTGCGGCGCACAACAAGTGCAATGATAATATGTTGCTGTTTTCCTTCCATTTTGAGAATTCAATAAAATATTAAATAAAACTTAATTAAGTTACTCCCTGTTTTAATTTTTTTCTTTTATCTGTTTATGGATATTCAATTAATGTTTTTTCCCACCCAATATCCCAATTATAGATTATTTATTTCTTAGTTAGTTGTTTTTGGTTTACAACGCCCATTTTAGAATACACAAAAAAATCCACCCATTTTCCTAGATTTTACTGCCAAATTCAAACACCCAATACAATATTTTTAAAATTTATGTTTCAGATCTCATGTTGTATTTTAGATACCTTAGTATCATTCACTATTACAACCCATTGCACAAACTGATTGAGTGATTTTGTTTACATAGTGACTTGCTATTGTGTTTTGTTTTTGGATTGAGTTTTGATATACCACGCTTGGGTGTATTTTGTCACCAATTCACATAGTAAACATATGTACACCAAAAGTCAACTCACACCATTTTGTTTGTGAATAAATGTATTTTGGATTGTATTTTGAATGGTTTTGCTTTGTGTGTGAGCCCTTTGTTGCTGTGTTGACCCATTTTGCCCATTAACGCCAATAAACCCTGTTAACAGAGTATATTTTAACCTGAGAGATGGATTTTGTTTAAATCTGATATCATTTTGTTTAAATCTGAGGTATTTTTGATTGTTGCCATAGCTTTTAAAACTACTGTATGTATTATAAATTAAGGTATAAATATATAATAATCAGAAAAACAGCCTTTCATTAAGTTCTTACACCCTTTTTTCTAGGAATGAAATCAGAAGTTATAATATTAGTTCATTGTTTTCAATTTTTTGAATTCTGAAAAATTATACCATAATATTGTATTTATGTTGCTAGAGAAATACAGTATTGAAATCAAATTATCTTTTAAGTAATCAGTAACTAATCTTATCCCAGACAAAAGCTCACTTTTTTGAGAATAGCTAAGTAAAAATTCTATTACAACAATACTATTTTATAGCACAGTTTATAAAGCTAATAAAATGTTTAAATAGAGATAGTCACTTAGTTACTAATGTATTTCAAAATATACAGGTATGCTCAACATGATACTTCATGTCAGATCCAACATTAGTGTCAGGAATATTCCTGACATAAACCAAATTACCACTGGAGGACAAGTTTGGAAAAGAAAAGGAGTTTTTCTGTTCAAGAAGGCAAAATTTAATGAGGATTTCCCCCCTTTAATTGGGGGAAATAAAAATCAAACCGGGGAAGAAACAGAATTTAACAGCTGCTGGAATAATTTAATATCCAGGCAAGCGCCTGCTACGCCTGCCAGCACCCTCTGCCAGACTTCTGGCACCCAGCCAGCTGCCAGCAGGCCTCCCGCTAATCCTCTGCTTGCCTGCCAAACCACCACTTCCCAGCCAGACGCCTGCAAGCCACCTGCCAGCCACCTGCTTGCCCACCCAGCTGCCAGCAGGCCTGCTGCCAGCTCCCAGTCCACCCATTTTCTTCCCAGGTCCCCGTCAACTGCCAACCATCCACCTGAGTCCCAGGCCTTAACCCACAGCCAATCAGAAGCCCTCATTACCTGCAGCCAATAAGAAAAATCCCTGGATGCAGGGAAAATATTCCAGAAAAATGCCTGCCATCCAGAAGAAGGGGGAAATAGGGTTTCAGAATTTAAAAACTATTCCTGCCCAACAGAAGAAAACCAAGCCCAAGTTTTACATGTGAACAATAATTCCTCCCATGCCCAATGGGTTACTGCATCTCAGGTCACAAGGTTGAGTCTAGGTTCTAACCAAATCATGTGCCCCAAGACAGAAATAGATTCTAAGGGTACTTTAAGGTTTTCCAACCACATGACCTCTTGCCCACAAGAACCCATTGGCCTCAGTCAAGAACTTCCAAATCAACAACAGATTGTACAAGAACAGTTGTTTGGCCTTATTACCCAGAACCAATTCCAAGTCTCACCTTCCAAACTTTTGGGATCCCCAATCCCCTGTTTTCACTCACACTTGCAAAACTTTAAACAGTGGGAGGACACTTTAAATAAAGGATCCCTCCTCAGTGGTAGCTTGTGCTATTATTGAGACTAATACCCTCAATAAAGCTAAATTTACTTAAAACTTAAGTCAACTTTAAACTAGTTAGTCCCCACCAACTCCCTCCAATCCAAGGAAGATGAACCATCTCATCTTCACAGCTGTGCTTAAAGCCTGTCTTGGGATTGGAGGCTATCAACAAGGACCAGAGTTCTTTGGTCCCTCACCAGAAGGGCTGGGTCATGTTCCTCACTATGATCCTGGACAACTCAACTCCTCCAACTCTGGTTCCTGGCCTCCCCTGGTGTCCCTGCATTCCACGCTGTCTATTGTGATGTACACCTCCTTGTACTATATGTTAACATACTTTGCTGGGAGCTTTGGAAGATACAACCTCCATGCTAAGATCTTCTGTTGGCTGATGACCATCTACCCGATTATCACTACCCTTACTGGTTTCCAATTTTCTAACCTCCTGCCATACCTGTTGCAAGTAGTACCTACTGTAACTGGGTATTACAATCAGAATCTCTGTTGATTCCCCTATATACAATAATCCTATAATTTTTTATAATCAGTAAGATAAATTACTACAAAAACCCCAAGAATAACTTTATTCAGAAACTTTAATAACCATCTAGATTATTTCAAATATACTCTACCCCAGGGAGCCCAATAGCCTATCAAAGTATAAGAAAACCTGCTCTTTCAATAAAGATTATTTCTCCTGATTTATTTTCTATCCTCTGGACTTTTGTCTTCTTTAAACCATATACCAAAACATAGCTAAGTCAGTTTTCACACTGAAAGCAAAAGTGAGCTTAATAGTTGGCCTAAATTTAGAAAATCCTACCAAAGAAAGAAATAGTAAGGGATGATTGGCTAGCCATATTGTAGAAACTTTTCTTTATATCCTCACATGGGATATACCAGGAGGCTATATTATTTGAAAATATTAGCTTGTGTTACTCAATGTCTAAAATGTACTCTATCTAAGAGAAATAAACATAAGCCCTTCATCCCCCAGATGAACTTTTCTCAATAAATTATGAGCTTGAAGTTAGTTACCTTCACTAGAAGTGTAAGAATACCAAATCTTTTAGTTGGTTACTGTGACAGATCCAGGAAATTCATGCTTGCTTCTTCATTATCCTGGTCCAAATCTTTTACAGTTTAGCAGGAAATCCTTTATGTAAGCTTCAATGAGCTTGGATTCCAGGCAAGCAGTCTTAGAACTAAACTCATTGCCATCTGGTGATCACTTTCACGTTTTTCACTTGCCTTAGTCTTAGCTGCAGACCATCTCTTTTATTCTATGGTAGTCTTTTTTCAGTTAAAAGCCAAAATATAAAGCATAAAATGATTGAGGGGAAAACAACCATTGTCACACATAAGTATCATCTTTTATTAATTATTATCATGTTTCCATTATTCAATCAGGGTATATTCAGCTGAAAACCCCTCCGGTTCCAGAATCACAACTGGATTCCTATCACATGGTTTATGACATAACAGCGTCATTCAATCCAGATCTTTACCAAAAAGATCTTCACACTCTCAACCTATAAGAATGTGCCCTAATACATTCCAGAATCACCTGATTCCTTCTGTGGAAATTTATTGTTTTGGCTTGAAGCATTCTGGGCTTCTGGTACCAAACTCCTGTGGAATATACATATTCCTGATCCAAGCTATCTTTGTTCCAACTGGGAACCAGCTTATTAATCCTGAATTATAGACATCATATTATACATTTTTTATTTTTGCACTTAATGCTTTTTTTCATTAAAACTCCATTAAAAGCTTTTAAACTCAAACTACGGCGCCCAGGAACTTTCCAAGGAAGCGCCCCAGCGCCTGAAACATTCTGTCAGGATTCTCCTTTTATCTGTTATTTGCTTCTAGCATTTTCTCACATGGAAGATTCAAATTTTAATTTACCCTGGGTTTTAAAAGCCAACAATTAATCCCCAACAACTTTCTTTTTTCATTCCCTTGTTCCTACCATTTAATTATTCTATATTAATGGTTAGTTCTCCTTTTCAAAGTTACCTTTTTTGCTCAGTACAATTTTCAAACCTGTGACCTTTACACTAAGGTTAATTTAAGTTAGTACAAACTCCTTACCTTTTGCTTTTCACCTTGGTTTACACCAGCAGCTTTGGATCCAATTTTCCTGTCTTCCTGCTCTTCTCTTGCTCACTTAAACTGACTAAGCACCCACTGTAACTGTTTTCTTTCTCCTTCCAAAATCTCCTTTATTATAGCTTAACTTTTTAAAGTTAGTTCAAGCAGTAACCTACAAACCATGGTTTTTTCTTACCAATGATCAGTTAACCTTAATAAGTTAAATCTTTTGCTTCTATTTTGCACCTCACCTTACCAAGCTCAATAAAAAGGGTTGGCTTACCAGTCTCAACAATAAGTTGAGATTGTTTGACTTGCACCTCTAAAAAGGTACTTGTTAGGTTTTGTGGCTTGTGTTTTCTTTATCTTACCATTGCATTTTTCATCTTAGACCCATGATACCATTTGTCTATATTTTTCAGCAGTTAGGAAGTTTTTATAGTGGTACTCACAATTTGATTGTGGATAGTTTTAATCCACTAACGTTTGGTGACCATTTCCCAGACCTGGAAATTGAATTCTTAACTAAATCATCAATCATTAGACTGGACTTTATTTTATTTTCTTAGGATTAATAAATTGCCTTAGCCCTTACTTTACCTCATATAAACTCTTAGGATCCTTTATCCAGTTATTATTACAAAACCTACCAAACTTTCTATTTTTGACTAATATAAACATTATTGGTTTGACAGCTTTAGTTTACAATAAATTGCCCCAAGCCTTAAGACCTTACACATTCACTGGGTGGCGCCTTGGCGCTTTACAAATCAATTAGGCAGTGTGGCAGCACTTCTAAACTAATAAATTTTCCAAAAAGTGTATTTAAACCGCAATTCAGATGTTTACTTCTGGTTAATCTTAACCAACCTTCTTGAAACAGTCAAGTCAATTAAACAATATAACTAAATCCTCATTAATTATATTCCCAAGTATATATTAATTAACCTTCCCAGCCAATTAATTTGTTTGAAGATAACGAGTCTTTACTTGACACAGTCAAGTCCATTTTGGCCCTATGATTAAATCCTCATTATTCATATTCAAGGGTATCAATTATTTAACCCTTTTAATTAATAAATTGCATTTGAGACACCTAGTCTCATTATATGAATTGTTCAGATTATTCATTTTAGCCATTGCATAGTACAGCCTAATTTATTCCTGGGTATCAATTAACCTCCATGTTTAATTGGTCAGTTTGAGACACCTAGTCTCATAATCTGAATTGTTCATATTATTTATTTTGGCCTCAATTAGTACAGCCTAATTGATTCCTGGGTAATCCATTGCTATGTTTTAAAATCTCTCCAAAGACAATCATATTGTTATGAATTTCAACTTCTTTGTGTAATCACAGCCCAACGTGACTGTAGTACAGTCACAGTTACACAACACAGAAACTAGTTTTTTATATATTAGGTACCAAGCACATGTGGATTAAAAATCACAGGTTGCTTTTAGAAGCCTTTCAGATCCTGAGTTAACACATGGGCAGACTATAAAGCAGATGTGATATAAATCACTTTTAAGAAGGTTGTTAAAATATTTTACAGTGTAGTCTCTCACATATTTATTTGGGACATTCTTGATATATATCTAGCCATTATGCAGTGTAATGTAGTATCTTAAAATTAGCAACATGCCCTCATCACTCCACCCAAAGCAATTACTAAAGGGAATGTAATGCTATTTATCCTTGTCATAAATGTGTACTTGTGAGGAGATTCAATTACATTGAATAGTTCTATAAATTCATTGTGGGGAAAGCAAACATACAAGCATCAGTTAAAAAAGCTGAATTTTCTATAGGGTCTCACGTGATTAACAGAATCACCCAAAACCAGAATAGATGATACTATAACCAAAGAAATTAAGCCACCAACAAGCATCATATTTAAGGGAAACTTCTTATGACACAAGTAGAAGAGTTGAAATACCCAGGAGTTGCAATATTCATGGATAATGTCATCTTTATTGGGATTTTTTATCCAAATAAAAGAATGAATTAAATTTTTCAAATTAAAAAAGCCCTCCAAAGATTTTTTGATTTAACTAATTTCAAAGTAATAATTGGGTTGTGGCAAAACATGCAAAAATATTTATAATCCTCAAACTTTGCCCAACAACCAAAAAAAGAAACCAGGTACTTTGGTGTTTTTTGGACCCTAATTTTATTATGATGTTTATAAATTTTCTTTTTTTTGAAGGAGTGATGAAAGAAACCAAGACTCCACACAAAATCATTTCTCTAAGCTCCATAAAAGCTAAAAGTGTCCCCAGAACTACAGTAGTAGTTGAATATCAATAATAATGATTAAAATAAGGAGTTTTGGTTTTTTATTAATAAAAATGGTGTCAAGGGTCTGGATGTAGAGTATTCCAGCTATTGCCATCACACCTAACATTCAGTCATCACCAAATTTGATGCCTTTCCAATATAACATTTGACATAACAAAAATGCCAAAAAATCAATATCACATGACTGTCCAGGTATCCAGCAATTTGAACCCATCCAGCACATGACCAGCCCTGGGTTTGATCCAACTAAAATCCCCGCCACAGCTAAAGCTATATAAGTCTAAAGTATTATCTAACAAAATATACTTCTTCTCTTCCTAAATCTCTATTCAAAGCTTCCCCAAAAGGCGCTCCTTATCACTTGTAGCACTACAGTTTTTGACCACGCCAATGAAAGAGAAAATGACTGAACAGAACCCACTCACCTTTGCCCATGTACTCAATCAGGCCACATTCCAGGATACAAAGAAGATGTACTTCTGCGCCCACAACATTAATGAAGATATTCCTAGTGGATGTACTGTATTCAAAGGTCAGGTCATGCCCAAAGCATGCGCCAAGATAATTCAATACAGTTGCTCTCTACAACCACAACCAAACACACAACCGCCTATTGCAGGCAAAGTTATCAACACCAAATACATTGTTATTGACAAGTTCTTTGGTAAAAACAAAAAAACGTCATCAACTGGCTAGACCACTCAGCTGCAAAACTCCGCGTCAGCTGCATCCCCCACAAAAAATGGATCCAAGAAGCCAGCAAGCGCCTATACAAGGCCGCAGCTAACTGGTTTGCCACCTGGGTTGGCTCACAAACTGACAACCAGCTTGACAACTGGGAAGAGTTCAAAGCCAACATCACCCACAATTTCTGTGTTGCTGAATCTCTCCAAGACATTGCAATACAGCTCAGTGATCTTCCTCAGAAGACCACTATCACAGCTTACGCCAATGAATTTGAGGAAATACACCGTAAAATTCAAAACCCAGCACAAGATGACAACGTAAACACTAGAGCCTCATTAATCAATAGAATGAAATCCTCTGTTGCTGCCCTCATCTGCCCAGTGGCTAACACCTCTATGCCCATGCTCATTGCTGAAGCCAAGCACCCAGAAAAACACGCAAACATGGAATATGCTGCACAAAATGGCAACTGCTCCTCAAACGGCAATGGCAGAGAAAACTCCAATGGCAATAAACGCCAATATACCAATCATAGCAACATCAACTCCAATTGTAACAATAGCAATCAAAGCAAAAGCGCAAACCGCTCCTGTCCCAAGAAAGAGGACACAGCTAAAGTTAACAATGCTGAAGTAGCAGCCCGCTATAAATCTAGCCCCACATTCTCTGACCTCAAAGGTCTCAAAACAGAGGAACAGGGAAAAGAGGAGGGGGAATAGGCTTAAGTGCCCCTGTCTCCCCCTAACTTGACAAGAAACTGTACCAAGCACAAACTTTGCTGCTCGCATCCCACGTGTCCCGCAATCCTCCATTTTTATGAACGTAAAAATTAAAGATTTCTCACAGCTTCTTGTCTATCCATGCACTTACAAATCCCATACACATAAAATTTTATTTGACTCTTGTGCACAACACACTATTGTTAGCAAACCTTTTGTAACCAAGTACAAAATACCAGTTGTCAAATCCAACTTCAAATACCCATAATGGTAGACAAGTCAAAAGTCCTACTTGAAGGCAAAACAAAATTCTTTAGAATTGACCTCCAAGGCATTTAAACGTCCATCAAAGGACTTTTCATGAACAACATAAACTACAACATTGTAGCAGGCATGGACTGGTTCACCCGAGTGAATCCCAGCATATGTTGGAAAACAAAAACCATGAAAATAAAACACAATGGAGTCAATTTCAACATTCTCAAAGAACCCAACAACCTCATTATAAGAGACACACTATTTGTTCAAGTCATAAATCATGGTGCTCTGAACATTTAACCAAAGACAGTACCCTCCACATAATGAGGCACTCCAAATTTAATAATACACAAACACAAAAAATACAATGCCCAGAACTTGTGGCACTCCTAAATGAATACACTCATGTATTCAAGGAAGAACTCACAGAGTTACCCCCCAAACAAGAGGTCAGACATATCATTGACTTATGCAAAGCCATGCCTAAACCTGCACCCCTCTACAGACTCTCTCCCATGGAGCCCCAAACACTTAAAGCCCACATTGAGAACAATCTAGCCAAAGGATTCATCTGTTTGTCTGAATCCCCGTGGGGGGCAGCAGTTTTCTTTGTAAAGAAGAAAGAAAGATTTCTTTGCTTCATTACTGACTACAGAGCACTAAACACAAGTACAGTAAAGAATAAATACCCTCTTCATCTCATAGAAGACCTATTTACAAGGCTCTCCGGAGCAAAACATTTCTCAAAAATTGACCTCACATCTGGTTATAACCAAGTTGAAGTTAAAGAAAAAGACATACAAAAGACTGTGTTCTGCACGCAATTTGGGTTGTGTGAATGTAAAGTAATGAACTTGGGATGACAAACGCCCCAGCAACATTTGTCAACATGATGAGCCAGGTGTTAACAGACTCTCAAACACATTATGTTACCTTGACAACATCATCATATTTTCAAAAACAAAAAAGGAACACCTCACACATGTCTGCAAGACACTCAATTGACTCGCAAAGCACAAGCTATACACTAAGCCTAGTAAGTGCCAATTTATGGAAAAGGAACTTGTGTTCTAAAGGCATTGTCTCTGACAGTGACATCAAGCAGACCCAGATAAAATAAAAGCCATAAATAACATGCAACGCCCCACCTTCATGAAACAAGTAAGATGCTTTCTCAGTATGGTAGCTTACCTAAGGAAATACATCAAAGGCTGCAGAAAGCTCACCACACCAATCAATGACCTAACCAAAGGTAATGCCAAAAATAAATTCATCTGGATTCTAGAATGAGACAAGAATTTCCAGCTATTGAAACAAGCTTTGATTAAAGCACCAATCTTGCAATACCCTAATAACAATGTGTGCTATGAGCTTGAGTCAGACGCTAGTGACACCACCATTGGCGCAGTCCTACGCATCTGCCAGCCAGGGCAGCAAGATTTCTTGCCAGTATGTTACAAAAGCAGAAAACTAACAAACACTGAGCAAAGGTACCCAATACACAATAAAGAATTGCTAGCGATATATCACACATGCAAGAAATGGAGATATTATCTTTAAGGACACTTAAACATCTAAGTACCAACTGACCACAAATCCTTAATCTATTTTAAAACTCAGAATGCACTTATGCGGCTCAAGCCAAATGGATGTCCTTGCTGGAACAGCTTAACCTGGACATCCAGTACAAAAAGGGGGCAGAGCTGGTCACTGCTGATGCTCTCTCTAGGCAATGCCAGCCAAGAGAGGATCACCCTGACCACCTGGACCCTGACTGGCCCAACCTATACAACACTGAGTACAAGACAAAAGGAAAGAATCCCTCCACACATCAGCTAACCCATGATACACTATTAAGGAATGAAAAAAAATTTCCACATATCAAATGGCACAGTATACCAAATCATCAAGGATAAACACATTCCATACATTCCACTTGCACAAAGAGTAAACTACTACTAAAACACCATTGTCTGCTAGGACACACAAAGGATAACAACCTATATCTTACATTAAAAGAGATAGCATGGTGGCCCAACCTGAAGCAAGACATAATTGATGAATAAAGAAGTGCACAGTGTGTGAAAAATACGCCAGCACCAAGGTGCCACAGCCAACAGTCAACAATCAACCCAGTACCTTACCCCAAACCATTTAAGGTTTGGGGACTGGAGGTAGTAAGACCCTTCCTGGAAACCAAAATAAATCAATGTTTCCTAATTGTAGCCATTAACTTTGCCACATGTTGGCCCATCTGCTGGGCAACAAAAGATCACAAGGCGGAAACAATAAATCAATTCATCAATGTTGTAAAAGTTGCAGCAAAGAGTTGTTAGTTTCTGCAAACAGTTAGTTGGTAACCTAATTCTTAATACTATACCTGTTGATGGTATAGTGACAGCCTATGAAGGACAGAAGAATAATAAGATATATAGACAAAACTGGTATTTATTTAGATAGTATCTCACTTATATAGTGTGAGGCAGGAGAATTGCCACCAGAGGCAGGGAGGCACAGACAGAAGGTTTTCTAAATGGAGGAGAGTGGATTGGCACAGCTAAAAGTCCCGCGCAAGAGAACAACCGCTTCCTCACGGCTTTCCTTAAAGAGGTAGATATTTTTAACTTTGTTGTTCTATTTAAAATCCTGGAAGTGAAGCCTGTGCCTTGTGCGCATTCAAAAGTCAAATCAAACACCTGTTTTAGGGGCGTTTTAAACTTCTTTATCACTTGTAGAATCAGTATGCAATAGCACAACCGCACAATTGATCCATTGCTTAATCCCTAGATGGACAACTTTACATCTAATCCATTCAGGATCTGCAATATTTCCCTCCACTGGATTAGACAACAGGTTTAAAAATGGCTGGCCTCTCAACATGACAGTTTCATTTAACAGTCCCTCTAGAAGAGTGACAAGAAGAGTCTTGAAGAAGGTGCAAGTGGTAATTCCAAAGAGGCGCAAGCATACCAGGCCAAAGGAGATGATGAAAGCAGCAGGGAAGCAAGTAGTCCTGCATGATGTGGACGGCAGCTAACTGAAATTGGGGGTTCACTTAGTCAGCTACTGGTTCCTCAACTGTCCTTAGAGGGGACAGACCCATTGTTTGCTGTGCTGTTCCTAGCTTTGAGTGAGCCCATGGAGGTACAGGAACTGGGTTGCAAAAGGGTAACAGTATCCATTGGCGGTTCTCCATGTGGGTGGCAGAAAAATACTTGGAGGATCAGCTGAAGGAATTCCAATTTGGGGGTCAAGGCCTTTCAGTCTTGTAACAGGGAACAGTATCAAACATAGTGAAGACAGTCCTTTGCGCTTGGGCAACACCTGGGGTTACCAACGCTCAACCAGTCAGTTGGAAAACCTCTGACAATTTTGAGCAACATCTTTGGCGAGCCTTCCAGGAAGTGTTGAAGTCATACACAGTGATAGGGACTGCCCATCTGGTGCCAATGGTGATGGCTGGCAACCTTGTTCTTTGAGGAACCAACCACTGTGAGACCAAGCGGGAGAAAAACATGGGGGTCTTCCTTGAGTGGGCCTTATCCTTATTCTATGGAGTGGGTGGTCAGGTCCCAGTATAGTATCCCTTTGCAAGAGTCTTCTGTGGGATTGTATCTTCTTGGGGGTCGCCTTTCCTGTGGACATTGGGGTCAATTGTGTGTCTTGCTTGGTGGGGGTTTGTTGCCCAATCCTTGGTCATCAACTTTGTGGATCTGTAGGCAACCAGTTGTGTTTCTTGGTTGTCATTCAGGTGGTAGAACAGTTGGTGTGGTACTGGAAGAGTCTTGTCAGTCTCCAATAAACACCTTGTACTTTTATTCTTATTCCTCATACTTTGGTGCAACACTATTGCAAACAGGACAACAACCCATGGAATTTTTTAATTAGGCTTTTTTTCCGGGTTATTGTCCTCCTTGGCGCTTACTCTTGGTCACTAGGAGCAGCACGCATATACTGAGTGTGTACTCTAGTGATTAATTGCCCAGAATAGGGCTCCTTAAGGGTGTAGGAGTTGGGGCTGGTATTCTAGATAACTTGAACTGGACCTTGTCAAAGGGAGGCAAGTTTGGATTTGAGGCTGTACCCTCTATTGCTGAAGAAGTAGATTGAGTCTCCTACCAGGTAAGTGGGTAAGGCGGGGCGTTTGGATGCAGCTTGTTCTAGGTCCTGCAACTTCATGGTTTAAGTTTACGGTATAGGCCTCTGATTGCAAGCAAATAAGGGTTTGAATCAGCTTGTTGAGGTACGCCTCTGGGGACACAGCCAGGCTGGGCTTTACCAAGGAATATAGTAAAGGGGGAAGTCCTGGTTGCCGGCTGTAGAGCAGTTGGAAGGGCAGCTTGCCAGTGGCCTGATGGTACCCAATGTTGTATGCAAAGGTGGCCACAGGCAGAAAGGTATCCCATTCAGTCTCATGTTGGTGACTGAGCTTCCAGAGTATCTGGACCAGGCTCACATTAGTGCGCTCTACCATGCCATTTGTCTGTGGGTGATAAGGGATGGATAGCATCCCACAAATTCCCATCAGTTGGTTGAGGCGGGGTATGATATAACTGGTAAAGTTGGTACCATTGTCTGTCAGCAGAATCTGGGGGCAACCATATTTGTATATGATATTCTCCAGGATGATTGTGGCTGTCACCAGTGCAGATTGATTGGGAATTGCCTTGGCCTCTACCCATTTAGTCAGATGGTCAACTGCCACAATGATGAACTTGTTGCAACTGTTGGTAGCTGGCAGGGGGCCCACTACGTCAATGGCTACAGTGTGGAAGGCAAACCCAGCGCTTACAAGTCTGTGTTGAAACTTGGCAACCTTAGGCCTCTCAATGTTGCAGTCATGACAGTTTGCTAGCGTATCTACTACGTCAGTGTGCATTTCTTCCCAGAAGCAGTGCTGCTGTAGCATAGCTAACGTCTTCTGTATGCCACCATGGCCAGTAGTCTTGTGAGCAACCACCACTGAGTCCATGCGTATGGATGGGCGTATGTAGGGTAGCCAAGAGTCTCCACAAAGCTTCAGGAGTTGTCCCTTAGAGACCTTGGTATCAACAGCTAACTTCTTGAGAGCCCTCTGTATCTCTACTGGCTCCTCTCCCCACAAAGAAGGATCTTCCATAAGCTTGTCATAGAGAATGTCAGCCATGGGATACTAAGGCAACAGTGGGAAGGCGGGAGAGACAGTCAGCATTCTGGTGGGCAGCTCTGGATCAATGAATGATCTTGTAGTCATAAGCCTGAAGTTTAATGGCCAAACGCGCCAGACGTCCTTTGGGGTCCTTGAGGGTCTTCAGCCATTGCAAGGAGGCATGGTCTGTTACAACCGTTAAATGTACCCCATGGAGATAGACTCTGAACTGTTGGTAGGAGTATATTACAGCCAGATACTTTTGTTTGGTGACTGTGTAGTTCCTCTTGTGAACATTAAGCGTACATGAGCAGTATCCAACAGGGTGTTCAAGTCTGTTGGAGTTCAGTTGGGAGAGAACACCCCCAATTGCCGTCAGACTGGCATTTGTATGAACCACAAACGGCTTGGAAAAGTCAGGGTAGGCCAGCACAGGAGCTGCAGTCAGTGTTTCTTTGAGAGTATTGAAGGCAGATTGGCACGCTGGGCTCCAGAAGAATTCCTTATCAGCTCAGAGAAGCTGAAAAAGGGGGTCACCCAGGGATGCAAAGTTGGGGATGAAGCGGCAGTAGTACCCAATCATCCCCAGGAAGACCTGCATGTCCCGCTTATTGGCCAAGATCTGTATTTGCTCAACGGCTTCCACCTTCAGAGGTACAGGGAGGATTCCATCTTGGCTAATGATGAACCCAAGAAACTCAAGGTGATCCTTGAAGAAGTTGCACTTGCGTGGCTTGAGCTTGAGATTAGCTGCAAGCAACCTCTGGAAGACTTCCTCCAGGTGTTGTAGGTGATCATTAAAGGTTTAGGAGAACACATTAATGTCATCCAGATAGACCAAAACACTGGTGATTTTGAGGTTGCCCATCACTGCATCCATAGCCGGTTGAAAGGTAACTGGGGCATTAGACAGACCTTGAGGCATCCTTGTTGGTTAAAATAGTCCTTGGTTAGTGATGATTGCAAATTTTCTAGATCAGCAGGGGGTAAGTCAATCTGCCAGTACCCACTAATAAGGTCCATGGTGGAGAACAACTTGGCACCACCCAGTTGGTCCAAGGTATTGTCAATATGAGGGAGGGGATATGAATCCTTCTTGGTAACAGCATCCAGTTGACGGTAGTCAATCACCACATAGTTGCTGCCATCCTTCTTTTTGACAATCAGGAGAGGGGAAGCCCAAGGGCTTTTACTGGGGACCAGTAAGCCAGATCTCAATAGCTTCTGAAGCTCCTTGTTAGCCACAGCATGATTGGCTTGACTGCGCTGTATAGGTCTGGAGTAGATAAGACTGCCTTGGGTGTCAATATGATGAGCAACATCTGCAGCCTTGCCCAGGTCATAATTATCTTTGGCAAACACATCTTTATACTGGGCAAAGAGATCCATAGCTTGATCCTTCTGCTCTTCAGAGAGGCTGGATAGAGAGTTGCGGCTTATGATCAATAGCACCAGTGGTTGCTCACAGGGTAAATCCAACTCAAAGAATTCCGCAAAGGGGGCAGTCTCCTGCAGGTTGTTATGCTCTTCCAGTCGTATATAAGCCAGCTTTGGTGCTTGGAAACAACCATAGCTTCACAACTCATGTTGGCCAAGATTATGAGTACCTCCTTCTCACTTGGCATGAGGATGCCTGGTGCAACCCATGGTTCTAGTCTGGTGGCATTAGGGATGCCAAAGATTTCTCCATGAGTGCCCGCTGGTAGAGCCATCAAGAGGCCTATATTTTGGATCACCTGGGCGCCAGGTGGGATAGTCACATTACAGGGGGCATAGACTGGGATACCCTTGGCTTCCCCAATTGAGAGAGGTAGCACCTTGACCTTCTTACTACACAGTGTATAAGCAACTGGAAGCTCTCCGTTGGCGTACTCCAGATTGATGTAGTGCAGACGTTGTAAGGGCAGGTCAGACAGGCAATCACCATGATAGAACATGGGTAAGGAATGGCCCAATATTCAAAATGTATGGTCTCCATGATCATTCACAGTTCCATACTGAACCATGAAGCTAGTCCCAATAAGAATGTCATAGCTGTTGTTTTCCAGAGCTATAGCAGGAGCAGTGATCATTAGCTTCCCAAAGCAAAGAGGGAGAGAAGAGTTGGCTCCTTTTTCTCTAGTGGTCAGTGGCCCAGCAGTACCAAAATCTTCATGGTAGGCCAAGTCTGGTGCCAGCTTAAGCTTTTTAACCAGCCAAGAGGATATAATGTTTCCAGGAGCACCAGTATCCAATATGGCCTGGACATGAGTCTTGTTCACTACCAGGTTGATATAGGTGCAATCCTGGTGTTCCTCTCTGATCTCCACAATATTTGAGACCTGGTGTATGTGTAGTCCTTTAGACTTCTCCAGGAAGATAGCCATGGCAGCTCCCACAGCTAGGATTACTTCCTTGAGGGATTCTAGCGGTTCTGAGACGTTTACTTTGTAGAGCAGCTTGACCAGTCATTCAGCACTGTCCTCCTCATGAGTGACTTTAACACCTGGTTGAGCCAGTTGTTCAGCATAGGGTAAGGATACTGTTCTCTGAGCTATTTGGGGAATAACCACCTCAGGGAGAAGTGTAGTCCAATGAGTTTGCTTGTTAACAGTGAGGACTTGATGGAGAAGGTCCTCTTGAGCTCTGTCAGACTCCACTTCCTCATGTATTGATTGGGAGTTGAAGTAAATCAGAGAGGATTCATCCTTAGGGTTGATCCCAGAGGATGGCAAGGCAGCAGGCCTCTGATCTGGTTTGTCAGGGGGTAGTGGTATGGGGGGAGATGAGGGTGTCAAAATTACAAAGGCAGCTAAGGATTTCTCCTTGTCCTGGCTGCTTAGTAGTTTTTTGACTGGTCCTCATTGTCCTCCTAAATATCAGCGTCCTTGGCGTAGTCCTCCTTAGTTTCCTCCATGCCTACATGATGGTTCTTTTGGTGTGGATTCCTACATTCCCAAGAGAAGTGGCCAGTCATACCACATTTGAAGCAAGTACGGGGGCCATTGTTGACTGGAGCAGGCCCAACCTTGTCAGAAGGCTTGGGCATCTCAACAGCCACACAGGGTCTATGCTCAGATTGCTGGTGAGGGCGGCCTTCAGGAAGAGGGACTTTGAACTCCTCCTTGTAGGTGCGTAGGAGGTGGATCAGATCTGGTACAGTGCAAGCGTTATAAATGCCTGACTTAAGAGCCAAAGATAGCTACAAGTTGACATGTACAGCGCTGAGGAGTGCTGACTGCACATCAATAAACTTCACTGCACTCATAGACAACAGAGTTTGAGCTTCAAGGTAGAACCTAGAACTGAAGTCTTCTAGGGTTTCCCCCACCTTTAACTTGGTGTTGGCAAAGTCCATCTTACAACTGAGGAGTGCTTCTTGGCTACCAAATTCTTTTGTCAAGGCTCTGGAGACGTTGGCAAAAGTCCAGTCATTCTCAGAGAGATGTGGTAAGATAATGGTTTGAGTCTCAGCATCCAGACAGTTGATGATTGTGGAGTCTCTCATGGCATTGTCTGCGCCATACATGGATTTCTGGTAAAGATGTAATAACATGGCCACATTGCTCTTGCAGTCAAACTTGGGCAGATTGACAGGCTTGAAGTTGTTGGAGCCATGTTGAAGGAGAGCAAGTGTGATCCTCACTGGAGAGCGGGTGAGACAGGAACAGCTGAGAGTGGAGGCAGCAAACCTAGCCTCAGAGGCGCAGTGACAATTTTCCTCTTGCTGGACTTTGAGTTCACCTTATTTGTCTTGAGCAGCTCCAGAAGCTTCAGGGGTGGCCAGGACGTCATCCTCAGACTCCAGTAGTGGCTCTATTACTTGTACAGCGTTAGGAGCCAACCAAGTGTGGTCCTCATTGCTTTTGTAGCTATAATAGAACTCAGGACTAGAGGACCTCAGTGGACTGTGGTGACTCTTGGAGTTGATGGACATATCCTGTAAGTTGGCGGCCATAATCTTACTGTCCATCCTATTCAATTGGCTCTAGAAGGCGTCCAGGAGAAGTCGTTGCTTGTCCAGCTCATCTTGGTAGACCTTGTTCTCCTGACAGGTGATATCCAAGTCATCTTCCAGAGAGGTGATGCGCTTTTTGTGGGTGGCAAGCTCAGCTTGGAGCAAGGATATTACTTCCTTGTCATTCCTGACTTGGGTCTGGCTGTCAGCTCTGTCATGCAATTGGCCAAGTTTGAGACACTCCTGAAGTTCTGATACAGTGTGGTTGCCATCAAACAGGAAGGCAAGATTGGCACTCTGCTGGACCAATTCTGTCTGCATCTTCTTGTAGTGATCAAAGAGCTCAAGGATGTCTCAACCAAGAAGGGCACTGGAAGGGGAGTTGTTGGTGGCGGCAGAAGTGGGGGTGAACAAGAGGATGGTGGCAAGGCGGCGGGATAAGACTTCCACCTCATGAGTCAGGCTTCAAACCATGGGGCCAGTCTCCAGCATGTGGTTTGTAACCACACTAATCCAATTGGCGTCTACATCCTGATGGGTGAGGGTCTGTACCACATGCACTGGGACTAGCTTAGCTATACATGCTTCAATGGCATCAACCCAGTGGAGCATGGTGTTCTGGGCGTTGGTGACTTTGGTAAGATACTGATTGACAGTGGTGAAGTATTGCCAAGCTCATAGTAAAGGACCTAGAGGAACATCTGTTGGTTAGATACCAGTATTCCCTGGTCATGCGCTAGGCTTTGGATGCGGCCTAGGTGCGTTTGGTTGTGTCATACAGCAGGCTGGGTGAATTGCTGTAGGTAGTTCTTGATATATTCAATAGTACAGAGGTCACAACAGAGCTGGTCTGGGTTGAACTGGGAGAGATTCTGAAAGCAACCCAAGGTGTTTTCAGCAGAAGGCTGCTCAATGGCCAGGTGTTCAGAGCAAGAATCATTGCCAGAAGCACCAGCATTCATGGAGTTTATGGCATTACAGATGGCGTCCTTGGAAGGTGAAGAGTTGGCGTCCATCTCCAAGGGGGCAGGGGCTTGTAGGAGCAGTGGTTAACCAAAAACAATAGCTTGGGGGCGTTGATGTTCTGGCATTTTTTGGCTTAGGTTGGGAAGGCCATAGGGAGAGCCTGCTCTTTCCCCAGCATGGGCATTAGCAGCAGTAAAGGCCGGTGCCTGGTGGTAAGGAGGAGCAGTGGCAGGAAACTGGGCCAGGGGCATTCCTCCCTCCTCATTGAAAGGACCGCGGGGGGTGGGGGCTGTTGGTGTTGTAAGACATGAGCACCAATGCCGTAAAAGTTGCAGCAAAGAGTTGCTAGTTTCTACAAACAGTTAGTCAGTGACCTAATTCTTAATACTATACATGTTGATGGTATAGTGGCAGTCTATGAAGGACAGAATAATAATAAGGTGTATAGATAAAACTGATATTTATTTAGATAGTATCACACTTATTTAGTGTGAGGCAGGGGAATTGCCACCAGAGGCAGGGAGGCACAGACAGAAGCACTTCCTAAATGGAGGAGAGTGGATTGGCACAGTTAAAAGTCCCGCGCAAGAGAACAACCACTTCCTCGCGGCTTTCCTTAAGGAGGTAGATATAAATAACTTTGTTATTCTATTTATAATCCTGGAAGTGAAGCCTGTGCCTTGTGCGCATTCAAAAGGCGAATCAAACACCTGTTTTAGGGGCGTTTTAAACGTCTTTATCACTAGTAGAATCAGGATGCAATAGCGCAACTGCGCAATTGTTCCATTGCTTAATCCCTAGATGGACAACTTTACGTCTAATCCATTCAGGATCTGCAACAATCAATAAAGCAATCAGACTGGACTACAGCACTCCAGACTACATCATAAAAGATGGAGCAAAAGAGCTAAAAGGCCACATAGTAAATGACAATCTAAAAACAAAGAACATCAAACACTCTACAACCTTGCCCTACAGGCCACAGGCTAACGGCAGAGTTGAACGCCTGAACGGCAGCCTTATCAGAATCCAAGAGAAAATAATGAATAGCAAAGCCAAAGACACATAGCCACTCTATGTGAAACATGCATTACTAGTATCCCAGGTTTGTACCAATCAAGGGACAGGCTACTCACTGTTTGAACTAACATACAGGTACAATCCAGAAATAGTCACCCGCAACAATCAACTGTATGTGAAGATCCCCCCGGGGAAACCTCCCACAGTAGAACAGAAACCAGCTCTACAACACATATGCCTCAAAGCCAAACTGGCAGAAACAAAGAGACTCAAAACCTAAAAGGTAACCTCAATAGAGGACCCACTCCCCATCAACTCCCCTGCTGGGTCCTAGCTGGGAACAGAAAAAAGCTAGACTCAGTACACAGAGGACCAGGAAGAATCATCAGATACCAACCAGACAGGACACCTACCTGGTTAAGTTCCAGAGTGCCAAAGAGCCCATCACCAAAAGTCTCACAGGTCTTGCCTCTGCTCTAGCAAAGGAGAACACTTGACCCAGTTGGTGCCCACTAGTAAACAACTCCAGGAACATCAGGCGGCAGCTGTCAAGACAAAGCCCCCTCCTGATGTACTAGAGTAACCCCATAAGGGGGTGTTGAGGATCTGGATGTATGAGTATTCTGGCTATTGCCATCATATCTAACATCCAGTCATCACCCAATTTGGTGCCTTTCTAATATACCATTTGACATACCAAACATGGCAAAAAATCAATATCATATGACTGTCCAGGTATCCAGTGACACAAACCCATCCAGCACATGACCAGCCCCTGGGTTTGATCCAAATAAAATCCCTGCAACAGCTAAAGCTATATAAGTCTAAAGTATTATCCAATAAAATATACTTCTTCTCTTCCTAATTCTCTATTTGAAGCTTCCCCAAAAGGCGCTCCTTATCAACGTAATTTCTCCTTGCATTATTTTTTTGTAAGATTTCTTTCAATGTACATTGTTGATTTTGAGGCTTCTATTCTGCCAAGCCTAAAATTTAAGAAATCATGAACCCTAAATGTGAAATTTTTCCTTTAAAAAAGTCTTAATTTATAAATATCTTTTTTATTTCTCCTTTTTTCTTTTATCTCACATTGGCTCTGCTTGAAGCATGTCATGTTAGATTTTCAGTCTTAAGAGTATTATTGGTCACCAATTACTTTTTGGATTAAGTTTTTAATCTCACATTTTATAAATAGACCAGAATTTTAAAGAGACTCCACCAGGAACCATTGATGTACATATTTTTTGATTTTTTGAGGTTTCTCTGTTTTTTTTTGTTTTTATAATTTTTTTACTTATTGGATTCTGTTTTTTTGACTACCACAATAGCTATCTTTTTCTGTGTCTTTTTTAAAATTTTATTATATCTATTTTTTGTCCTTCTTTACTGAAACTAAATCTTTTAGTACTATATATTTATATTCAAATCTCTCCTTCTGGGTCCTTAGTGTGGTTATCCCTTTATCTAAACTTTCTGTGGCAGAAATGCATAAGAATTTATTAAAGCAATGAAGCTTAAGTCACACTTAAATTAAGCTTTTTAGTTTTATCTTTCTAAACTCTTACAAAGAACCATATTATTGATCCCTATCTTTATTTGAGGTGGCCTTAGAAATCCTTTATTAAAATCTTACATTTTTCTATAATATCTTCTGGTAACATAACTAGCTATTGATTTCTAAAGAAATGAAAAACTTTTTACTTGTCAGGGCCACCACTTTTGTTGACCACATTAAATATTTTGATAAGTTTCTGAGCTATTCTGCTTTCTATGAATCAGTAAAGATCTATCCTCTTTGATTGAGTTTGGACCACTTTTTCTAAGGCCTAGCTTTATAAAAGCACCCTTTCTCACAGCATATTTTAGTATTAAGCAGCTTTTGGCAACTTATATTAGCCCTTTATATTGTGGATAAATCACTCATTTTTTGCACCGCCACCAGGCGCCAACTCATATGGTCCCACATTCTTATGCTACATCAATTGCAGTGTCCTCTCTAAACCTTACAATCTTCATAACTATCATCCTATCACCAAATATATAAAGCAACAATGCTTTGTATTCAAAAACTTGTGTGAGAGGGTTATAAGATCTCTTATAAAGCTCTAGCTGTGCAATCCACCTACTCTTAAGTACAGATCCATCTATAACTCAAATCCCTAGCCTTAAATTAAAGGCTGAATTAAAATATTGTAATTATTATCAAATAGCCTTTTCCACAATTTTTCTCTAACCTTGTTGCTCACTTTAATCTGTCACAGTATTATGAGCTGTTTCTCAGAGCACTTGTTGCTTTGAAATTTGCTCCATTTCCTAAAGTGAGATATTTTTCTCCCCCTTCTCTTGAGGAATTTTTTTTTAGGGAGTGCCACATGCTTTAGACAAATCTTACAAGCCTTTAGAATATCATGTAGTAAACAATAAGTGGGAAGATACTTTTAACTCTTAATTTTGTGATCAAGTCAATCCTTTAACCCAACCTTTCTTTTATGAAATTGGGGTCACATTCTGGTCAATAATTAATCTCATATTCTAACCTACTTTTAAGGATACAACACTCCCAACTAAAACCTTTTATGTATTATTTTTTTATTTACTTGTATTATTTCATATTTTTAGCAGGTTGAATATATTATACAGTGTTTATAGACAAGGTAGAAATCACAATTTAATTGCTCAGATTTTTGATTCAACTGAGTCTGTAATACTGTTTTAGGCACAGCTTAATGTTTTTGTGGGAATGGGCTGATCTTAGCTGAATAAAGATTAATTGACTTTTATTTTGGATTGGTGAAGTAATATTGTTGTTTAACTAAAATGGCTGTTGTATTATTCTATATAAATATTTTTTACTAATAAGAGGAGAAAAAAGATTCTATTTAAGGGTAAATATATGACCTGATATAAATATGTTATGTCATATTGAGATCTCAAGATCAATCAAGACTATAATACAGTTTGGGTGCTAACAAAAATGATTGATTTTTTTCTTTTTTCATCCTTTTTTGATATTTATAGATTAACATCTATTGGTGCTGTGCAATAACAACAATCAAATTGCTTCAGAGCAGCTAGCAAAAAAAGGTCAAGTTTGAGGTTATTGTACTAATAAAGCTCTTTGGTGAAAAAGCTCAAAGATTAAGGAATAATACAAGAAAATGTCATAACTGTGATGTTTTAGCAGAGTTACAAGGGAAAAATATTTAGAAAATATATAATAATCTTTATTGAGAGATAGTAATTATATAGCTATTGTGAATCCAGGAAAACAAGAACATGATAGTGTTGATCACACAGTGGGTTGGTGAAGGGGGTGGCCTGATCCTGGTAATAAGCCAAACATCAAAACAAGTTATCCACTGTGAGGGATCATCTTTTGTTCATGTTTTTGGATTTGGAAATCCAAGTTGACTTCCTAGTTTGGATTCAAGTGACTGGGTAATTGGATTGCAGGTCACAAACCCACTTACTTGGAACCTTGCTGGCAGGTTGAGCCTGCTGTTTCAACACCCCCCAACTGAAGATTGGCCTCCTCTGGGGGCAGTTTGTCAAGGAGGTTGTCAGGAGCCTAGGCGTTATATTTCACCAACTGTTGTTTGGTTGCTGTTCAGATGGTCTTGTGTTGGCTTTGTCTTGCTTTATAGGGCCTTAATTGGTTGTGATGGAGGACTTTATCTTGTTTGCGCTTTCCAAGCCCTTGCACAAGGTAAATGTTGTTTTTTACTTTTAAGATGATGGAGAGGCCCATTTTTTCTAATTGTAATTTACTATTGTTGTTGTAAATTGTGCCATTAATGCTATTTTGATGTGGTCTTTGAATAGTGATATGTGGAAAGATTTGGTCAGTTTTGCTTTTGATTTTGGGAATTCCTTGCCTTTGGTAAATGGGTCTGATCCAATCTCCACCCATTAAGGAATACCATACATGCCCTTGTCTGATCCTGGTATGAACTCATCCCAACATGACCCCCTTTACCACTCTGTCTACCTATTGAGTGATCATTGGCCCTTGTCTACTATTTAAGTAGAATTATTTCTCCTAATAAAGACAAGTTTATCCACATTTGTGTTGGATTTAATAATGTTCAAGCTTTATTCTTTCCTTTTTGCCAAAAAGAATTCTTCATCTTGTATTCCAGGAAACTAAGGTATGTGACATTAATTTTGCCCTGAAGGCTAACCAAAGGCTAGCTTTGAACCTAAAAATCTTTTGTTATAAAAATTTCCTGCTGTGTCCTCCTGGATGTTGTCCCCAGGAGCCAAACACAACAAAATGGTGCTCACTACAGGGGCTGCAAGCCCCTTGGTTAGTCTTTTCCCTGAGCGTTCTCTGGTTTTCTCCCTTTTGTTTCTGAAGTACCAGAATAACCTAAAGTTTCTAGTCCTCCTCTAGAAGAAGATATCACTGATACCTTTCTCAACTCCCATAGTAATGGTGTTGTCTCTTGGGCCTACATGGGCCCCCTACCAGCTTTCTCCCTCAACTATGAGCAAGCTTGTACTGCCGCACGCTCCCTCCTCCATACAGGAACTGTGGCCATGCACTCTATCCCTGGTCTCCATCTTGGGTCTGCTTCCAAAGACCTGTATTCCTTCCTCTTGGACTTTGGTCTTCCCCCTGGCCTGATGGAATCAATGTATACTATTGGTGTGTTAGTTAACCAGTTTTATCAACCTGCCTTGGTTCATCATCAATTAGTGCTAGAGTCTCAGAACCAGCTTTTGACTGCTTTAGCCACCACTGTCTCAAACAACCATGCACAAAATATGGCTTATCAATAATGGTCCCATAGCCTCTTCATGTGTCTTTTGGATAACCAGAGCAACCTGCAGGCTTCCCAGAAGTACTTAACCTCTTTGTTGAACTCCCTTTGCTCCTTGCTCCCTGGATATATCAATGATCAACTTGGCAAACTGGATGTTAATAAAGCTACATGGTGTAGACAGATAGAAGCAACCCTTCTAAAGTACCGCCAGGATTTTGAGACTTTGGTTACCAAGCTCAACCAATTTTGAGAGCATGTTAATTCCCAACTTGAGTTGGTTGGGACTCACGTCAATACTTGGGGCCACTATCTGCACCAATAATATGGTCTGGATAAGGCTGCATTAGTAGACACTCTGTATCAAGTGCAAAACTATGTTGATGATAGAGTAGCTTCTATTAAAGTGACTCCTACTGCTCCTGCAGTGGAGGCCCGTTGTCCTTTGAAGCTAAGGTATGAGAAGCCATAGATGAACTCAAAGCCACTACTTGATGTCAATCTTCTGTTCCAAACCCTCCTCCAGTAGAGCCTATGCCTGATCCTTGCATTGCCTTGCTAACTAACCAAGTAGCTACCTTACAAGGAGAGATGGAAAATTTAAGACAACACTTTATAACCCTGATGATTTGTCCTCCAACTCTGATGGCAAAGGGGAGGCTGAGGTCACTGGTTCTCATACCACTAGTAATCATGGGTGCTGCCCTGGCTTGGAAGGCCAACTTTGTGTCAGCTGTGCCCTTGCCTTGGATCAGCTAGCGGAAGTAACAAATGGCATGCAGATAGGCAAGACATACTGGAAAGAGAGGTACAGAACCTCTCTTGCTTGAAATAGACAATAAATGGACAGGTTATCCCTTTGGCTGCTCAAACAACCTCCCTGGCTACTTGTATCAATGGGATAGCTGGGACAACTGTAGTGCAACAGATTAAGATTAATGAATTTGGGGCTGCTGCTGCTACCTCCAGAAATATCAGTGGACAGAACAGCTCTACACTGGATACCCTGGAAGAGAGCCTTTGACTTCTCTGGGCTAGAAAGCCTGCTGACAAATCCAAGTTTGAGGGCAACCCTCACATTAATGTCCTCAACCTAGGTGACAACAGTCAGTCTACTTCATTGTCCATTGGTCTCAACTATAAGCCTTCCTTCAAGCAGATCTTTGATCCCAAAACCTCTACTATTGCTGCTTTCCTTACCATTTACGAGACTACAATGTGTAGGGCTACTGAAGAGCTTAAAAAGAAACATATTTTTACCTGCCTGCATCCTACATGCCAAGAAAATGTGGTGCCCAAACTCCCTTCCATTGTCACTTGGGAGGACATGAAACGCCTCCTGGTTGAAGAATTCGAAGGAGATCTCAGCTTGGAGGTCAAGTAAGATTCATTTATGCAAATTGCCTTTAAACCCAAGGAAACTCTGGATGAGTTCACAAATTGCTTCTACATTGAAGGCCAACAGTTAATCACCAGTTGTCAGTTAACGCCCCATGAAGTTTACACAGCATTTTTGAATGCTTTGAAGGTGAATCAGCTTCTGTGCCTGCACTTTAAGGCACACAAATATTCTCTTACGTCCATTAAGAGTACTAAGACCCTCTTGCAAGACATGTATTTGACCCACAGGGGTACCGTGGTTTGCAAAAATAAGGCCAACAATGCTGGAACCACCTCTTGTACTCTGCACATTATGACTCTGGGCTCAAGTGGACAGCCTAAGAAACAAGGATTTCACAATTGTGGTCAAATAGGGCACCACTTGCGTACCTTCACCAACCCTTGGGTAGAAGGTTGCAACCCAAAGGAGCAGGCAGGAAAAGAGAGGTTAGCTTAGAGGTGGAGACGCTCACTGCCAACCCATCTCCCCTGTCTCCTTCTGATCCTTCCTCTGACAAGTAATCTCTCCCTTTGGCTGTCCCAACTATCCTTCACCTGTTCCACAATCTTTCTAGTGATTCTGAACCTGAAGATTCTGACTACAATAAATCAGATAGTTATAGCTACTCTGCATTGGCTATCTGGGAAACTGTGTTGGTCCCTTACAAGCTTTTCTCAGGGAGAACCACAACTACAACTTGTCCACCTTCAAGTGAAGCTAAGGCCATAGTGGCTTGCCCTTATCTAGCCCAGGCTCATTGACCTCCCGTCTTGGTAGACTCTTCTGAAGATGCTGCTGAACTAGAAGAAGCTCTCTTTTAGAATGTGACCACATCCCTCCCTTTGCAGACTGTGTATAAAGAAATTTCTGCTTTACAATGCATGTTAGCCAAGTGGAAGAAAGAGTTGGAAGCTGCACGGGATGTTCTGGCTATCTTACCCCACTTTGGTAAAGATACTACCTGTGTGGAAGTATCAATCCAAAAAGTTAAGATCAAGGCAATTATGGACACAGGCTCTCCAGCCAATATGGTATCATCCAAGCCAATGAAGAAGCTTAAGCTGGCCCCTGACCTCAACCACACTCAATAATATGGTACTGCTGGTATGTCTCAAACCTGAGCCATTGGTGCCTACTCAGCTCTGCTCATGCAGTTTAGAAAACTTCTCATTCCTTCCCCTGCTGTTGTGCTAGAAAACAAAAGCTATGATCTTCTGGTTGGTATGAAATTCCTCCAAGAATATAATGTAACTGTAGACCTTCAATATGGGTATCTATTACTATTAGGATACAAGGTCCCTTTAATTTTTGAAGAACCTCCGTGCCTACCAGGTAAACACCTTAAGACTTGTGTGCTAGAGTACCCCACAGGTATCTTATTGCTCAAGTACAGAACTCATTCCTCCTATATGTGTTCCCCTCCTCCTTCCTGTCCTGCAGAGGAAAGTGTGCCTCTTTTTGCCGCCGCTACTATTACCATCTCCCCAGGCTCCCAAGTGATTATAGACTCCCAGATCTCTTATAAACTTCCTGATAAATCATTCTTGGAATTGTACTCTCCTGAGTCTCTCAGCCGCAAAGAGCCTCAATTATGCCCAGGGATCTTAGATCAAGCCCATAAGGAGCCTGTAAAGTTGCTGCTAGCTAACCTGACTGCTTTGCCTATACAAGTATCTTGGAGCCAAGTTGTAGGGCATAGCCACATATTAAGGGCAGAACAGGTGGCGTTTCTCTCCCAATTTTTGGAAACTTCAGCAACTTCAATATACCTGAAGAAAACAATCAGGTTCTCTTCCTGTACACTGCTACCAACTTCCTACAATTGACGCCCATCCAACAAAAGGATGTGCTGGAACTATTGACCAATTCAGCAATATCTTTGCCTCTAGACTTACAGACTATGGCCTAGCAAAAGAGGTCATTCATCAGATAGATACTGGCAATGTGCCGCCCTTTAGTGCCAAGCCTTACTGCCATAGTAGGGTAGAGGATTCCCAGGTATCTAAGGAGCTTAAAAACTCTTGGAACTGGTCTCTTGGCTCCCTCTCAGAGCCCTTGGGCCTCTCCCTTGCTGATTCTTAAAAAGAAGGACAGATGTCACCTCATTGTGATAGAATACCACTGTCTAAACTTGATCACAAAGAAGGATTCATACCTGATGTCTAGGATTGACAATGCTCTCAAACAATTAGGGGTATCAAGGTTTTTCTCCACTATGGATTTAGCTTCTGGATATTGGCAGGTTGAATTGTCTCCAGAAGACCGGGAAAAGGCTGCCCTTATCACTTTGGAAGGCCTCTATGAACCCACTTACATGCCCCAAGAGCTCTGCAACACCCTGGCTACGTTTCAAAGGGCTATTGACTCCATTCTACAGGATTTGAAGCTATCCTGTGTTCTATTATATCTTGAAAATATCACTGTGTTCAGCTCCACCTTTACCAACCATTTGGATCACCTCAAAGCTGTCTTCATCAAAATTTGGTAAGATGTCTTAAAGCTCAAACCCTCCAAGTGCTCCTTCTTTAAAGAGTGAGTCAAATTCTTGGGCTATGAGGTCACTCAGACTGGAATAAGCCCCATGAATAATAAGGTGGAAGCCATTGACAAGATGCTGCCTCTCACAAATCTACATGAGGTCCAAGTATTTCTTGGTATGATGGAGTACTATTGCCAGTTCATCCCTGACTTTGCTGAATTGAGAAAACCTCTTTTCCAGCTTCTTTGCAATGTACCCTTTGAGTGGACTGACAGCCAACAGCAATCCTTAAAAGCACTGAAAGCCAAGCTCAAAGAGGCTCCCATCCTAGTCTACCCTGACTATTATAAGGATTTCATCTTGTATACTGACACCAGTGTATTAGCTGTGGGTGCCATCTTAGCCCAGCCTGACAATGAAGGCGTGGACCAACCTGTGGTCTATTCTTCACAAGTCCTCAACAAACACAAGAAGAACTATAGTGTCACTGAAAAAAATGCCTGGCAGTTTTACATGCAGTGAAACAATTCTAGTACTACATTTACAGGACTCACTTTACTGTAGTCACAGACCATTCATCACTTAAATAGCTGCAGCAATTAAAAAGAGCTTGAAGGTAGGTTATATTGTTGGGCCCTGCACTTGCAAGGATATAATTTTGCCGTGGTACACTGTCCTGGTGTGCAACACCAGAATGCTGATGGTTTGTCAAGGATACCTATCCTAGCTATTCATCCCATCAGATGCTGATTGCTTATACAAACTGATTGGTTACCCTGACTCCTGGACCACTGAGCCAGAAGACATTTGATTGGGGCTGTAAGCCCTATCAAAGGATACTGTGACTTGAGATAGACAACTCTTCAAGAAAGTCAACAACACCTATTTGCCCTACATCTGCCCCAGTATTATAATAGCCATTATCCTCCAAGCTCATATTGATACTGGGAATGGAGGCATAGCAAAAACTCATGACTGGTTGTGCAAAAACTTCTATTGGGAAAACATGTGCCTTCTAAGCCCTGACGTCCTTGCCTCCTGTCATTCTTGTCAGCTCCAACAACCCCAACCTTCCCAACATCAGTTCAGACTCATCCCCCCTAAGCATGCCTTCTACACTGTGAGTACTGATGCTGTTGGACTCCTCCCTTGTTCTAGGTCTGGGTGTTGATTCATCTTGGTAGCTGTAGACCATTTTATCAAATGGGTCAAAGCCAGAGCTACAAGATATATAACTGCCAAGACAACTGCTAATTTCTTGTTGCAAGATATCTTCTACCGTCATGGCTGCCCTCAAGTCCTGCTTTCTGACAATGGGACCAACTTTAATGCTTGCCTCATAACGTCCATTGTAGAAGCTATGGGTACACATCAATCCTTTTCTGCACTGTATAATTCTTCAACCAATGGGACTATTGAACAAGGAAATTCCTCCCTTGTGTCCATCATGTGGAAACTTATTCTCTCTGATGCTGCCAACTTGGATATATTCCTCCCTGCTGCTCTCTTTGTGTATCAACTTAGTAGACACCAAGTCACTGGCCAATCTCCCTTTGCCATGCTGTACAGGCAAGCCACAAATCTCTCAATCTTAGGACCCCCTTTGATTGAAGTTGATGCATCTGCCAATCCTGAAGCTCATTTCAAAGACTTTAATAGCTGTATCATTGACATTCAGGCTACGGCATATTCAATTGTCTATAAAGTTGAGGCTTTAGAGCTCTCAACTTCCAATGCTTCCAGAGCCCCCCTCCCTGAGTACCAAGTAGGTGACCTAGTCCTCTATAATCAGAATTGTACTGGAGGCTAAGCCCATAAGTTTGACTCCCTCTGGGTTGGACCTTGTGAAGCCACCTTCAAGAAGGGCATTGAGTATACTGTGAAGCTGCTGTTATCTGGCTGCCCTTTTTCCTGAGTTCATCCAAAATTACTCTGCAAATATCAACTCCCTGTGTCTAATCTTGAGGAAGTAGATGAAGTAGATTGCACCATTAATTCTATTTCAATATGGCCTTTGAATAGTGATATGTGGAAAGATTTGGTTGGTTTTGTTTTTGACTTTGGGAATTCCTTGCCTTCTGTAAATGGGTCTAATTTAATCTCCACCCATTCCAGATTGCCATACCAGCCCTCTCTGATCCTGGTATGACCTCATTCCAATGTAACCCCTTCTTCCACTCTGTCTACTTAATGAGTGATCATTGTCCCTTTTCTACTATTTAAGTAGAATCATTTCTCCCTAAAAAAACAAGTTTATCCACATTTGTGTTGGCTTTAATAATCTTCAAGCTTTATTCTTTCCTTTTTGCCAAAGGGAATTCTTCATCTTGTATTCCAGGAAATTAAGGTATGTGCCCTTAATTTTGCCCTGAAGGCTAACCCAAGGCTAGCTTTGAACTTCAAATCTTTTTTATAAAGATTTCCTGCTGTGTCCTCCTGGATGTTGTCCCCAGGAGCCAAACACAACGCTTGTCAGTATTTGTTAACCAGACTTTGTCACCAACCTCAAGTATGTCTTGGATGGGGACAGAGGTATTCTGTAGGCGTTTTGGTTCTCTTTCTAGTTTGTTGCTATTGGCCTGTATGACTTGAGTGTCCAAGCGGGGTGGAACTTCACTGAGTATTTCTAGTTTGGATCCTGATAGCGCTTGGATAATATTGAGTTATGTGCCATAAACTTACTCAAAGAGGCTTTTACCAGTGGATCTTTTCACACAGGTCTGGCATACAAGCAATGCAGTTGGTAGCTGCTTATATCAGTCCTCAGGTCTCCTGGCAGTGAGCTTGGCCAGTGCCTGCACTAGGCTGTCATTCAGCCGCTCCATCCGTCCATTGGCCTGAGGATGGTAAGGTGTTGTCACTGTGATCTGGACCCCATTTTTTATGAGGTGAATGTTGGTATCTTCAGAGGTCAAATCCTTGCCACTGTCAGTTGTCATGAGTTCTGGCTTTCCAAACTTACTGATGATTTATTTTCCTATGAACTGCTGCACATCATTGCCTGTGTGAGATCTCACTGCTTGCACCACTGGCCAGCAAGTGGAAAAGTTGATTGCAGTGATGATGTATTTCTTTTTGTTATGATTTACTGGCATGGGTCCTACAATATCTAGGGCCCACACTTTGAAGGGTAATTGTGAACAAATAGGAAGTACAGACTTAGGAGAGGTATTGCTTTTTGCAAATTTTTCACATATTTCACATTGCTCTAGAACTTCCTGTACATCTTGATACAGGGTTGGCCACCATGATTTGTGTTTAAAAAATTTAGAGGTTGCAGCTTTTGGTATGTCCTAGGTCTTTGCGGTAACATAAGATAGAGTCCACTTGCTGATGTATAGAGATGTAAGAAATGATGGTTCTGTCCATTATTTTGCAATGTAAGGTCCCAAACATGTATGAAAATAGTTGCTTGTTCTTGATGACTATCTCTTTTGTAATAACAGTGGTTCCAGGAGGAAAGCCCTTATCCTTTGTTTGGAGTACCAGGAGAGGCCAGTCTGGGTTGAGCCCATTCTTGTCCCTTGTGACTCTAACGTACAGGTGCAAGAGTGCATCTGCCATGGCAAGTTCTGTACCAGGTTTCTACTGTATGATCATATTGAATCTTTCTAGGAGTTACATCCTTTGTGCTTGTTGGTGGGAGAGATTTGCCTGTGTTTTACTATATATGAGCAATTTATGGTCATTAATGCTGCTAATTTCTCATGGTGTTCCAAGTAACAACGTCATTTAACCAGCCAGTGTAAAATTGCCAATAATTCCTTGTCATGTATAGGGTATTAGCACTTGCTGTCTGTGAGTTTAGGTGATTCATAGGCTATAGGTAGGAAGTTACCATCACTGTTCTTGATTTGTAGTACTCCTCTAATGAATGCTTCAGAGGTGTCTTTTTCCATTTGCTATTCCCCCATCACTTTGGAGTATTGTAGAATAGGTGCAGTTGTGAGCTTTTCCCTAAGACATCTGAAGCAAAGGTTGCGTTGGGGGTCCACACAAATTTGGATTTGGCGCCAGTTATGGCAGACAGAGGTGCAGTCAGGACACCACAGTCTGGGATGAACTGTCACACGTAGGCAATCATTCTCAGGAATGTACATAGCTCTGAATTGTCCTTTGGAGGTGGCATTTTACAGATAGTCTGAATTTTATGGTCATCAGGTTTAATGCCATCCTTTGAGACTACTTGTCCCAGGAAGGGAAGCTGTTTGCAGAATAATTGGCATTTGGAGGGTTTAGCTAGCAGTTTGTGTTGTGCCAGTGTAGCAAAGACTGCTTCCAGCCCTCGTGATGCTGTTCTACCAAAGGGCTGTAGATGATAATATTTTCCAGGTATACTAGGGCATGTTTGTCAATTTGGGGGGCAAACATCTTTTTCATAAAAGTCACAAAGGTTGAAAGTGCATTTGTCATCCCAAAATTGAGTACCACACATTCATATGACTTTTACTTAGTGCAGAAGGCCATTTTGGGTATATCTCCCTCCTTGATGCAGATTTGGTTGTAACCTGTGGTTAGGTCAATTTTGGAGAAAACTGCAGTGCCGCTCAGGGCATCAAAAAGTTGACAATGAGTAGAAGTGGGTGCAATTCTTGATGGTAACTTAATTGAGGGCTTGGTAATCTGTGACTGATTGAAGAAATACTGTCTTTTATTTGCCACAAAGAATACAGCAGCGCCAAAGTGAGACTATGAGGGGCAGGTAAGTCCTTTCTCAAGCGCTTTTTTGAGGTAGGTACATAGGGTGTCATCTTTGTTTGAGGTGATTTGGTAGATGGGTTGTGCCTTAGGTAATACTCCTTTTAGTTGAAAGTAGTTTTGTATGTGGTTCTCAGGAAGTAGTCCTGGTAGCGCCTCTTTGAAGATTTCAGGATAGCAGGCCACAATGTAGCAATCCTGAGGGGTAGTGGTGTCCTAGTGATCCTTGAAGTGTATGATCTTATACTGGAAGGAGTCCCAATTAATTGCCTTGAGGTTCTCCTTTTTTCCCAGGGTTTCAGTAATGCGTACAAAAACATGGTCATGCAGGAATTGATCCACTGAGTCAGGGTAGATCTGGTGATTGACACCTTCATGCTTGATGGTCAATACTGAGGTTGCCCAGTCTACGTGGGGATTATTTCTTTGTAGCCAATTCATCCCCAGTACAATATCAAACTTGGGAAAGTCAATGGCAGGTCCCTGAATGGTGGAGTGCAGGTTCTCTAGCATGACAGAGAAAGGGGCTGTTTCCTTTGTCACAGCAATGTGATGTTTATTGGCTAAGACCATGTTTTTAATCCACAAAGGATTAGTGGTCATCTTGAAATTGTCTACAAAGCTGCTGTTGACTAGGGTTCAATCCACACCTAAATCCAGGAGTGCTGAGCTTGTATAACTGCAAAAACAGAAAGGATAGGACATCAGTTTTTTGGGATGTCTGTCAACAGTGTAAAGTACTGGGTCTTCCAAGAACACTTGGATCATTGGGCACTGATCCACGTCCTTGGGGCAATACTCCTTGTTGGGAAAGTCAAAAATTGTGCGGGGAGAGCTTGGCTTGCTTAATGCTCTCACAGAGCTTTTTTCTTGTTGCAGTTGTCTTGAAGGGCAGTGATACAAAAATGGGTACAGTTTGACTTCCCATTGTTCCTGTTTCCGTGCACATTTGAACCTGTAGATTTGTGGTTTGAGTTGTTGTTGTTTCCAGGAGGCAGGAGATTGGAGCGCTCAGTTAAGTGAGAATCTTTTGGTCTCTTGCTCTTCCCAGTCTGTGCTTTGTGAAGGGTGTTGTGAATTGCTCTGCTTTCTCTTCCTTGCAATATAGGCTCTTCAGATTGGTTACTTGGTCTAGGTTGATCTGTCTCATAATGTGTGACTTGAGGGTGTCATAGTACATGAGGTGTGAGGCTGGAGTGTCAAATGTCATATCTGCAGGGCACATAAGCAGAGTTCCTCATAAGCGTGCATGAGTTCCTTTACGGTGCTTGTCTGGGTCAGGTTCTTCACTTGGCAGATAATCATGAGGGTGTTGTTCTTCAATAAAAACTGTGCCAAGAAGTCTTGCTTGAAAGTGTATTAATATTTCACATTATAGTCTTCATGTCACTTATTGCACCAAGTGCCTGCATCATGTGTGAGTCAGATGGATATCTCTTCAATCCAGAAGTGTTGTGGGCATTCCATCTGAGCCAGTTTACTTTGAGCAGATTGAATCCAAGCTGTGGCGTTGTTGTTGTTGTTGGCCCCAGAGAATGTTTCCAAGGCAGCACTTCAAATTTATTGGGCCACATAGGCGGGCATGGTTCTTTCCTCTGATGTGGCTCAAGATTTAGTGATAGATGCCTTAAAGAATCCTCGCGCTGACAGGGTGTTGAAGGCAGGGACTGGTAAAATCATGTTCTGGTATAGTACAAATCCTTCTGGTATTTTGGTACCTGCTGTGTATGATGTCTAGTCTAGTGGGAGGCCCAACATGATTCTTTCAAGAATTTTTTGACTGCGGCAAGTACAGGCAACAGGCAGAATTTTGGGGGATAAATTAGGATGGAAAACCTACTTCTGCTACTAATTTCATAACTGTGCTTTTTTAGTAGAGTTACAAGGGGAAAAATATTTAGAAACTAGATAATAATCTTTATTGAGAGATAGTGATTATATAGTCAATGTGAATCCAGGATACAGGAACATGATAGTGTTGATCACACAGCTGGATGGTGAAGGGGAGTGGCTTGATCCTGGTAATGATTCAAGCACCAAAAAGAGGTATCCACCATAAGGGCTATCTTTTGTTCATATTTTTGGATTTGGAAATTCAAGTTGACTTCCTAGTTTGGGTTCAAGTGACTAGGTAATTGCATTGTAGGTCACAAACCTGCTTACTTGGAACCTTGCTGGCAGGTTGAGCCTGCTGTTTTGAAAAAGACTCAAAATATTGTTCTGGGATTTTAGCAAGGTAGTAATTAAGCTAATTTTGTGATATTAAAGAAACCACATAAACAGCTTAGGATTCTCAAGATGCCCTTCTGAAAGGGGCTATACATGAGATATTAAAACAGAACTAAATTGATGGGAGAAGAATTAGGGGAAACAAAATACTAACAAGATAATCTACCTATAAATAAGTGTTGTTTTATTGATGAAAACTATAGGGAAGAGGGACCAAATAACTATTTCTTGGTGTAAATTTAACAAATAGTACAATAGTTTAAGTTGTTAAAACTAGAAGGTTTTATTATAATTCCCATTCTACATTTTTAAAGTTTTTTCACAGCCCCTATAATAACAAGGGCATATTTATACTATAAATACCTCCTCAGGGATATTTTATCCCAAAATTTGATCAAGGTAAGCATTGTTAGCATTTTTATAGATAGTTGACTTATGGCCAAATTTCAAATAAAAAATATAATAGAATGATCAAATTCTGGAGCTTTTGTCAAAGGACAAGTAGTTCTCTGAAGTAAATTTTGAGAAAAAACCAATATTTTAAACATCTAAGAATATGAAGAACTTGCAGAAAAGTTGGGTAATAAGGCTAATTCTAAAAAATGCTTCTGTGAAAAAATTTGGAGGAGTTTGTGTCTTTCAGGCTCATAATAATGTTTTTAAACTGAAGTTAGTTTATCTGAAAGATCTAACCCCAAACAATTCAATTACTGAATTTGACAGGGCCACACCTTAAACCCCAATGAAGAGCAGGTGTGCCATAAGGTATATAGAATAAAATACATGTTCTTTTTTTAATATTATAATAAAAGTATAGTATAAATATTTTATTAAGTTAGGTTTTATCAATTTATTTTAATTTTAAAAAAATATATGAAAAAGTGTGGTTTTTATTACAGTAGTTTTAAAAGATATGACAACAACCAAAAATACCTATATTTAAACAAAATGATTTCATATTTGAATGAAATCCAAGTTGTGCAAGATTCAGGATTCAAATAATTCAATTATTTTTGGTTCATAAATGAACTGCCAAACCAAAAACAAAATTTCACTAGCCCATTATATGAAATTATTTCAAAGATCTACAGGGTTGTTTAAACCACAAACAAAATGAACTGACACAACAAGTGAGATGAATGGATGCTGTTCCAGAGTATATTATAATCCAATCAGGATTCATATGAGGCACTGCTAAAAGGACTAAAATGAAACAAAATTTAAGCAATCAGGAAACAAGATTCCACAAGCACAAAACAAAATGAAGTCACACAAGATGTGTAGTATGAGCAGCCTAAATTATAAATTTAACAGTTTAACAGTCAATCAACAGCTATCTAATTTAGGAATATAGGCATTTTATTTATTTTCATGGATTCTTATTTGTGTATAATGGGTTTGAGAACCTTCCAAATATGGACTTGAGATTATAATAAAAATAAATTATTAAATTTTAAAATTTCTACTTTTAGTGATTTTATCCTAGGTTTTTCAAAATGGTTTTTGCTAGCAACATTTTTGAAAGCACCAGCAACCAAGCCAGTAGCATACAAGCCAGCTTCAATGGAGGCAAGGCTCAAAACGGTTAGGCACCCGTTTACACCCAAGCCTTTGAGGCAGATAACAAGGAAGCTGACCTGTACCTGACCCCTGACTCATATGGCTTTGACTTGTTCAGTAGCCACTTAGTGTCTAGCTCTGCTTCTGCTTCTGTACCCACCCCTGCACAAGCTGCCTGTCAACTAACCAATCAGGATGATAACCTTGATTTGGAACAACTTCCTGCCACCAGCCAACCTTCCTCCCTACAGCCAATCAGGCTTCAGCTCCCCCAGCCCAGCGCCCCAAGCAACAAATCATCACCACACAAATTCTCCAGGAAATTGTGGCACTGAACCTACAGGGTTTGTCCTGGGATCAGATAGCCAGCCAATTACAATTCACCCAGGCTACTGTCATGCGGAAATTCAACAACCTGATGAATAGGGGGAATCTGATTGGGACTTTCAAGAAGCCCAAGAAGGTCCCTAAGTCCCAAATCAACAAGGCATACCCAATAATACTTGACCTCCTTCAGCAGGACCCCAAGCTTCTCTTGACCCAGGTCCAAAAGCAACTTATGCACCATGGCATTTGGGTGTCTGAGCGCATGGTGCAGCTCTGGATGCATGGAAAGGTGGCTTTAATATGGATTCTTACCAATGTTGCTGGCAACCAATGGGATGGCGCTGATGATTCCCTGTATGATCCCAACATCAAATCCACCCTGTCCAATACTTGACTAGTCTAACAGATGACATCATCTTTATCTCCTACAACAAGCTATCAATAGCTTTTAACATTTTTGGTAAGAAAAGAAGAGCTGCCACCCAAAAAGGAAGGAAGCAGGTCAAGAAGGAGAGCTCATTAGTGCATATCTGGCTGTTTCAGCCAAGGGTTTTGTCTACTACCAGACAAACCCAGATTACACCAATGGCTACAAGTACAGCACATCCTCAGTAGATTACTTGATTCCTGGGATAGCTCAAATTCCCTTCACCAGGTTTTCTTGAGCCACCAGATGAAGGGTAACTCCACCGCCCTTGAGGCCATCCAGGGACACGGGCACCAGGCCTTAGTCTACCCTGCTGGTCACGCAGACATTCATCTGGCTGATTTTGTGTTCTTTAATATTAGAGATACACTCTAGGAGCGCCGCCCTCAGGCTTTCAACAACCTCTATCTTGGGGTCTTTGACCACAATTCTCTCTTTGGTCACCAAATGGTGGCAACTTGTGTACGCAAATGGTTTTTTGTGATCATGGGCAACCAATCATGCAAGGATAAGCACCTCCCACCCTGTGCCACAGCCACCTACCAGCCAATCAAGGCAATAACAGATGGGGAATATGATGAGCGGTATATGGCGGCAATCACAAAAAATCCTCCTACCCCTATCCCCGCCACTACTACCCCCATCTTCCAGCCCCATCCACCCAATCCTTGACCCCCCAGGCCAACACCGCCTCTATGTCTTCCTTCTTGCGCTATTCTGCCTACTAGGCATCACTCTTCCCCGCTCCTAATAAACTCCCTATCACCAAACATTTTCTATTTATATTATCTTTATTCTGAATTTCAATTTTTCATGTTCTCTTTGTTTATAGTTGGTTTTATTCTTTATGTTCAGCTTTATTCTATAAAATCATATATTTACTATGCCTGTATCTAGATCCAGAACACAGTTTTTTTGGTACTTTGCACAGCCCCTTGTGAAATATTAACAACAATTTGGTGGTTGTCAACAGTTTGAATTAGAAAATTATAGGTTAATTGTGTTTAGATAAAGTTGTTACTAATCTGAATTCAAAACCTTGATGATAAACTTTAAGCCAATCAGAAGCCAAGTGATGAAGTGATTGTTGTGACATAAAGGGGTTTTCAATAATTCTTTGATGTATGTGCACTAATTAATATGATTGGCTGGTTGTTTTGCTATTGGGTGCTATTGGGTGCTATTGCTACTATGACAAGTTATTGATGGACTAGTGCCCAATCAGCTGCTGGGTTAGCACTAGTCCACCAATAACTTTCCATAGCAGCAATGGCGCACAATGGCAAAACAAACAGCCAATCATATTAATTAGCACACATGCATCAAAGAATTATTGAATAACCCTTGTTGAAATAGCAGGCTTGAACCGCCAGCAAGGTTCCAAACAAACAGGTGTGTGACCTTCAATCCAATTACCTGGCCACTGAAAGTCAGACTAGGAATTCAACTTGAATTGCCAATCCAACAACATGAACAGATGATGATCCTTTATGGTGGATACCTTGTTTTGGTGCTTGACTCATTACCAGGATCAAGCCACTCCCCTTCACCATCCAGCAGTGTGATCAACACAATAATGTTCCTGTTATCCTTGATTCACAATGACTATATAATCACTATCTCTCAATAAAGATTATTATCTAGCTTCTAAATATTTTTCCCCTTGTAACTCTGCTAAAACAGCACATTTACAACATTGGTAGCACAGGTAGGTTATCCATCCTACCTTATCTTGAAAAATTCCACCTGTTGCCCACACGCGCCGCAGCCAACAAATCCTTAACAGAATTATGTCTGGCCTCCCAATGGACTGAACCCTGTACACCCCTGGTACTGAGATACCCGATGGCTTTGTCCTGTACCAGAACACAGTGCTTCCACTACCTGCCTTCAATGCCATGTCTGCATAAGGGCTCTTTTAGGCTCCCTCTTCTATTCTGCGGCCAACTGACAAAAACACCATGCCTGCCTACATAGCCCAAAGACTATGAAGTGCTGCTTGGAACCTTTTGCTGGGGCCAACAACGACAACGCTGCTGCATGGATCCAGTCCGCCCAGAGCAAGCTGGCCCAGATGAAATGCCCGCAGAAATTTTGGATTGCGGAAATCTCCATTTACCTGACCCACAATGCTGGCACCTGGTGCAACAAGTGGCACAAGGAGCACACCAACAAGAACAGGTATAACTTTAAGCAAGACTTCCTGGCAATATTTGTGCTCAAGGATACAGCGCTCATGATAATACGCCAAGTAAAGAACCTAACCCAAACAGGCACCGTGAAGGAAATCACCCGCGTCTACAAGGAACTCCAACTTTTTGCACCATCTGACATGGCCTTTGACACCCCAGTCACACACCTCATGTACTACAACGCCCTTAAGCAGCATTTAATGAGAAACATTAACCTGGATCAAGTGATCAACCTACAAAGTCTGTACCGGGAAGCAGAGAAATTGAAACAAACCTCCAACACCCTCCATAAGGCACAAAGTGGATAATGAGAGAGACCCAATAATTCCTACACAGGCAGGCGCTCCACTCAACCACCCACTGGAAACAACGGGAATAACACCAACCATAAACCCACAAGCTCAAACAGACATGGGAATGGAAACAATGGCCAGTCAAATTGTACCCATTTCTGTATCACTGCCATGCAAGGCAATCAAGATGAGGGAAAAGCCCAGGGAGAGCATTAAACAAGCCAAGCTCTCCCCACACAACTCCTGACTTGCCCAATGATGATTATCAACCCAGGGATGTGGACCAATTTTTAATGATCCAAGTAACCTTGGAGGATCCAGTACTATACACCATCGCCAGACATCCCAATAAACTGATGTCCTATCCTTTCTGTTTTTACAGTCACACAGTCTCAGCACTCCTGGATTTGGGTGAGGATCAAACCCTAGTCAACAGCAGCTTTGTAGATAAGCTCAAGATAGTCACATATCCTTCACGGATTAAAAACGTGGTCCTGGCTGATGAACACCATATTGCCATGACAAGGGAAACCACCCCCTTCTCTGTCATGCTTGAGAACCTCCACTCCACCATCCAAGGTCCCAGCATTGACTTCCCAAAGTTTGAAATTGTACTGGGGATGAATTGGCTACAAATAAATAATCTCCACGTAGACTGGGAAATCTCAGTATTGACCATCAAGCATGAAGGTGTCAATCACCAGATCTACCCTGACTTAGTGGATCAACTCCTGCATGACCATGTCTTTGTGCGCATCACAGAGACCCTGGACAAAAAGAAAAACCTGAAGGCAATTGACTGGGACTCCTGCCAGTACAAGATCATACACTTCAAAGATCACCAGGATACCTCCACGCCTCAGGATTGCAAAATTGTGGCCTGCCATCCAGAAATCTTCAAGGAATTGCTACCCAGGCTGCCCCCTGAGAAACACATTCAACACTCCATCCAACTCAAAAGAGCGGTCCCCAAAGCATGTCCTATCTACAGGCTGACCCCAAAAAAGACAACACCCTACACGCCTATCTCAAAAAAGTGCTTGAGAAAGGACTTATCCACCACTCACAGTCTCTTTTTGGGGTTGCTGTGTTCTTTGTGGTCAAGAAGGACGGTATCTGACGTCTGATCACAGACTAGCAAGCCCTAAACAAAGTTACCATCAAGAATCATTATCCACTACCACTGATTGTTAATCTCTTTGATGCCTTGGTTGGAGCCACAGTCTTCTCCAAGATTGATCTGACTGCAGGCTGTAACCAGATTTTTATTAAGGAGGAAGAGATCCCCAAAGCAGCCTTCTACACTAAATATGGCTCATACAAATGTGTGGTGCTCAACTTTGGCATGACAAACGCCCCTTCCACCTTTGTGACCTTCATGAAAAAAGTGTTTGCTCCACATATAGACAAGCGTGCTCTAGTCTACCCAGACAACATCATTGTCCACAGCCCCTTGATGGAACAGCACCACAAGACCCTAGAGGCAGTATTTGCTACCCTGGCACAACACAAACTGTTGGCTAAGCCCTCCAAGTGCCAGTTCTTCCGCAAGCAATTACCCTTCCTGGGACCTATAGTCTCAAAGGACAGCATCAAACCCAACAGTCAGAAGATACAGGCCATATGCAAGATGCCGTCACCCAAGAATAAGTCAGAACTCCGCACCTTCTTGGGAATGGTGGCCTATGTACGCCGCTTCCTAACTGACTGTGGCATTTTGACTGCCCCCTTACAGGCCATAACAGGCGCCAAATCCAAGTTTGTGTGGACCCCCCAATATGACCTTTGTTTTAGACGCCTCAAGGAGAAACTCATGACAGCTCCTATCCTGCAATACCCCAAACATGACAGAAAATACAAAATGTAAACCAACGCCTCAGATGCATCCATTAGGGGAGTACTATGAATCAAAAATAATGATGGGGACTTCCTGCCTGTAGCTTATGAATCACAAAAGTTGATGGATGGCAAGTGTCAATACCCTATCCACAACAAGGAACTGCTGGCCATTGTGCACTGTCTAGTAAAATGGTGCTGTTATCTGGAACGGCAGGAAGAGTTCATAGCATTAACCAACCACAAGTTGCTCATATATTTCAAAACTCAAGCAAATCTATTCTCACTACCAAGCCCGCTGGATGGAGCTCTTGGAGAGATTCAATATACTCATACAGTACAAACCTGGTCCTGAGCCTTCCATGGCAGACACCCTCTCACGCCTATATGTCCGTGCCAAAAGAGGGGGAAATGGGCTCAACCCAGACTGGCCCCTCTTGGTACTATGAACAAAGGACAAGGGTTTCCCCCTGGTACAAACGACATAACAAAGGAAACATTTATCAAAAACAAACAGCTATTTTCTGACGTGTACGGGACCCTGCACAGAAAAATGTCTGACGGTACTACCATTCCCTATATCCACACACACCAGCAAGTAGACACCATCCTACATTACCATAGAGGACTAGGGCACACCAAGAGTTGCAACCTATGTGAGTTTCTTAAAATCAAGGCCTGGTGGCCAACCCTGTACCGTGATGTTCAAGAAGTCCTAGATCAATATGAAGTATGCAAGGAATTTGGTAAGAGAAAAACCTTCTAAAATCAGTACTACCCATCCGCACACAACTACCCTTCAAGGTGTGGGCCCTTGACGTTGTTGGCCCCATGCCAGGGAAACACAACAATAAGAAATACATCATCACTGCCATAGACTTTGCTACAAGATAGCCAGTAGCCCAAGCAGTAAAGACGCATACTGGCAATGACGTACAACAATTTATTAAAAAAGAGATAATCAGCAAGTTTGGAAAGCCAGAACTCTTGATAACCAGTGGAGGGAAAGAATTGACCTCAAAAACACCAATGTATACCTTGCTAAAAATGGGGTCAAACATACCGTGACAACACCATATCACCCACAGGCCAATGGATGTGTAGAGCAGCTAAATGGCAGCCTTGTGCAAGCCTTAGCCAAGCTCACTGCTGTAAGATCTGAAGACTGGTATAAGCAGCTATTAACTGCACTACTTGTGTGCCAAACCCAAGTGAACAGATCCACTGGAAAAAGCCCTTTTGAGTTGGTATACAGTACACAGCCAAACATCATCCAAGCATTAACAGGACCCAAACTGGAAATCCCAAGTAAGGTCCCCTGCGCTCAGACCCTCAAGTTATAGAGGCCAACAGCAAGCAAACAGAAAAGGGAAATGAATGTCTGCAAAAACCTTTGTCCCCATCTGAGATATACATGAAGTTGGGGACAAAGTGTAGTTCATGAACGTTGATAAAAGCAAACTACAACCCAAGAAAGTAGGACCAGCAATCATTCTAAAGATAAACAACAATAACACTTAACTTGTGAAAGTACTCAGGAAGCGCAAGCAAGACAAGACCCTACACCATGATTGCCTGAGACCCTGCAAATCAAGACAAGACCCTACACCATGATTGCCTGAGACCCTGCAAAGCAAGACAAAAACAACGCAAAACCGCCCTGCCCGCCACAGAACAACAATTAGTCCAGTACAGAGCCTGGGCTCCTGACAACCTCCCTGACAACCTACCCCCAGAGGAGGCCAACCTTCAGTTGGGAGGGGTCAAACCAGCAGGCTCAACCTGTCAGCAAGGTTCTAAAAAAACAGGTGTGTGACCTGCAATCCAATTACCTGGCCACTCAAAGCCAGACTAGAAAGTCAACTCAAATTGCCAAATCCAACAACATGAACAGATGATGATCCTTTATGGTGGATACCTTGTTTTGGTGCTTGACTCATTACCAGGATCAAGCCACCCCCTTCACCATCCAGCCATGTGATCAATACAATCATGTTCCTGTTATCCTTGATTCACAATGACTATATAATCACTATCTCTCAATAAAGATTATTATCTAGTTTAAAAAAATTTCCCTTGTAACTCTGCTAAAGCAGCACAGTTACAACACCCTTTATGTCATAACAATCACTTTATCACTTGGCTCCTGATTGGCTTAAAGTTTATCATTAATGTTTTGAATTTGGATCAGTAACTACTTTATCTAAACACACTTAACCTATAGTTTTCTAATTAAAATTGTTGACAACCACCAAATTGTTGTAAATCTTTTTACAAGAGGCTGTACAAAAACCAAAAATAATATGGCAATTAAGGAAACAATGCCAACACAAAGCAAACAACACATATTGAGTTGAGCGTAAAACATATACACAATGGGTAAAAAATAGGATATTGGAGTAATGTGAAAACAAACAGGGATAAACAAAGAGGCAATAGTATCAGAATAATACATATTTTATTGGGATGAAAGCTATAAAAAAATATTGAAAGGTTAGTAAAAAATCAATGAGAGAATTGGAGAAGCTTTTGAAGGATCTCAACTTGGAAATTGCCAAAATCAAAGACATTGACTGAAAGGTCAAGGCAAAAGTGAAGGCTGCCATTCTTACAGGGGATAAGATTGACAAGGTTTTGCCAAAGCACTCATGGCCAAGATGCTGGACACCTCCAAAACAACAATTGAATGCCTTTTAAATATCCAGAAGACTGTTGTGGATGGCCTTCAATTCAAGTCCTTTGCCCTCTCTACGCTGTCTGTCTGGGTTGACAACTGTGGTGCAGGGTGCCACTCCCTAATATTGCCATATTGGGACTGGTTCCTTATTTAGAAAATTATAAGGGGAACTGCTGCCCTTTTTGTTATTAGCATTGGAAGGTAACCCTCCAAATTACATAGTGTTGTCTCTGATTAGAGACCAATTGATGCACATGCGGCTAGCTGTAGATACGTCAGAGAGTGACCCATTGGAATGGGTTTTCATATGGCAATTAGTGACCAATTAGAGCATCTGCAGCTAGCTGCAGATTAATTGATTGGTGACCCATCAAACAAGGTTTATCATATGGTAATTAACGACCCATCAACACATTTGCAGCTAGCCGCAGATGCATCAATTATCAACCCATTGCTTGTGCCCACTATGTAAATTGGTATACTAATCTTCTGCCCCTCTTTTTGCCAAAATGGGAACCCTAAAAGAGATTAGTCTGAAACTCTATTCTACACTCAATTCCCCAGAGATGGCCCTACTATGTGCTGCAACCACCTGACCACAGATCATATGCCCAAATGTTTATTTCTTGCCCAATCCAACCCATTTCTTTCTGAATATTCCCTAGTATGTTTCATCCCTCCAAGAATAAGCTCATTGCCTGACAGTCTATACCCTATTCAGCATGACTCACCCTTTGTTTTCCCTCCCCCCTTCCAAGTATAAAAAGACCCCCAAGAGGTCCCCAATAAACAAGAATTATACACCAACACAACAATTGACTTACAAATCTTAGACTACTTGCAGAGCCCAAAAATAGAGGTTCTTTTGAGTAAGAAGAATTTAGTCCTGTTGTGTTTCCAGTTGCTCAGCTACTCTCAAGCCATCCCTCCAACCCTTGAGCACCACAACAACCCTGAGATGTATGTACATCCCAAGTCAGCCAAGCAAGCCAGAACCAAGGACACAGAATTTTCAGTGCAATTCCTTGCCCCAAGAATGGCTAAGCCTGATGAAGTCACCACAAGGAGGAAACACATCAAGGTAACATAAAAAAAATTAATAAACTTTTTTAAATACTTACCTATTTTTTTTAGAAAAGATAGACAGTGAATTCCGCTGGGTCCTGGTCCCGTTTGTCCCCGCCACAATTTATGCCAACTACGCCAATCATGTGGCTAGGCAGCTGTTTCTCTCCCCCCTGTTGTGTGGGAGCTTGAAGACATAATCCACAAGTCCTTCCTAATGACAAGGGACGCGCTAGCTGGGCTGACACATGCTGAGGGAGCATCTGAGTGGGCAGTTGCTGCCTACAAGGATTCACAATTGGTCCTCCGGGACCTGGTATCCCTCAGTGGAGTTTACTATGTAAACTCTGTTGAGCTTGTTTGGGACATCCTGGCAACACTCACATTTAAGAATATACTGGAGATGGGCTGGGCCCATGCGGCTGCTTACTTCTGCTTCCCAGTGGAGCACACCCTGTCTTACCTATTGGAGAAATTTGGGTGCAAGGTGTTGAAATTGGCTTTTGCAGATGCAAAAGCTTTAAAAAAGACAAAATTCCTCCTTGCCAACTTCAGGTTAGCCTGGAGCGCTGACAAGGCAGGGGTCCTGGCAGTCATGGAGCTGACCTCCTTGAAGACCAAGCATACAAAGAAGATTAGTGCTGTGTATAATAAACTCTATGAGTCTACAGAAGTCTTTGCTGGACAAAGGCTTCATCTTGTTGTTTACCTCAATATCTCTTCTACTTTGGAATGGGTGCCAGTGTGGAAGACCTAGATGGGGTGCTTCCTGGGATTGTCAAGGCCCAGCTCTCATTGGACAGGAAGAAGGTCCTCCCCCAGATATGGCTCAGTTGACCATGTAATCCAAGACGCCCTGGTCCTGGCGGGAATCTATGGGTTTGCAGCTCCACCAGAGAAGCTGCTCCTGCATTCTCACCTAACAATACTTCCTTTTACCAGCTGCTGCAAATATTTTAATCAGAGTGTATCCACTGTCTACGGTGTGGTGGTGGAGGTTTTGCGCCACCTCCATTGCCAGGTGGGTACATACCAAAGAACTCACTACAGGCGCTCTTAATAAATCATCTTTTCCAATAATATCATTACAATTTATATTATTTTTATTATATTAAATTTTTATAATTCTTATTTTAGCAAACAAGCTTGAAAATAAATCCTGGAGATGGTTTTCAAAAAAGCATAATAATATATGTTATTAAAATATACTTCTAATTTGTAATTTTACATTATTTTTAATCCCATTTTTATAGTTATTTGATAAGAGTGATATAAATATATTCACATAATCAATTATTAAGTGTTTGGGATAGCCTCATATACCATAATAAAAAAATTAATATAAAATAAATTACAAACCTTCATTGATGTTCCCGCTGAATGTGATTGTGGGCTTAGAAGCTTCTAAATATAACATGATGATTAATAATTATTAAATAATTAACTAGAAAATATAAAAAAGTCAGACAAGCTAAGCCTTAGATTGATTGGATTTTTGGCAAGGCAGGGAGGAATGAACAAATCAGTGTGGCCATAGAATTTGGCCACAGTCTCAGCTGAGAGGGTGCGGATCCCGGCCTGCAGCAAATCAAATAGGTCACAGTCTCAGTTGGGGTCCCTTGCTTTACAACTTTCTTGAGCCACCCAGAAACTTCTTTGATAGGATTTAGGAAGGGTGAATAAGCAGGGAGGAAGATAAGGCTCAAATTTGCCGTGGCCAATTGCTGGGGGCCCACTGCAATTCTGGTATCAATCATTGTGAATTATTTGAGAATATTGGACACCTTGTGGAGTCTGATGTTATCCAGCATGATGAAATTGATGAAGCCCAGGCTTGTGCGCCTCAGGTGCTCCTGGACCAATTGGAGGAATGCCAAGAAGGTATGGCTGTTGTGAGAACCAAATATCATTTGATACAGCTCAATCCCCTTTGGATCAAGGAGAGCCACTATGGAATTAGCTGTGGCGCGGACTGCAGCACGCCAAGAAATCCTGCCATTTGAGCCTTTGGGGACATACCCATACCCATTGTTCATTGACGAGGTGAATGCTGATTCATTAATATATTAAAATTTTATCATCCCCTTGGCTTAGAGGGCAGTGTACACCTCTGCGTATTTTCTGGACGTCAATGTTGGAAGGACTTTTTCTATTGTAGGGGGATACCCCAAGTTTTTCAATGAAAACTGCATACCCTTTACCAAATGATAATAAAAGTAAATTAAAGCCTCAACCCCAAATGTAGATTTTACCATGATTTGTATATTTGCCTGTTCAAGATGAAAATCTTTGGATATCCACTGACAGATTGCCCATTTGTGTTCCTTGGTGAGCATGGTGGAAACACACAAGGATTTCTCTGGGGCAAGGACTCAGCCAGTATTGATGAACTTATTGAAGGTCTTTGAGGCATACTTGGGATCCACCCCAATTAGAGCTGCAGCTGCCTTGTAATCACCAGATTCCCGCATTAGCTTGGAAAGAATGATACATTTGATATCAGGGATGCGCTTCTGAGTGGGCTTTGCGGGAGTATGTGAATCTAGATCCTGATTGGAGACTGGCTTGCAAGGCATAAGTACCTTGGTATAGAAGGCTGCAAGCTTCTTTAATACCATATATCCCTCATCAGTTCTGTAGAGCTCAGGCTCCTTGTCCTCTTCCTGATTGCCATCACTGACATAAGGCTTGTAGATAGTTTCAAGCACAGGCTTAACCTTCTCCATCATTGCTGACGGGCCCAACTCTTGGTGGTACACAACACCAAACACATATGAAGTAAGTTCTACCTCCTTTTTTCTAACTGTTTTTGTGGTGGTGACCTTGGTGGGCTTCTGGGTCAGCTTGGGGACCCAAGGATTGATGCTCTGCACACTAGCAGCTTGTGCTCCTTAAACTGGCTGTGTCAGTGCATTGTCACTATTGAACTCTCCTCTCCTGTCTCCTTCCTGAGTAGGCATTTTGGTTGCAATAACTCTGTTCTTTGACCCACAGGGGCAACCACAACCGCAGCACACAACAGGTGTATTGGTACTCTGTTGTTGTGTTCCTTCCATGTTGGGAATTTGATAAAATATTAAATAAATTTCAATTAAGTTACTCCTAAATTTTATTTTTTGTTTTATCTGAATATGGATATTTGGTTAATATCCCCCATGTCCCAATTATAGATTTTTTATTTCTTAATTAGTTATTTTTGGTTTTACAACACCCATTTTATAACACCCAAAAAAACCACCCATTTTCTCAGATTTTACGCCAAATTAAGCACCCAACACAATTATTTTAAATTTTGTGTTTCAGATTGTATGTCCTATTTTAGATATCTTAGCATCATTCTTGATTACATTCCATTGCACACAACATTTGAGTGATTTTGTTTACATAGTGAGTTGATAATGTGTTTTGTTTTTGGGTTGAGTTTTGACTCACTGCGCTTGGGTGTATTTTGTCACTGATTCACATAGTAAACATATGTACACTAAAAGTCAACTCACATCATTTTTTTTGTGAATCAATTTATTTCAAATTGTATTTTGAATAGTTTTGCTTTGCACGTGAGCACTTCTTTGCTGTGTTGACCCATTTTGCCCATTAACACCAAAAACCCTATTAACAGAGTGTATATTTTAATCTGATAGTTGGATTTTGCTTAAATCTGAAATCATTTTGTTTAGATCTGAGATATTTTTGGTTGTTGCCTTAGCTTTTAAATTACTGAATCAAATGGGGATATAATTGTTTATTTCTTATTATTATAGTTATTTAAAGAATGTTTAATTGCATTTTTGAGACATTTAAGTTCATTTAATTGTATCTTAAAGATATTGTTATTTTCATATAAACATTTTCAAGGTAATGAAGAGAAAAAATTAAAAAAGTCATTATAAAGAAGAAGATGTTACAAGAAACAAAAACAACACTTAACCATAGTTCAACATTGGTACTGTCAAAATTCACAATGTTGCTGGTAGAAATAGTTTTTGGGAGGGTTAGCTAAACATTCCTTTATCTTTTTGGAAAGAGTTCCTCAAATTTAGGCCATTAATCAAACCTAATCTTTCTACCACTGTTGTGGCTAAACTAATGATAGTTTATTATTGGTGCTGGGGAAGAAAAAATCAAGAAAAGAGACAGAAAAGGGATTAGGGTTCACCTTATCATTAATTAAGCATAACAGGAATTTTTTATACTAATGTCAAGTTTATACTTCTGGGAAGTATAATAAACAAGATAAAGGGGAAATTTAAGAATATAATGATACTTTATTGTTTATGAATATGGGATAATATATAGTATCATGGGAAGCCCCATACTGTCCATGTATGTCATGGGAGTTATGGGGCTTAACTAAGAAATGCTCCTCTTAAGTCACAAGGCTTATTCAAGTTATGTTCTGCTTAGGATCTGGATTGTTTGATCCCTGTAATAGATGGCCAAATGATAGTAGTGCCATCAACTCATTGATTAGTTGGTGACTCATTTGGTGAATCACTTGGGGCGTAAATTCCCCAAGAGGGAGTAATTGAAGATGTTGCAACATCTCCCCCTAGGATGCTGGAAGGTAAAACCTTGGGATTTTTCTTGACAGAGTCAGGAATGTGGGCTTTGTATTTATCTAGTTTAGCATTGGTAACAGGGAGCCTTGGATTTTGTTGGGCTGTTCTTGCTTTTCACAGGCAGAGGGAGTTGTGGTGCATAAGTTTTAGTTTGGTTTGGGCGCCAATTCCTTTGATTAGGTAGTTATTGTTGGGTTTGACCTCCATGAGAATTCCTGGCCCTTGTAACCCTGGGTCCAACTTATGCTGATTGTGATTGACAACCCAAATCTTGTTCCTGAATTAGAATCTTTCTTATTGTAGGGAGATTTTCTCTCTCAACTCTTTTTTGTTCTATGTTTCCCTGGCTTTCCTAGCACTCTGTACATTAGGGTCACTGTTGTCTGGTACTTTCTTAGGTAGAGGTAAACAAGGTACTGCAGTGGTACTAACAAGAGCAAGCTTTTTCCCATAGACAAGTTTATATGGGTTTTTGCCTGTGTTATAATAGAATTGTGTTCTACAGATCATGAGTGCTGTTGGGAGAATGTCAACCAAGGCCTTTGAATTGTTAGCAGATAACTTACTGAGGGCTTTTATGAGTGTGCCGTTTCTTGTTCTACTTGTCCATTTGCTTGAGGGTGATATGAGCTGGTTGTGATGTGTTTTATCCAGTTTTTGGCAAGATAAATGTTGGTGTCAATGGCTTTAAGTTTGGTTTCTCCATCTGTGATTAAGAGGTCAGGTTTACCAAACTTGACTATGATTTCTTTTCAAATGAATTGTCTCACATTGTTGCCTTTGTGCTCTTTAGTGGCTTGCGCCACAGGCTATCTGGTTGCATAGTTGATAGCTGTGATGATGTACTTCTTGAATTGTTTTTGCCAGGCATTGGTCCCACAATATCCAGTGATCATACCTTGTAGGGTTGTGTGATTGATACTGGCAATACTGGCTTGGGTGCTGCCTTGGATTGGGCGTACTTCTCACAGACTTTTCATTGTTTCAGTACTTCCTTGATATCATCTAGCATGTTGGGCCACCATTAGCGTATCTTTAGATAATTTTCAAAGTTCCTGCTACAGGTGTGGCCCAGGTCTCTGTGATATTGGAGAATTGTTTTAATCTTTTTCATTGTCAGGATAAAAGGTACGGTGTCACCACTTGAGAGTAATTGGTGCAGTATACCATATACGTTTTTGAACAGATGTTTGTTTGTAAGGACCTTCTCTTGGATGTCCATGAGAGTGCCAGGTGCAAACCCCTCTTAGAGATTCACCATGATTAACATGGGCCAATTGGGGTCTCCATCAGTGTGTAGAACATGTTTATTGTATAGTGTTGTGATATGAGGCGTGGCACAGAGTCACAACAGGAAATCCTAACCTTAGGATTGGATTTGTACTAAGTCCTGGTTAGGATGGTAGGGAAGGCTATGTGATTACCTTGTGGCCCTGATTGAATAATATCTGCTAGACGTGGCTAGAGAGGCGCTAAAGTACGTGGAGACACAAAGACAAAAATGTGAATAGAACTTACTTTTTTGGAGAATAGGAATTGTAATATATAGTGATAGACAATACCACAAAACACTACCAGGACTATAGGATCACTTGCCATAAGCATGAGTGGGGCAAGTGAGTTGCGCAGGATCAGGAAACTGAACAATTGTATTTCCCAATTTGGAGCCAGCCTCATTTCAAAGGGCAAAAGCAAAAGAGAGAGATTCATCCTCAAAATAACCCAACAAAGGCAAAATCAAAACATGGTGAAGGGCGGCATTCACAACATTACCCCCTCTAGATTGGCCTTAGGGGGTGATACTTGCGGAGGAACTTGGCATTTACTTGAGTAAAAGGTCAACCACTAGAGAGGAGTTTTAAAGTATACTCTGACCCTTGCTTGAAGGTCACTTTCAAGGTCCCAATCCACAATGAGTCTAGCTTATGAGTACATCCTCCCATTCTATGTTGATAGTAGAGAACATGATCCCCAATGTTGAATTCAGGCAGGGGAATCTCCTGGCATTGTCAGGGGAGAGCTCTAGCAGCTTAGTCTTATAGGTGGATGTGTAGGCAGAAGCCTGAATATCAATGATTTGGTTAACTAGATCCTTGATATGCTCATCAGGGTTCATGGCCTTATCAGAGGAGAGTAGGGAGCCCCTAGAGCAACAGGTTAGTGGCTTCACAACTATACAGCATAGCAAAAGGGGAATACCTGGTGACATGATGGTTGCTAAGGCAATAGGCAAAGAGAGCAGCAGGAAAGTATAGATCCCAGTTGGCGGTGTCAGAGTAAGTGAGTTTCCTCCTGATAGAAACCAGATTTGAGTTTGCGCGCTCAACTGCTTAATGATGGAAAGATTATAGGGGGAAGATAAAGACTGATGAGACCCCAAGGCTACAACCACAGAGGTTACTAACTTGGCGTTGAAGTTAGTCCCATTATCATACAACAACACTTGAGGAAAACCATGGCAGAAGAATAAATCTTGCAGCAGAAAGACAGTGGTTGTCTTGGCAGTGATGTCTTTAGTAGGACAATCTTCTACCCACTTGCTAAAATGATCAACAGCAATTAGGATAAAGCGGCAACCAGAGCGGGAGCAAGGGAGAGGTCCTACAGCGTCAATACTGACAGTGTGAAATGCGTGTTGAGGGGGGACTAGCTTGAACTCATGAGCGGTGGATTTAGGTTGTTGGAGTTGGCAATCATGGCAACTAGCAATAACATCTGGGATCAGCAAGCAAATATTTTCCCAGAAGTAATTCTTCTGGAGCCAGGCATAAGTCTTGGCAACGCCTCTGTGTCCTGTCTCCTTATGAGCTTGAAGCACCAACAAAAAGCAAATACTAGGTCTTACATAGGGCAAGTAGTGGTCTTTTACTTTCTTGAAAAGCTGATTGTCACAAATGAGGGTGTCTTCATATAGCTTAGAAAGGGCAACTTGAACTTCCTCTGTCTCATTCTCCCATGACAAAGGATATCCAATCAGCTCATACAACTGGTCAGCCTCAGCAGGGTGTAGGGCAAGAATGGGCATTCTGGACAGTCCATCAGCATTCTGATATTGAATCCTGGAGCAGTGAAGCACAGTGAAGCAGTACCCTTGCAGGCAGAGAGCCTATCTAGCTAGCTGTCCTTCTGGTTCCTTAAGTTGCTGTGGCCATTTGAGCAAAGCATGGTCAGTAATCACAGTGAAATGGTTGCCATAAATGTAATGGCAGAACTGCTTGATGGCATGCAGCGTAGCAAGGCACTCCTTCTTGGTCACACTGTAGTTCTTCTCATGCTTATTCAGGACACAAGAGGTATAGGCTACAGGTTGATCCACACCTTCCTCGTTCAGTTGAGCCAAGATAGCCCCAATAGCCAGGTCACTAGCATCAGTATATAGGATGAATTACTTATTGTAATCAGGATATACTAGGATGGGAGCCTCTTTGAGTTTTTTTGAGGGTTTCAAAGGCTTGTTGTTGGCTGGTGGTCCATTCAAAGGGGAAATTATGCAGCAGCTGGACAAAGGGTTCACTAGTGTCAGCAAAATTGGGGATTAACTGTCTATAGTATCACATCATGCCCAGAAAGACTGGAACTTCTTGCAGGTTGGTAGGCGGAAGAATTTTGTCAATGGCCTCAACTTTCTTAATAATGGGGCTAATCCCTGTCTGAGTCACCTCATGCCCCAAGAATTCAAGGCGTTCCTTGAAGAAAGCACACTTAGATGGTTTCAACTTAAGTACAGCTTCATGAATCTTTATGAACACCTCCTTAAGGTGTTTCAGGCAATCAGTGAAGGTAGCACTGAAGACATTTATATCATCTAAGTACACTAAAACACACAAGAGCTTCAAATCACAGAGAATGTAGTCCATGGCTCACTGGAAAGTAGCTGGAGCATTGCAGAGTCCTTGCGGCATTTGTGTAGGCTCAAACAATCTTTCAGAAGTGATGAGCACGGCCTTCTGTCTATCTTTAGGAGAGAGATCAACTTGCCAGTAACCAGAGGCTAGATCCATGGCAGAGAAGAACTTGGAGCCCCCAAGGTGGCAGAGAGCATCATCAATGCGTGGTAAGGGGTAGGAATCCTTTTTGGTTAAAGAATTCAAGTGGTGGTAGTCCATCACAATACAATGACCTCCATCCTTTTTTCAGTATGCGTAAGGGGGAGGCCCATGGACTTTGGGAAGGAGCAATCAGTCCAGAGTCTAGAAGTTGCTTCAGCTCTTTAGACACCTGAGCATCCTCTACTCAACTGCGGCAATAGGGTTTAGCGCAAAAGGAGGGCATTGCCAGTATCAATCTTGTGAATGACACCTTTGGCTAAACCATAATCCGTTTTATCCTTAGCAAAGATATCCAAAAACTGATCCAGTAGGTCAAGCACTTGTTTCTGTTGAACCAGATATAGCTGCAGGAAGTCTTGAGCAGTGAACAATGATAGAATTGTGGCTCATCCTCAGGTAAGTTAAAGTCCTGAAACTTTCCAAAGGGATGTAGTGATAGGACGTCAGGAGCATTCAACAACATGCCATAGCCAACAACCTGCCCTCTAGACACATGTATGGGGAGAGCAGTCAAGTTGACAACCAGCAGTTGAACAGGGTCTTTATGAGAGACATCCATGATTCCTGGGCAGAGATAGGGTTTGTTGCGTCCTAGCAAAGGAGGAGATTACAACTCAAGGAACATACACTTGGGCAGCTTGTACAATATTTGGGAGTCTAGGATAGCCTGAGACCCAGGGGAATGGTTACAGCAGAAGTGGCCAAAAGAGGAATCCCTTCAGACGCAGGACAAGCCATGGGAGGGCAATTCATGTTGGAGGAATGAGTACATTGTTTTAAAGTGAAAACACTAATGGGATATTCCGAGGCACATGTCTTGAGGCGCTTCCCAGGAACTTTAACTGGCTCTTAAAAGATCAAAGGGACCTTGTATCCTAAGATAGAGAGTTAGCCATCCTTTAAGTTGGTGATCCTATTATATCCTAAGGAATTGAGTACCAACTAGAAGGTTGTAGCTCTCATTCTCCAAGACAACGGCAGGAACAGCCAAGAGTAGCTTGCCAAACCGCATGGGCAGAGCAGAATAAGCTCCTATAGCGCAAGTCATGTACAGCCCAGCTGTGCCATACAACTGATGATATTTAAGATTGGGGGGAAGTTTGAGCTTCTTGACAATATTTGAGGAAACAATATTAACAGGAGACCCTGTGTCTAAGACAGCCTTAATTTTCACCTTTTGGATGGATATTTCCACATGAGTGGTAGTACAACCAAAGGGAGGGAGGACAACCAGATTGTCTTGGGCTTCTGCTAGTTCTTTGTCCCACTTTTTGATCATGTATCTTAGGGCCGGGAACTCCTTATAGACCATCTGGAGATGGAGCAAGACAGGGACGTTTTTGAACACAGCATCAGTGACCTCAGCAGCTTCTTTGTAAGATTTGACAAGCATGGGAGATCTCTTGGCTTGGGTGAGGTAAGGGAAAGATACAACTTCCTTGGCTTCAGGAAAAGGCTTGGTGGTTGTTGTAGTTTTCCTAGAACATAGCTTATAGAGGACTGCAATAATTTCAGGGACAGCCAGGACAGAATACCCATAGGCGTCAGGATCTTCTATATCAGAATCATCCATGTCAGAGTCATCAGATATATTTTAGAATAACAGTAGAATGGGAGTATCCCTAGTGTCAGCAGGATCAGATTCAGCAATGGAGGGGGGAATTGAAGGAGACTGGGAAGAATTGTCAACAAAGAGCGTCTCTGCCTCTAGGTTGACTGTTCTTTTCCCGCCTGTTCCTTGGGATCAGCTCCTTCAACTCAAGGATTGGTGCAGACTCAGTATGGTGACCTATCTGTCCACATTTATGACAACCTTGGCGTCAAGGAGGATTCTGTGAGTTCATGATAAGGATATGCGGGCCACACAAAGACAAACCAGAGGTAAAGGCGGCACAATTCTCTTGCACAACTGCCCCAGAATGGTTAAGGTGCATATCCTGCAACAGTGTCTTTATGCTCTTCATAGAAGAAAGCATGCTTTATGGTCCTTGAAGTGAAGCCACAGGAGCTGATTAACTTTGAGGGCTTGAGCTCAAGCCATGTATGCTTCATGTGCAGTAACAGGCAGCTTGTAATTAGTTGCTGTCCCTCCATGTAGAATCTATCTGCAAATTCAGCTAGGGTCTCATTTGGCTTGAAAGCAATGTGCATGAAGGCGTCCTTCTTCACTTCCAGACTAAGATTGTCACCAAATTTGTCAATCAGAAGTTGCTTAATAAATTCCTGGGTTTTGATGGTGGGCAGCTCTGGTACTACTACCTCTTGGTAGGTCAGGTGTAGACAGGTCAGAATGTGTTCCTTCTTAACCTCAACTGAGGCTCTTCTCATGGCAGTTTTGTAGATAGTTATGAAAGCTGAAATGGTCAAGGTTTTGGGGTCAAAGACTTGTTTAAAGGTGAGCTTGAAGTGTGCTTCTGGAGTTGGGCTGTCATTGCTGCTATCAAGTACATTTATGAGTGGGAGAATTCTGCTTCTGACTCAGTGAGGGGGGCTGCCTGGCCCATAGCTGGCAAACACTTTATTCAAGGGTAGTCAAGGTTTCAGCAGTGCAGGTGCCCGTATTATTAGCTAGGGTGGTGTTGCAGATTGAATGGATTAGACATTAAGTTGTCTATCTAGGAATTGAGCAACAGAACAGTTGCGCAATTGCGCTATTGTATCCTGATTTTACTAGGGATAAAGACGTTTAAAACGCCTCTTTCCATGTGTTTGATTTGCCTTTCAAATGCGCACAAGGCACAGGCTTTACTTCTGCAATTATAAATAGAACAACAAAGTTATTTATATCTACCTCCTTAAGGAAAGCCGCGTGGAAGAGGTTGTTCTCTTGCGGTAGACTTTTAGCTGTGCCAATCCACTCTCCTCCATTAGGGAAGTCCTTCTGTCTGTGCCTCCCTGCCCCTGGTGGCAATTCCCCCGCCTCACACTATATAAGTGTGATACTATCTAAATAAACACCACTTTTGTCTTATTAGCTTCTTATATTCTTCTGTCCTTACCCAGGCTGTCACTATACCACAACAGGTATAGTATTAATATAAAGAAGTAGTAGACTAACTATTTTTAGAAATCAGCACCCAGGCTGCATATTTTAAGACATTGGCGCTCATGGCTTCTACAAACCACAGCTTCCTCTCTTCCTATCCCCGCGGCCCTGTTTTTGTGGAGAAAGAGATGTCATTGCCTATACCTGCGGCTCCTTCTGCCCAACCCACTCCAGGTTCAACCTTCACTGCTTCTGGATCTCTATCTGGTAGACTCCAAGGTTCTTCCTATGGTCAACCAGGACTAAGCCAGTGGTTGCCTAACTGCCAACAACTTTTGGAAATTGCCAGCTCCCAGTCAAGTATGATCTCCTGGATGAACTCCATTGAAAAAGCCCTTACCTCCTTGATACCAATCCAGCCTGACTCCATGGCTGAAGCAGCTGGCATGAACTGCGTCTCCTGCTCCTTGGAGCCTGCCTTGGTGAAGGAAGTATGCTGTCAATATTCTCCTCCTTCTTCTTCTGGTTGTTCTCCTGATAGAATCTCCCTTAATTATGGCACCCTCCAAACTGTTAGCTGCTCTGTCCCCTGCTCTGGCCCCCCAAACCTTGCTCAAAATATATCAGAAGCTGTTCACTCCCACTCTAGAATGGCTTTATGGATGAGCAAGATAGAACATGTACTTTCTTCCTTGGTACCCACCCAGATGAATCAGCATGTTGCCCTGGAGTTCTATGATCATCAACAGAAAACTCCTAAGCCAGAAGACAGCCATAACAGCTGCACCATGGAATTCTCTGCTCTTCAGGATACTATAAAGGCTCAAGAGAGACGGATGGAATTTCATGAAGAGGAATTACTTCTGGCCTTTCAGGAAAAGAAAGAGTGGCTAGATGAGTTGGATGCTCAACATGCTCTCCTTGACTCCCTTCAGGACCAACTAAGCAAGCACCTTGAAGATGTCTCAGCAATTAGTACCCCTGATACTCTAATAGGATTGCATGGTAATGCTAAAGCTGATAGTTCCCCCTCTCAGAAGATACATACTGCATTGCCCCTTCCTGACTACCACCACTGTCACAGAAGCAATGAAGAGGATTTCTCCTTCATTGCACCTTCAGCAGGTACCCTGGAGTCTCCCTGGGAACCTGATAGAAATCCATTTATCACTCCTGATGGTTATGAAGCAACTAAACCTCATGCTAGTCAGAGCAAGAAAGAATTTACTGAAAATTCTGGCATTGAGGAGTACAATGAGGATCACTCAAAAAACTACTAAGCAGCCAGGACAAGGAGAAATCCTTGACTGCATTTGTGGTTTCACCTCCCTCCTCTCCCCCCATTCATCTACCCCCCTGAAAAGCCTGTGCTTGACCCTGGCACTTGTTGTTCCTTTACAACAGAGCCTTCTGATGCCCCTCTGCTGGTTGACTTTGTCTCTCAATCAGAAACGTTGGATTCTTTCACTGTGAGAATGCAAGATGATCTTGCCTACTGGGTCTCCACATCCAAGTTCTTCTTGGCCATGGACCTGATATCTGGCTACTGGCAGATTGATCTCCCTCCAGATGACCCAGAGAAGTGTGCCATCCTTGCCAACCAAAGGCTGTTCCAACCTACCAGGATGCCTCATGGTCTCTCTAATGCCCCAGCTACCTTCCAACAAACTATGGACGCTGTGATGGGGAACCTTAAGCCCCCATGTGCCCTGGTCTATCTGGATGACATTAACGTCTTCTCTTGCATCTATAACAAGCGCCTGGAACCTCTGGAAGAAGTGTTCAAACGTCTGCACTACATCAATCTGGAGTACACTGATGGAGAGCTTCCAGTTGCTTATACGCTGTGTAGTAAGAAGGTCATGGTGCTACCTTTCTCAATTGGGGAAGCCAAGGGTATCTCAGTCTACGCCTCCTGTAATGTGACTATCCCACCTGGCTCTCAGGTGATCCGCAATACAGGCCTCTTGCTGGCTCTACTGGCTGGCACTCATGGAGAAATCTTTGGCATCCCTAATGCGTCCAGACAAGAACCATGGGTTGCATCAGGCATCCTCATGCCAAGTGAGAAGGAGGTACTCATACTCTTGGCCAACATAAGTTGTGAAGCTATGGTTGTCTCCAAACACCAACATCTGGCTTATATATGACTGGAAGAGCATGACAACCTGCAGGAGACTGCCCCCTTTGCTGACTTCTCTGAGTTGGGTCTACCCTGTGAGCAACCACTTATGCTATTAGTCATAAGCCGCAACTCCCTACCTGGCCTCTCCAAAGAGCAGAAGGATCAAGCTATGGATCTCTTTGCCCAGTATAAGAATGTGTTTGCCAAGGATGATTATTACCTGGACAAGGCTGCAGATGTTGCTCATCATATTGACACCCAAGGCAGTCCACCTATCTGCTCCAGATCTATACAGTGCAGTCAAGCCAATCATGCTGTGGCTAACAAGGAGCTTCAGAAGCTATTGGGATCTGGCTTACTGGTCCCCAGTAAAAGCCCTTGGGCTTCCCCTCTCTTGATTGTCAAAAAGAAGGATGGCAACAACCGTGTGGTGATTGACTACCGTCAACTGAATGCTGTTACCAAGAAGGATTCATATCCCCTCCCTTGTATTGACAATACCTTGGACCACCTGGGTGGCGCCAAGTTCTTCAGCGCCATGGACCTTATCAGTGGGTACTGGCAGATTGACCTACCCTTTGCCAATCAAGAAAAATGTGTAATCATCACTGACCAAGGGCTATTCTAACCCACAAGGATGCATCAAGGTCTATTTAATGCCCCAGCTACCTTCTAACAGGCTATGGATGCAGTGATGGGCAACCTCAAACTCACCAGTGTCTTGGTCTACCTGGATGACATCAATGTGTTCTCCCAAACCTTTAATCATCACCTATGGCACTTGGAAGAAATTTTCCAGAGGTTACTTGCAGCTAATCTCAAGCTCAAGCCACGCAAGTGTAACTTCTTCAAGGAGCACCTTGAGTTCTTGGGGTTCATCATTAGCCAAGATGGACTCCACCCTGTACCTCTGAAGGTGGAAGCCATTGAGAAAACACAGATCCCAGCTAATAAGTGGGACGTACAGGTCTTCCTGGGGATGATTGGGTACTACTGCTGCTTTATCCCCAACTTTGCATCCCTGGGCAACCCCTTTTCTCAGCTTCTCTGAACTGATAAGGAATTATTCTGGAGCCCAGCGTGCCAATCTGCCTTCAATACTATCAAGGGAACACTAACTGCAGCCCCTGTACTGGCCTACCCTGACTTTGCCAAGCCATTTGTGGTTCATACAGATGCTAGTCTGACTGCAATTGGAGGTGTTCTCTTCCAACTGGACTCCAACAGACTTGAACATCCTGTTGGGTACTGTTTGTGTACGCTTAATGTTCACAAGAGGAACTACATTGTCACCAAACAAGAGCGTTTGGCTGTGATATACTCCTACCAACAATTCAGAGTCTATCACCATGGAGTACATTTTACAGTTGTAACAGACCATGCCTCCTTGCAATGGCTGAAGACCCTCAAGGACCCCAAAGGACGTCTGGTGCGTTGGGCCATTAAACTTCAGGCTTATGACTACAAAATCATTCATTGAGCCAGAGCCGCCCACCAGAATGTTGACTATCTCTTCAGCCTTCCCACTGTTGATTTAGTATCCTCCATGGCTGACATTCTCTATGACAATCCTATGGAGGATCCTTCTTTGTGGGGGGAGGAGCCAGTAGAGATACAGAGAGCTCTCAAGAAGCTAACTGTTGATACCAAGGCCTCTAAGGGACAACTCCTGAAGCTTTATGGAGACTCTTGGCTACCCTACATATGCCCATCCCTATGCATGGACTCAGTGGTGGCCGCTCACAAGACTACTGGCCATGGTGGCATACAGAAGACATTAGCTCTGCTACAGCAGCACTGCTTCTGGGAAGGAATGTACACTGACGTAGTAGATACGCTAGCCAACTGTCATGACTGCAACATTGAGAGGCCTAAGGTTGCCAAGTTTCAACACAGACTGGTACGCCCTGGGTTTGCCTTCCACACTGTAGCCATTGACGTAGTGAGCCCCCTGCCAGCTACCAATAGTTGCAACAAGTTCATCATTGTGGCTCTTGACCATCTAACTAAATGGGTAGAAGCCAAGGCAATTCCCAATCAATCTGCACTGGTGACAGCCATATTCATCCTGGAGAATATCATATACAAACATAGTTGCCACAGATTCTGATGACAGACAATGGTACCAATTTCATCAGTCACATCATACCCCGCCTCAACCAACTGATGGGAATTTGTGGGATGCTATCCACCCCTTATCACCCACAGTCAAATGAAATAGTAGAGCTCACTAATGGAAGCATGGTCCAGATACTCTAGAAGCTCAGTCACCAACATGAAACAGATTGAGATACCTTCCTTCCGCCCATCTTTGCATATTACATTGGGTACCATTGGGCCACTGGCAAGCCACCCTTCCAACTGCTCTACAGCCGGAAACCAGGACTTCCCCCTTTACTATATTCCTTGGTAAAGCCCAGACTGGCTGTGTCTCCAGATGTGTACCTTAACAAGCTGGTTCAAACTCTTACTTGCTTGCAATCAGAGGCCTACACCAAAAACTTAAACCATAAGTTGCAGGACCTAGAACAAGCTGCATCCAAACGCCCCACCCTACCCACTTATCTGGTAGAAGACTCAGTCTACTTTTTCAGCAATAGAGGGTACAGCCGCAAATCCAAACTTGTCTCCCTTTGGCAAGGCCCAGTTCAAGTTATCCAGAAGACTGGCCCCAACTCCTACACCCTTAAGGAGCCCCATTCTGGGCAATTGATCACTAGAGTACACACTCAGTATATGTGTGCTGCTCCTAGTGACCAAGAGTAAGCCCCAATGAGGACAACAACCCGAAAAAACAAAAGCCCAATTAAAAAATTCCATGGGTTGTTGTCCTGTTTGCAATAGTGTTGCACCAAAGTATGAGGAATAAGAATGAAAGAACAAGGCGTTTATTGGAGACTGACAAGACTCTTCCAGTACCGCACCAACTGTTCTACCACCTGAATGACAGCCAAGAAACACAACTGGGTTACCTACGGATCCGCAAAGCCAATGACCAAGAATTGGCCAACAAACCCCCACCTAACAAGACATATGATTGACCACAACACCATAGCCGCTACCTAGAGACTCCAAGCCATTCTTGACCCTGTTGTCTAATCCAGTGGAGGGAAATGTTGCAGATTGAATGGATTAGACATTAAGTTGTCTATATAGGAATTGAGCAACAGAACAGTTGCGCAATTGCGCTATTGCATCCTGATTTCACTAGGGATAAAGACGTTTAAAACGCCTCTTTCCATGTGTTTGATTTGCCTTTCAAATGCGCACAAGGCACAGGTTTTACTTCTGCAATTATAAATAGAACAACAAAGTTATTTATATCCACCTCCTTAAGGAAAGCCGCGTGGAAGAGGTTTTTCTCTTGCGGTAGACTTTTAGCTGTGCCAATCCACTCTCCTCCATTTGGGAAGTCCTTCTGTCTGTGCCTCCCTGCCCCTGGTGGCAATTCCCCCGCCTCACACTATATAAGTGTGATACTATCTAAATAAACACCAGTTTTGTATTATTATCTTCTTATATTATTCTGTCCTTACCCAGGCTGTCACTATACCACAACAGGTATAATATTAAGAAAGAAGTAGTAGACTAAATATTTGTAGAAATCAGCACCCAGGTGCATATTTTACAACAGATGGTCTGCTGCTCAGTAATATACAGATGCTGGCCCTGTGCAGCTACTACCAAGGACAGTTCAGCCAGTTTGGAAGTAAGAGACTGGCCCACCAAAAGGCAAGGGGCAACCCTATCATTTACTAAATCAATTACTTCACTTAGTTCTTTTACATTTTTATCAAGCTCAGAGTGATCTTGCTTCAGGGAGCCCACTTCATTGGCTAGAGCTATCAACTCTCTATCAGAATGAATACAGGGGGCTCCTGAAAAGTCAGAGCAACAACCATCTTTGCCCACAACTTCAGGTGGACTAACAACAGATGCCATTGCCTCACACAAAGTAGCAACCTCTTGTTGTAAATCAGAAACCTGAGCCGTCAGAGCAAGCACTTGAGGATCAGGTTGAGGGGCTTTAGGAGATAATCCTGACTTCAGGTAGATGCTCTTAAATCTTGAATGGCATCCCAGAGCCTCAGTTCTCTATCTGCTAACATATTGGATGGAGGAGAAGGCGGGGCATCTGCTTTGGAGGCAGACAGTTCATTTACTTGAATCTGGAGTTTGGCAATGGTAGCGGTGGTAGCAGTCCTTTCTTGATCAAAGTCCTTGCCAAGGTTGCAGAGACCCTTTGTAGCATGGACCGCTACTTGCTGTAATTGATCAAAGGAATTAGCACTGAACTTGTTGAGTTGTTGCACAAGTTTTTTGAAATAGGTGGGATAGGCGTTTAGAGTGGAGTCTACTTTGGAACGCCAAGGCTGTTCCAGCTGGTGGAACTCATGAAGGCGCTCTTTGACATACTTGGGGATGAATTGGCGCATTCTTTCAATGAAGGTGACCAAGTGAGATTGGGAGGTGACAGAGTTGCGCTGATTGTTGGATACTAAGGAAAGCAGGGAATGGATCCACTGCTGGTAGGCCGCAAACTGATCCCAGTGATGAGTGACAGCGGCTTGCAGCAATGAAATCTCTTGAACGTGGAGCCCTAATACCATTCAATGATAGGCTAAGGCAGGTTGTACAAAGGAGAACAATAATTGTTCAGCAGAGCCAGCTGCTGAGAGGAGATGCTGTGGAAATTGTGGAGCTAAAATTAATTTGTAGTATTCTGATTGATTGAACTGAAGCTGGAGGCAAGGGATGGCTCCATCACAGGCTATCTTAAGGGCAACCACCATGGCTTGTTCCAAGTCAGGGGTACCCAAAGGGTAGGCCACTAGGCAGGAACCACTCCCAAGGTTCAGTACAGTAGGGACAATAGGCAGGTTAGTGATGTCTTCCTCAATAGGAGGACAGGTAATTTCAGGCAAAGTTGGCTCTTGTATGGGCAGAGGCAAAGAACCTGAAAACGTTGCAAAAGGGGTAATCAAGGGGCTTACAGCCCCTGTAGTGAGAACCATTTTTGTTGTGATCTGAGGTGCAACACAGAGTCATAACGGGAAATCCTAACCTTAGGATTGGATTTGTACTAAGTCTTGGTTAGGATGGCAGGGAAGGCTATGTGATTATCTTGCGGCCCTGATTGAATAATATCTGCTAGAGATGGCTAGAGAGGCGCCAAAGTACGTGGAGACACAAAGACAAAAATGTGAATAGAACTTAATTTTATTGAAGAATAGTAAATGTAATATATAGTGGTAGACAATACCACAAAACACTACCAGGATGATAGGATCACTTGCCACAAGCATGAGTGGGGCAAGTGAGTTGCGTGGGATCAGGAAACTGAAAAATTGTATTTCCCAATTTGGAACCAGCCTCATTTCAAAGGACAAAAGCAAAAGAAAAAGATTTGTCCTCAAAATAATCCAACAAAGGCAAAGTTTAAATATGGTGAATGGCGGCATTCAAGACATTTAGCCTTGATAGGGCATCTGCAGTAAGCATTTCCTTGCCTGACTTGTACTCAATTTGCATAGGGTATCTCTGTATGAGACTCATCCATTTGGCTTGTCTTCTTGATAATTGTTGTTGAGTTTTAAAGAATATCAATGACTTGTGGTCAGTTGGCCCTTTGAATATTTGTGCTCCTTCCAGATAACATCACCACTACATGAGGCAGGGTACAATAGCTACCAGTTTCTTGTCATGTATTGGGTATCTTTGTTTGCCATCAGATAGCTTCCTTGATTTGTATACCACATGGAGGAAAACTTTTTCTGTAGTCTGGATTTGGAGTACACCTCAAATTGCATAGTTGGAAGCGTCTGTTTCTAATTTGTATATCCCTTCACAGTTTGGGTACTGCAGGATAGGGGTGGTGACCATGTGTTCTTTTAGTTTTCAGAAGTGTTGGTCTTTTAGTGGTGTTCATACAAACTTGGTTATTTTGTCTGTGATGGCTGACAGGGGGCAGTTAGAGCACCCCAGTCAGAAATAACTCTCCTAACATAGGCCACCATGCCCAGAAAAGTATGGAGTTTGCTCTTATTCCTTGGAGCTGGAATTTTGGTTATGGTGGGTATCTTTTCTGGGTATGGTTTAATTCCTTCCTTGCTGATGATGTGACCAAAGAGGTGAGTTCATATGAGAAGAGGTCACATTTTGAGGGTCTGGAAATGAGTTGATTTTCTTTGATGGTGTAGAGGATCAGGCAAACGTCTTCCCAGTGTTGTGCTAGAGTTGGACTGTAGATGATTATGTTGTCCAGGTAGATGATTGCTTGTTTTCTGATGTGTTCCTTGAAGATGTCATTCATGAAAGTCACAAAGATGCTGGGAGCGTTTATCATACCAAAATTGAGAACCACACATTCAAAGGACCCATACTTGGTTCTGAATGCTGTCTTTGGGATATCTTCTGGTTGCACACAAATTTGGTGATATTCTGCTGTCAAGTCAATTTTTGGGAAGATTTAGGACTCCCAGGGCATCAAAAAGATCATCAATTAGGGGTAGGGGATACCTGTTCTTAATTGTGACCTTGTTGAGTGCCCTGTAGTCTGTAACTAGGCGGAGTCCTCCCTTTTTTTGCCACAAAGAAGACGTCAGCACCAAAAGGTGATTTAGAAGGTCAAATGTGGCCTTTTCCAAGGGCTTTTTTAAGATAGACTTTTAAAGTGTTGTCTTCCTGAGGTATTAGATGGTAAATGAGGCGTGCTTTGGGGACGCTTCCCTTGAAATCAATTTTGTGTTGTATGCCGCAATTGGTCAGTAGGCCTGGTAAAGTTTATTGGAATACAGAGGGGAATTTAATGACCAGTTGTTCTCAAATGTAGTCCCTCTCATGTCTACTTTCTTTATTTTTAAAGTGGATAACCTCATACATGAAGGAGCTCCAATTGATTTTTCTGGGGTCCTTTTCCTCTTCTATTTCCATGATCTTTACAAACACATGGTCTCTCATAAGCATATCAAGGTGAGTTGGGTAGATTTGTGGTGTACTTTGCCACACTGTATAGTGAAGGGTAGCGCTATCCCAGTCAATGTGAGGTTTGGTCTTTCTCATCCAATCCAGATCAAGTATAACATCATACTTGGGGATTGATATGATGGGGCTACTAAGTGTAGTTTGCACGTCTTCAATTTGAGCGCAGAATAGTTTTGCTTCTTTGTTGACTGGTCTACTCCTATTATCTGCTATATAACTCTCTTGACACTGCTTTGTACTGTTGGTAGTTTTATGAGGTTGGCAAAAAAATTTGTCAACAAGGGATTGATCTGCTCCAGTGTCAAATAATGCTGTGCCCTGGTATCTGCAAAAGTGAAAATGATAAGTGAGGAGTTTATTTCCAGTTTGGGCGACAAAAAGTAGAGGATTGCTGGAGGGTACTTGGATCATGGTGATTGAATCCACGTCTTGTTCCCTGTACAAGTCTTGTAAATTGGGGGAGGGTAGATTGCCTAAGCACTCCCCTGAGCTTTTCCCTCCTTTTTGATGTCTTCAGTGATTACATGGTTAGTTTGAGCAGTGTGAGTCACATTTCAAGGATTGGTGTTATTGCTTTGGTTGTTCTGCTTATTAGGGTGAAATTTCTTCTTGGCTGTAGGGCTCTCCTTGCGCTTTTTTTGTTATATGTAGGTTGTCATATTTTGAGCTGTGTGTTTCCCTTCCAAGAATACATATTCAAGTTTTTTGCAGCAAGTCATGTCAAACTGGCGTCTAATGTGTGTGGGGAGGCCATTGTAGAAGTCTAGTTGTGGTCTAGGTTTGTTGAAGTTGATAGTGTTAGGAGCCCTGTCACGTAAGCTTTCATATGCTGCAATGTACTCCTCTATGTTCCTGTAATTCTAAGGTTCTGAGTTCTGTCATGATCACCACGTCAGAGTCTTTCATGGAGAACTTTTTGAGGAGGCGGCTTTAAAAATTTCCCAGTTTTATTTTGATCCAGGTGTTGTTAGAGCCACTCACTTACAAAACGTGAGGGGTTTATGTGACACAAAGGGCAATTTTGTGGCCCAGAGTGTCAGGGATCCAGCCTGTAGGGGTTCCTGAGACCTCGCAAGCAGACAGCCTGCGGGCCTGGCAGGGAGTACCCACCACAAGATTGGAGCTAACTTTACAATATAAGATAACAATTTGTCCAGGAGGGCCCAAGGTCCGCTGGCGGGTACCATAGAATCTATCAAGCCGGTAAGGGTGATGTACATCACCCCAAATATCTGAGTGGAAGTGGATTCATTGGCAACAATGTATTCTTGCGGGCAGTTGGGCTGAAGGGTGAGGGGTGGAGACATTGGGACCAAATACACGGGCAGGTAGTTGTACTTGTTGCAAAAAACAGGGGAGGTCTAGTGATCTTATTACCTTCCCTGTAGATAGTTTTGGTCTCTCTAGTTCTGGTCTTGGGTTTTTAGATTAGGATTTCCTCTAGGGTGAATTCCAAATACACAGGGTTGGGGGGTACTTGGTGAAATGCACTAGGCTGTAGAGAACTCCTGGTGGGCAGTAAAACTCAGGTGGTTGGTCTGCGGTTTCTTGGGGTTGTAGGGTATGGGGTGCAGAACCGTGGGAGGTAGACTGTAGATGAAATAGAACTAAAATCAAATATGGAATAACCTGGTTGAACCAAAGGTTCATGTCACTTTATTGAAAGAATGGCAATGGGCATCTTCCTGGTGGTCCAGGGTATAAGTATGCCCATCTGTTATGGGAAAACTTTTACAAATTTCTCTGACCCAGGTGGTACTATTTACCTGATCTTCCCAGTCTTTGGTGGCATTCATTGCAGGAGTTAAATTATTGACTGGTTTAAACTGGGAATACTCTGATTTCCTTGTTGGGTTGTGGGGTTGGTTATTTCTGGGTGGCCCGCATTCATTGGGAAGTTTCTCTATTTCCTTTCCTGCGGCGGCCTGAGTTATTTTGGGTTCTATGGCTGGGCCCACCCGTTGATTGGTTGTGATAACAGGAACCTTTAGTGTGGGTGTCTTTGATGTAGATTATTTTGATTCATCCAGCTCTATGGGAATTTATGAAGTCAAGATCTTCTCTGGCTTAAGCCCAAAAATCTGTGGGCGGCCGGTCCTGCAGGCTGGCAGCCTGCAGGGTCTCAGGGTTTGAATCCTGTAGTTGAGGCTTTTCAGTGATCATGGTCAGTAGGAGTTTGTCACTTGTGACATCATCCCCTTCTCTCCTGTTGCCCTCCTCCTTCCCAGCCCTCTTGTCCAAGTATTGCTGTATGGCTCTGTGTGTGTTAGGAAGGTTTGAGACAGGTTCCCGTGTGCTTTTTTTGGGGGGTAACCTACCCATTTGGCGTAGCACTGTGGGGTCTTGTAGTGGAGGTGGTGTCCATGAATATACTCCACCTTGTATTTGGTTGTACGTCCCTCCTGGATGGGCAGGGGGTTGGTCTTGATCTTCTGGTGGGGAAGGGAAGTTCCTTCTTTCTTGAATAGTAATGATTGGTGGAAGACGTTGTGGATTTTCCAAGTGGGTGGCAGTTCTAGTTTGTATGCCACTTCTCCTATTTGCTTTATAATCTTTTAAGGGCCATAGCGGTGGTGTGCTAATTTCCTACTGAGTACATGTAGGGGGACGTTCCGTGAGTCAAGGTAAACTTTGTCGCCAATCTCCAGGGTTTTCCTGGGGACTCTTTTCCTGTCGGCAAACACCTTGTAGGTCTTAACAGCGTGGGTCAGGTTCCTTAGGCAGGTTTCTTGGGTGGTGTGTATCTGTTCAATCCAGGTTTTTCCTGCTGTATTCTGTTCCTTGCTGCTAATACTAGGGTTCCATGATAGATCAAACCCATAGTTGGCCTTGAAGGGGGACATACCTGTGAAAGTGTGGTTTTTGCTGTTATAGGTATATTGCGCCATGGGTAATATCTCTGCCCAGTTGTCTTGATCTGCATTGGTGTAGAATCACAGGTATTGTTCCAAGATTTGGTTGATCCTTTCAGTTTGTCTGTCCGTCTGTGGGTGGTAGGAGGTTGATACACAACGTTTTATTCCAAGGTCTTTCATCACTTTGGTCCAGTAGTGAGAAGTGAATTGGGGTCCGCGGTTGGTGATGATTTCTTCCAGAGTGCCATGTTGTGTCAAGATGTGGTTGTGGAAGTGTCTGGCAGTCTCAGCTGCCGTGCAGTGGGTGGTGGTTGGAAGAAAATACGTCATCTTTGTGAAGCAGTCAACCATGACTAGGATTGCATCAAAGGATTTTGAAGAGGGGAGCTCTACTATGTAGTCCATTGACTCTGACTTCCAGGGTCCAGCAGGGATGTCCAGAGGCCTCAGTAGTCTTTCTGGCTTTGATCAATGTGTCTTGGTTCTTCCACAGGTTTCACAAGCATTGATGTAGGCAGCTACTTCCTTGTCCATGCCTGGCTATGTGTAGTTCTGCTTGATGCTTAAGAGAGACTTGTGTCTACCAGGGTGACTGGCCATCTCTGAGTCATGGTGGTCAATCATTATGTTTGTTTGGGTTGGGCCTTTGGTTATGTAGACTCTGTTATGGAGCAGCAGGGTAGAGCCTTTAAGGGAGTATCCTTTCTTTGAATGCTGGCAATCTGGGTCCTTTAGCAGGGCTTTGACTAGTTTGGTTGAATAAGTGTCTTGTTTCTGGGCTCTAATCATGTTGGGTTTGCTGGCAGTGATCTTCAAGTAATTCAGTTGTATCCCTAAGCTGGCGGGTTCTAGTAGTGTGTGGGTGTTGCAGTCCTTGATTTCTGTGGAGGAGAGAATCAGGTCAGCTCTCCTGCTCAAGGCATTGGGTACCACATTCACTTTTCCTGGCTTGTAGTCTATGGTCAAGGTGTAGTCAGCCAGTTCTAAGGCCCATCTTGCTTGTTGTTGGTTCAGCTGACGTGGTTTAAAGAAGTAAACTAAGTTCTTGTGGTCTGTCTGAATTTTCACCGGATATTTGGCACCGCACAAGTACCTACACTAATGCTTTAGTGTCTTCATTATAGCTAGCATCTCCTTGTTGTATATTGGGTAGTTCCCTTCAGCTGGTAGCAGATCTTGGAGTAATATGCTACAGGATGTAGCATACCATTCCCTCCTTCCTGAAGAAGGACCCCGCCCACCACAAAGTTGGATGTGTCTGTTTCCAGCACAAAAGGTTTAGCTGGGTCAGGCATTGCCAGGAGTGGAGCAGAGGTGAACGCAAGTTTCAGGGCCTCAAATGCAGAGGTGCACTCCTCAGTCCAGGCAAACTAGATCTTGTCAGAGCAAAGGCGGGTCAGGGGCAGAGTAACTTGAGAAAAAAATTGGATGAAGTCCCTGCAATAATTTGCCGCACCCAAAAAACTTCTCATGTCTTTCCTGCATTTGGGTACTGGCCAGGTTGTCACTGCTTCCACTTTGTCTTGTACCATGGCAAACCTGCCAGTCTTCACCACTTATCTCAGGAATTTGACTTCAGACTGAAAGAATTCACACTTCTTCAGCTTGGCGTGTAGGTTGACCTGTGAAAGTTTCTCCAGTATACGGTCAAGATGTTGGAGATGTTCCTTGTGTGACTTGCTGTGTATGAGGATGTTGTCCAGATATGCGACACAGAATTGGTTGAGGTACTCACCTAGGGCAGAGTTGATCATCTTTTGGAAAGTTCTGGGTGTGTTGCACAAGCCAAACGGCATAACAAGGTATTTGTACAACCCATATCTGGTTTTGAAGGCTGTCTTGTATTTGTCTCCTTCCTTGATTCTGATCTGGTTGAAAGCGTCTCTCAGGTCAATCTTTGTCTACACCTGGGCTCCTGTCAGTACATCACAAAGGTTGTCAGCGTTGGGGATGGGGTAGCAGTTCTTCACTTTAATGTTGTTCAGTTTTTGGTAGTTCACACAGGGACGCATTCTGCTGTCCTTCTTCCCTACAAACAGCATAGGTGACAAGCAAGGGGCCTTTGACACCCAGATGAACCCTTTTCTTGTCATGTCCTCTAGATATGTCTTCAGGGCTTCTTGTTCACAATGGTTACAGCTGTAGATGGGCCTGTGATGTGGTTGGGTTCCGGGTAACAGGTCTATGGCATGGTTGTAGATTGAGTGGTTGGGGAGATGGGTTGCTGCTTCCTTGCTGAAGACGTGGTTCCACTTCTTTAAAGAGACTGGTAGGGTCCCTACAATGGGTTCCATTATCAGGGTCAGGAGCGTGTTGGGTCCTTTGCAGGTTGAACCCAGCATAAATGGCACCCCGTCACACAAATTTTCTCCCTTCAAGGCAACTGTTTGATTACAAAAATTCATGATAGTGCCGTGTCTTTGGGACCAGGAGTCTCCTAGGATTAAGGTATGGGGAAGTCCCTTCAGGATAATGGGGAGCACTGGGTAGGTGTTCTGATCAATTTTCAATGGCAGCCTGGCCGCGCACCTAAATCCCAAGCCGTGAGAGCTGTTTTCAATGATTACTTTGACACCTTCAGTGGTGGCCTTTAATCCTAGGTTCTTTGCAAGGGTGGCGTCAATGAAACTTTCCTCAGCTCCAGTATCAATGAAGGCTTCAACAGTATGGGATGTTGTGGATGTTTTTGCCTCAACTTGGATAAATTTGTAAGACTGGGTAGAGGTGTTGATTTGTGCCAAGGAAAATGTGGGGCCACTCTTCTTGGGGAAAGCCTTAGTGAGGTGGCCAGGTTTGTGACAGTATAAACACAACCCTTTGCGGTAGTGGCGTTTTAATTCATTGGGGGACATTCCTGGTCTGTTGAGCGTCAGGGCTTGATTTGTGTGCTGAGTGTGAGAGGGAGCGCCTTCTTGGTTAAGGCTCAATCCTCTACATAAAAGGAGTAGTTCATCTAGGCCAAGCATAGGAGGATGGTGTTTAAGGAGCTCCTTCAAGGCATGGCAGGCTCCTTGGCAGTACAAGATGGCTAATTACTGTTCTCAAGTTGGGTTCTGGCTTTCAGTTTTAGGAAATTGTTGGTGTAGGTTTGTAGAGTGTGTGATCCTTGTTGGATGTCTAGTAAACTGATGAGGGCGTGGTGTTGGTTGTCTTGGTTGTTACCAGTGGCCATCAGTTCACTCTCAAATTGGGAGTAGTCCAGGCAGAACTTGACAACCTTGGCGGTGGCCTTCCCAAACCAGTCCAAGGCATTGCCAGAGAGCATGGAGGCCACTCCAAGGACTTTCTCAGTGTTGTTAGAGTATGAGTTTATGTTAGCCTGAAAGTGGAGACAGATGACTGGCATGGCTCTTCTGGCTTCTTCTAGGTTGAGCTTTCCCATCTGCGGCATGTCCATCTTGGTTGTGGTCTGATTTACTATAACGTTCTGAGCCTGCAAGTTTGAGGTCTTGGTCTTCTTGACACCAAGCATGGCGTCCTTTGGTTCTGTAATGGTTTAGTGTCAGATTGCTGATGCAATTAGGTTGGTAACTAGTTTGTATACATAGTAAGCTGAGATCAATAAAAGTAGCATACAAGATGCCCCAAGAGTTATCAACATCTTGGGGCCCAGGTTACTGTGTTTAAGGTAGATTGCCATAATGCCAGGGATCCAGCCTATGAGGTGTTCCTGAGAACTTGCGGGCAGACAGCCCGCGGGCCCGGCAGGGAGTACCCACCACAAGATTGGAGCTAACTTTACAATATAAGATAACAATTTGTCCAGGAGGGCCCAAGGTCCGCTGGCGGGTACCATAGAATCTATCAAACTGGTAAGGATGATGCACATCACCCCAAATATCTGAGTGGAAGTGGATTCATTGGCAACAATGTATTCTTGCAGGCGGTTGGGCTGCAGGGTGAGGGGCGGAGTCATTGGGACCAAATATGCGGGCAGGTAGTTGTACTTGTTGCAAAATAACAGGGGAGGTCTAGTGATCTTATTACCTTCCCTGTAGATAGTTTTGGTCTCTCTAGTTCTGGTCTTGGGTTTTTAGATTAGGATTTCCTCTAGGGTGAATTCCAAATACACAGGGTTTGGGGGTACTTGGTGAAATGCACTAGGCCGTAGAGAACTCCTGGTGGGCAGTAAAACTCAGGTGGTTGGTCTACGTTTTCTTGGGGTTGTAGGGTATGGGGTGCAGAACCGTGGAAGGTAGACTGTAGATGAAATAGAACTAAAATCAAATATGGAATAACCTGGTTGAACCAAAGGTTAATGTCATTTTATTGCAAGAATGACAATGGGCATCTTCCTGGTGGTCCAGGGTATAAGTATGCCCATCTGTTATGGGAAAACTTTTACAAATTTCTCTGGTTCAGGTGATACTATTTACCTGATCTTCCCAGTCTTTGGTGGCATTCATTGCAGGAGTTAAATTATTGACTGGTTTGAACTGGGAATACTCTGATTTCCTTGTTGGGTTGTGGGGTTGGTTATTTCTGAGTGGCCTGCATTCATTGGGAAGTTTCTCTATTTCTTTTCCTGCAGCAGCCTGAGTTATTTTGGGTTCTATGGCTGGGCCCACCCGTTGATTGGTTGTGATAACAGGAACCTTTAGTGTGGGTGTCTTTGATGTAGATGATTTTGATTCATCCAGCTCTAAGGGAATTTCTGAAGTCAAGATCGACTCTGGCTTGAGCCCAAAAATCTGCGGGCAGCTGGGTGGCCGGTCCTGCGGGCTGGCGGCCTGCGGGGTCTCAGGGTTTGAATCCCATAGTTGAGGCTTTTCAGTAATCATGGTCAGTAGGAGTTTGTCACTTGTGACACAGAGTCTCTGGGGGTAGCCTACTTGTGTAAGTCTGCTTTGTGTGCTATTAATCCATAGGTTGGTGTTGTTGCAACCAAGTTTCCAGACTTGCCTGCTAACATATCTTACAATAGACAGGGGGCGCTCAATGAGTTGCCCCTTGACGTATCTAACAGCATGCACCAATCTGATGGCAATATTGAATGGCAGGTAATTCATCCTAATTAGGAGTGTTACCAATTCAACTTGCTGATCCTCACACAAGTTATTCCTTGGCTTTGAACCTTACATGGAACTTCCCACTATGCCACCCCCTTGTAACCTTGTGGCTTTCCCCATATGGAATATTAATCACAATATTCTACAATAAACGAGACTTTATTCTTATTATTCTGTCATTTCTATTGGACTGTTGTCTTCCCCAATCCCAAATACTGAATCCTTTTTTGTTCAGTTGCAACAGTGGTAGCAGCAGTAGGTTGACAACCTACCTAAAACAAAATCCCCCCTAAGAAAGGACAGAGTACGGGCTTTATGGCTACTCCCCAACAAGAAACTTTCCTGCCAATCCCCAAGGGGGACATCCCTGACGGGTATGTAATCTATCAAGACCAGCTAGTTCTCACAAGTGTATATAATTGGCTCCGCCTCAGGCAGCATGATACCAGTGTCACCCTGCCCCAGTCAGACCTGTCCCAATGCATGCTCAACCTTCAGCTAGAATTCTTTGCAGGGGGCGTCAAGGGGGGCAACATTGTCAGTTGGCTCCAGTCCACTGAAACCTGCCTCTGTATCTGTCAGGTTCCTGAGCCCATGTGGGTTGACACTGTGTCTGGCCGCCTCATGGGGCCCACCGCTGTGTGGTTCACCAACTGGGCCAGTCAGGATCTTGATGTTACCCGGGCAGCATTCCGAGACGCTGCCAAGTCCTGCTACAGCAAAACCTTCTCCCCCATTGTAGTGGGAACTCCTCTTTTAGCCATCAAACAGACTGGGTCTGTCCCTAGGTACCTTGCCGCCTGGCAACAAGCTCTTACTGCCGCCCCCAAAGCCGTGACTGATGGAAATGCAATGCTACTCACCCTCATCATCAATGGGTTAAACCCCCATATCTGCAAGCAAGTCCCCGTAAGTTGCTGTACCTCCATTGATGACTGCTACAAGGCCATTGTGAAGGCTAACAACCAGGCTTCAATGGGCTTCCGCTGTACCAGTGATGCTTTATCCCAACCTTGTACAACACCTGGCAGTGGCCACAATTAAGTAGGCTGCCGCCAGCCCCGTCAGGAGGATAATGGGACTAAACGCCCACGCAAGGGGGAGCTCCAGCTAGCGCAGATTGAGGATCAGGAAAAAGCCTGGGGGTTGTAGCAACTAGAAGCCTTCAACCCCACCTGACCCATCCTCTCAATCATTGCTCGCAAAGAACCCCTGTGTCCTACAACATCCATGAAGTCAAAACCCTGGACGTCTTCCAAGTCCACAGTGACAACCCCTTACTACAAGCAAGTCACTCCTCTAATAAAGTAACCCGCTTATCCTATCCCTTCTGTTTCTGTGGGAACACCCACAATTTACTGGTAGATACTGGGGCTGACCACACTATGGTGGACCAGGCGTTCACTGACTCTTAACAACTGGACCAAGTGCCTAGCAGGTTCAAGGCAGTACAAGTAGCTGACTCTGGTAGAGTTTCAATTACCCATGATACAGTACCCTTCTCTGTGAGGATGGTGAACGTCCAGGTTAAGCTCTCTGGGCCAATCATGGCAGAGCTCAGCCACAACGTAATTGCTGGCCTTGACTGGCTTTGGCACAACTGTCCCTACATTGACTGGGATACATCAGTTATAACCCTTAATAGAAATGGGGTGGGCTTTCAGATCTACCCAGTGGAAATGAGCAAGCTACTTAACAATACTGTGCTTGTCAGAATAACAGAGACAGGCTCATACAATTTCAAGGGGGAAAACTAGACTTCAATCAATGCTCAGTCAAAATTATCTGCGCCAAACCATCTGTGGTCCCTCCCTTGGCCACTTCACCACCACCAGCGCTTGCTGCACTCCTTGAGGAGTACAAGGACGTGTTCAGTGAGACACTTGAACAGTTACCTCCTCCCTGGGAGATCCAGCACGCTGTACAACTTCAAGGATTGTTACCTAAAGCACAACCATTATACCATCTCACACCAAAGGAAGATGAAACCTTCCGCCAGCACCTTGTAGACGCGCTTGATAAGGGCTTTATTTGCCCCTTGCTCTCTCCATACGGCGCAGCTGTCTTCTTTGTAGCCAAGAAGGACGGGTCCCTTTGCCTGGTCACAGACTACCGCGCCCTAAATGAGGTGACTGTTAAGAATAAGTACCCCCTGCTGCTGATTGACAGCCTGTTTGATACACTTGCAGGTACAAAGGTTTTTAGCAAGATTGACCTCACTGTGGGGTACAACCAGGTCTGCATTGCACCAGGGGGTGAGGCAAAAACTGCCTTCCATACGCGCTATGGGTTGTTTGAGTGTTGGGTCATGAACTTTGGAATCTCCAACGCTCCTTCCACCTTTGCCATGTTGATGAACAAAGCATTTGAAGAATTGATTAGGAATTGTGTGGTTGTGTACCTTGACAACATTATTTTCTTCAGTCAAGATCAAACCATGCACCTTCAACACCTCTGTGCTGTCCTCAACACACTTCAGAAAAATTAGCTAAAGGCTAAATCCTCCAAATGTGAGTTCCTCAAGTCGGAGATGTTATTCCTTGAGCACACCATCTCTGGTCAAGGGATAAAGCCCAACCCTTCCAAAATCAAGGCAATCACCAGCATGCCGCCCCCCACCAATGTGGGCCAGGTGCGGAAATTCTTAGGCATGGTTGCCTACGTGCGCAAGTTCATTCCCAATTTGGGGAACTAATTGCACCTCTCACTGAGCTCCTCAACACCAAACAGCGCTTCCATTGGACTCCCACCAGAGAATGAGCCTTTGAGATGTTGAAGCAAAGACTCACAACAGCACCAGTACTACAGTTCCCCAATCAAAACTGACAGTAAGAACTCAAGACCAATGCCTCTGATAGGGCCATAGGGGGAGTGCTAAGGCTAGAAACTGATAATGGCGTCCTCCTCCCCGTGGCATATGAGTCCAGGAAACTTACTGACTCAGAACAACGCTATCCCATTCATGATAAAGAATTGGCAACAATTGTGCACTGCGTTGAGAAGTGGCGCTGTTACCTGGAGGGGGCACCTTTTCACCCTGCGTCCTGACAGACCACAAGTCACTCTATTACTTTAACACGCAGTCCCACTTGACACGCCGCCAAGCAGGTTGGGTTGAGCGTCTATCCCCTTACAAGTTGCGCATTGAGTACAAGCCTGGGAAGGAACTTGTCACAGCTGACGCCCTCTCACAACTCAAAAGTAGCGTCCATCACTGGAGACAATGGTTTGGACCCAGACTGGCCCATGCTCTACCTCTGCCCTGAGGCAACTTGCTACAAAGGCCTTGACTCAGTAACCATCTCCAAGTTGAAGGACAACAAAAGTCAGTTCACCACTGATGCTGGTAACGTCTGCCGTTGGGCAGAGACAGGTGAGAAGACGCCTTACATTCCCACCACACAACGAGGTGACACCATATTGCACTACCACCAAACCCTGGGTCACATCAGAGGGTGTAACCTCTTTGAGATCATGAAACAAAAGGTTTAGTGGCTGTGCATGCGTCAAGACATCTTGGATCTCCTTGAAACATGCATGCTGTGCAAAAAGAATCCGTCCAAACCTGCACCCCCCAAGTCTGTCCTGCCCATCAAGGCCATGTAACCCTTCAAGAAGTGGGCTCTTGACATTGTGGGGCCACTCCCCAAAGACAGACTGGGGAAGAAGTACATTATTACTGCCATTAACTACTTCACTTGCTGGCCAGTGGCCTGGGCAACCACTAACCACACTGCCACCACCATCACCCGCTTCATAGGCAAAGAAATTGTGGCCTGTTTTGGGCAACCCAAACGCCTCATCACAGATGGTGGCCCCAAACTTGTTGGAACTTTCATAAGGAATACTGCGCCAAGAACGCTCCAACGTATAGTTACAACTCCCTACCATCTGCAAGCCAATGGGCGCGTAGAATGGCTAAATGGCTCACTGGTTCAACTGATTGCCAAGCTCTCACAAGAGCACCCCAACACTACATGGACTGAACACCTGCTTACTGTTCTACTTATTCTATGAGCAAGAATCAACAGGGGCACGGGGTTCAGCCCCAGCACCCTGGCTTTTGGGACGCCTGACAGTCTGACAAGAGTTGAACAGGGAAAGCTACAGTCCAGAGTTCCCGAAAAGCCTCCCCTAGTAGCAACCCCATCCCTAGACCAATGGCGCACCAAAGCCCGGGAAATTAAACACAAGCAAATTGAAGGAGGGACAAAGCACCTCAAAGCCAGGTACGCTGTGGGTGACCCCGTCTACACCCTCAACCCCAATTCTGCCAAGTTGGAGCCCAACCACCTATGGCCCTTCAGGATAGCCGCTGTCTATGACAATCATACCTATCAACTCAAAGATGCCCAAGGGAATACCAAGAAGCTTCACCACAATTGCTTGCGCCCCTGCTGCGCCATCCTCACACAAAGGTTGTTTGTGCGGACCTTCCCAGACCTTCTGCAGACTCCGGTCTTGGTGTCTGACAACCAGCAGGGGGAAAGGGGGGTGTTGAAACCAAGTTTCCAGACTTGCCTGCTAATGTATCTTACAATACACAGGGGGCGCTTGATGAGTTGCCCCTTGACGTATCTAACAACATGAACCAATCTGATGGCAATATCAAATGGCGGGTACTTCATCCTAACTAGGAGCGTTACCAATTCAACTTGCTGATCCCCGCACAAGTTATTCCTTGGCTTTGAACCTTACATGGAACTTCCCACTATGCCACCCCCTTGTGGCCTTGTGGCTTTCCCCATATGGTATATTAATCACAATATTCTACAATAAACGAGACCTTATTATTATTCTGTTCTTTCTATTGGACTGTTGTCTTCCCCAATCCCTAATACTGAATCCTCATTGGTTCAGTTGCAACAGCGTTTTCCTGGCGTAATCCTCAAACGTTCCAATTTCTGCTGAGCATAGATGTTGAAATATGATGTTGGGTATCTCAGGTGGCTGTTGGTTTGTAGCAGTTGGAGGTGGATTAAGGATTTCACAAGTGTGGAGAAGGTTGTACTGTTCTGTGGGAACAAGGACGTCATTGAAGATGGTGAAACCTGTAGGGACATCTTGTTCTTCTTTGTAGTCTCTCCAACCTACAGGGAGAGCCATTTTTTAGATCCTTCTCTTAGGAGGAGTTTTTCCTTAAAGTTGCGTAGGTGTGGATAACCTACCTGTGCTACCACTGTCAAGTATATACTTCTTGGAAGTATAGTAAACAAGATAAAGGGGAAATTCAGGAAGAGAATGATACTTTATTGTATAGGAATATGTGATAATATATGGTATCACAGGAAGCCACATATGTCCATGTATGTCACATGAGCTATGAGGCTTATCTGAGTAATGTTTCTCTTAAGTCATGAGGCTTATTCAAGTTGTGTTATGCTTAGGATCTGGATTTTTTGATCCCTGTAATAGATGGTCAAATGATAGTAGTGCCACCAACTCATTGATTAGTTGGTGAGCCATTCAGTGACTCATTTGGTGAATCACTTGGGGCGTTAGTTCCCCAAGAGGGAGTAATCAAAGATGTTGTGACACCAATATAATAATTTATTAGACCATTAAGAAGAAACACTGGCACCAATCCAAATAAAGTGTTAAAATGAACTGTATATATACATGTGTGAGTATTTTTGTAGTATTTGAGTTTACCCTTGTTGAGAAATGTAATATTCTTCATGATTTAAGATCAAGAGGAGATATACCATTATATCTGTCATGGGTGAATGTTTGAGCACTTTGCATATTATGAGATACAGTGGCAACTGGGATCTCTATATATGTTGGTACAGTTACTATCAAAGAAATGTGCCATTTTTATCTTTGCATGATTGGGTTTTTCTTTACAAATCTCAAAGGCATTCATATGCTAATTGTCACATGTGACGGCTTTACATTCAAAGTTTTCAACATTTACTAATATAAAAGAAATAAAGAGGAATTATACTGGCTAGTACATAAAAGTGAGGCAAAGGTAGCTGTTTCATGTAATTGATGGCTTTAGGATGTTCATCGATAAACCTAGTTGCCAAAGTATGGGAAATGGTTTTATAGAAGAATCAATCTAATTTATCTGCCATTTTTCTCTATAGTTGATGTTAGTAGGATTGTATGAGAATTTCAAACTAAATATAGAGAACAATCAATTATTAAATAGTAAATAAGCAACTGTTTTTAAGGAGGGAAATGCAGCATTTAAATTCTTTAATTGTAAAAGGATATACTATCGCTGGAATATTTGTGAAGATGTTGTATTTCAAGAAATAATATGTTTGTTGAGCATTAAAGACTACCAAATGAGATAACACTAGTGAGAAGTGAAATTTACAAAAAAAACACTTCTTAGCCAATTTGTCTGATATTCAAATAGGTAATAATTTTAGAACTTATTAGCCTAGACTATTATCTTCTGAAAAAAGAAATGTAGACTTGATTTTAAAGGTAATGAAAAAATACTGTTTATTCGAAGTGTCTATTTTAAATTATAGAGTTTTAAAGTATTGCTTATATACTTTAGATTTCCTTTCTGGTAATCTTCATTATGGTCTTTTTGGAATCATCTTTTTTCCAAGACAGGCTTCCCTTTACGACCATCCCAGGAAAATATTCACTAGAAGTCCAATCCAGAGAGTTTTTAGGCGTTTTAAGTAGCGATAGTCTGTCTGGCGAAATTTTACTGCTTCAGGAGTGCACGGTTCTGCAAGGGCTTCATGGTCATCATAGAAGGGATAAAATCAAAAGTTCAACGAGAGGTTCTTGTGTAGTTCCGTGAGTAAAAATGGGAACGATGGGGGTTTAGATTAGCCTCGCTTAGATTTTCTTAAGATCGCTTTGTATACAAGTTTGCGTGGGTGCTGTGTGCGATTTTAAGGAAAGATGGTAACTTTTGGCTGGTCGTAAGCTCCAGTAAGCCCAGCAAGTCGCTTTTGAAGATGCTTCATGATTTGGCTCGAAAGATGTCTAGGCGCGGTTCTTGGCAGGTGGTGGCGATGGTCGGTTTCTAACGAAGGAAAGTTGGGGCCATCCTAGCTAGCGCAAAGTAAAGCTTGGTTTGCTCGAGTATATATCTCTTGAAGGACTTTCAGCTAAGCAACGAGCACACAAAACAAGGGTTCGCTCAAAAAGCTTTGATCATTGATTGTGATTTTAACGAAAATAGGAAGTGCCTCTATTTATACCGTCACTATGAAGTCAAAAATGACTTGACCTCAGAAATGAGACCAGATGAACTCAACCTCTTTGTTGTTTGAGCCACCACATCGAACCTCACAAATGAGACCAGAGGAGCTGTAATGCTTTCATCAACGAAGCGTCAAGAACTAAGCAGTGACATACTAAACCCGAATAGATCAGCGAAGCGTTAACAACTGAGAGTGTCATGCTAAGGCCGAATAGATAGTAGCAAATCAAGAAGCGGGAAGGGGTTTGTAATGCTTTGATTGGGGGAAATTGTGAGAATACTTTATTATTCATATGCAAGTGTGGGATTGTGATCAAGGCAGTTCAGGGCATAGTAATTGGAATGCATGATCTGTGATCCATTTCTTCACGGGAGTGGGCTCCTGATTCATCTAAAAATGTGGTGATTAGCATTTGGTGTTTGTTCGGGAAGGTGCTTGGTATTTGCGGTGAAGGATATCAGCATCTTTCAAGTTTCAATTAACTGATTACTTGACCACACCACTTAAATGTTTTGAGTCACCACATCGAACCACTAAACACTCAACCATCTAAATATTGCTTTGGAAATTTGTTGAGCAACTTGTGTTATTGCTGATATGTTCAAAGCTACAGATAGATGTTAGCCTTGCCAATGTACTCTACCTAATCCTATGCAAGAGCACTACAGACTACAATAGAATAGAACTTTGAAGATAATTATGTTTATTAAAACTGGAGTAAAATCTAGCCAGCAGCTGCAATCTATTCAAGTGTAACTAAGAACTTGTTATCATCCTTTCAGGCGTCTGTATCAATATATACTGAAACAACCCTTGTTCACGTCCTTTCAGACAGTTCCCATTGGCTACCTTCGCAATAGATCCATCTTTGCTAGCTGCGCATATCCTGATTGGCTATCCTTGGCATGTGTGTTGCTACTGGCCTTTGCAGGCGTACATAGCACTTCAGCTATAGCCTACGCTCTTCTTGAGCTAGCCTACTGTCATTTATTGATTGGCTGTATCTTACACGCCTATTATTGCGCTGGGAAACTACGCTGTATTTAGTTGACTCTTATAAATGGTCCTTAATCTGTCTTCCAGCATTGGAAGGTGGAATTTTGGTATTCCATTTGTAGGGCTTAATCAGTGATTCTTTTCTGGCTGGCAAGTCTTCTGCTTATTAATGCAACAGGCCAAATTAGGGATTATACCCCATATAATAGCAGACTTGATCCAGTATCAACCCATGAATTATCCACCATGTAATGCTGACCCAAACCGATAAGAAACCTGATTATACGCTGTGTAGCTCTGACCCAAACTCAGTATTTCCTGATCTTTTGCATATCACTTGTTTGATATGAGCATAAAAGCCCATCAGGCAGTGTGGGGCTGGGTTGATACAACGTCCAGTAGGGTAGATTGGGAGGTGAGTGATAGATGATCTTTAGGTTATACGGCGTAGAATCAATGATAATCACTATGTTGGCTAACGTTTATACGGTGTATAATTGTTACATCAATTATAATAAAGCAAGTAATATATGGCATACAATCAGTACACATTGGAATGATGATCAGTGATAATACAGCGTATAATTGCAACTTCTATTATAATAAACTAACAATTACATGGCATGTAACTTCCATATCTATTATAATATATTGGTGATTATACTGCATATAATTACTACACTTGATTAAATGATAACCAAGTGATAATACGGTGTGTAACTGATTAAGATCTGCATGCAATTATTAGCCTTATCATTTGTGGTCAATCAGCCTAATCTCACATAATTAATATTTATAAAAACAAGTCTGTCTGTAATGTCAGCTTGAGTGCACTCAAGTCTTAAGGGATTGGATTGAATTTTCTGCAAATTTGATTCTAAAGTTGTTGCCCAAGCCAAAAGCTTAATTTACCTGATCCTTACATGCATTCCTTACAAGCATCTTTGATAGCATGAATGTTGAATCCAGTGGAGTGTGGCATAAACTATGCCAAAGTAAAACTATAAGCCACTCAGACTTTAATAAATGTATATGAAAATGTTTAAAATTCAAAACACTGGTTCCTTTGTTGTAACTGTTTCAAAGAGGATTATCTGATAGGCTATAAAACTCCAGAATGTGTGGATTAAGATTGGAAGAGAAGCCACATATTGTTTAAAATACTTTTTTATTGTTGGATGTTTAGATTCTATGTTGAGAATTGAATTGACCAAATAAAAGAGAGCTGGTCAATTTAAAAAAGATGTGATTAAATTTAAAAAAACATAAATATTAGTTTAATTAAGAGTTGGCTGGTTTGTACATTTTTATTTCATTTATTTTGACTTACAATGATGGACTATCCACTTGATTACATCACCTGATCCAATTGGATGGATATTTTTATAGAGTTAACTTTTTTGCCATTGCATCATCCTAATAAAGGTATCAGTGGAGTTAACTAGCAATAATAATATTAGAAATTGTTACTTTCATAAATATAGAGTACAGTAGTTTTCAAACCTGTTGAGATAAACAAAAAATCTCAGTCTAAAAACAAATACAACTCAGGCTAAAAACAAAATCAGAGTGGATCCAAATCTATTTTAATTTAATATAAATTCCTTAATTTTTTATTTTGTTTTTAGACTGAGTTGTATACGTTTATCACTGAGATTTTACGTTTACTTCAACAGGTTTGAAAACTACCTTACCTTGATAAACTTTTTAGATATTTTCAATCAAAATAGTTCTAAACATGATAACTATAGCTAATCTAGATGCTGAGATAAAGAGCAAAGTGCTTGAATGAAGCTTGCACTATAACCAAAGGCCTGGACTAATTTGATACAGTAGTTTTCAAAGCTATAGCACTAATCAAAAAAACCCAGATTTAAGTAAAATCTAAGTATCAGTGTAAAATATACACCCTTTTAACAGGAATTTTGGTGGTAATAGGTGAAATGGCTCAACACAGCAACATACAACCCAAGAAAATATAATCAAAATACAGTACAAATACATGGATTCCCAAAAAAAATGGGTCAAGTTGACATTTGGTGTATGTATGTTTACTTTGTAAATCAATGACAAAATACACTAAGGGGCAGTGAGTCAACCCCTAATTCAAAAATGAAGCACTGTAGCAATTCAACCAGTAAACAAAAAATACTCAGTTGTTTTGTGAAATAAGTTGTAAACAATCATTATACCTAGCTATCTAAAATAAGACACATGGTCTGAAGAATAAATTATAAAAACAATGATCATAGTGTTTAAATATGGTGTAAAATCTGGGGGAAATGGATTAAAATTAATTCAGTGATTCTAAAATGGGTTGTGTAAATCTAAAAATGCCTAATTAAGACATAAAAATCTATAACAAGAAGTTAGGTGATGAGTTTTATAACTAAATAACTATATTTAAATAATAAGAAAACTTAAAACCAGGGTTGTAATTTATTCAAGTTTGATTTAGAATTTTATTACACCATGAAAAGAAAGGAACACAGAAATAGAGTGGTAATAAAATTGGTGTGTGCCATGGTTGGGGGCATCCCTGTGAATCAAAAAATTGTGTGAGTGTAACACAAGTGCCTACTCAGGAAGAAAAAAGAAGACAATTAGTACTGTTGAGATCTCACATACATAGCAACCGGCTCAAGCCACAAAGGTTGGTAGAGAGTGGAGCATAAATCCCAGGGTGTCCAGAGAGGCTACCAAGGTTGTCACTACCAGAACAGTGAACAACAAAGAAGTCAAACTCAGATCTTTTGTATTTGACCCTGTTTACTGCCAGTGGTCTGTTCACTAAGCATGATTTCAAGCATCCAGCCAGTGCTTGAGGCTACAAACAATCCTTATGTAAGCAATGGCAACCAAGACAACAATGAAGAGCCGGAGTTTTATAGAACTATGGAGGGATAGTATGGTGCTTCTTCTCTGTGGACACCAAACCATGTTCTGGGTCAAAGCCAGGTGCCAACTGGGAGGATTTTTTATTTATCAAGTGACCAGTTCCAAGGCTATAGTGTTGTATTTGGCCTGTAAGATGGTGAAATCTTCTAAGACTTTTCCTAATAGAATAATGGTGTCTGCACCATGTATCATGACTTCTTCTGGAGTCATTAACTCTTTGGAGCTATATAAATCTTGAAATAGTTGCTTGAACTTACTGCCCAAGAACTCCCAGCCTCTGGCTTTCAGCTTCAGTCTTTTGGCCAGTCTGTCATATTCTTACTCAGGTTCTTGCTTCTGATGAACTTCCAGCAATTCCTGTAAATATCCTCTTCTCCTGTGTAAGAATAGCATATATGAGGAAATTATCCATGTTGAACTAAGAAAATTAATGCTCTAGGGGCTTTTAATAGCTTTTATTCAAACAGAAGGAAGATCTCTTAGAAATATTCTATGATACATCTTTTCCTTGTCCTTGGTCTTGTCCTTGGTCTTACTCTTACTCTGGCTTTGGCTTTGGCTTCACTATACCCTGAATCCTTTCTCTCTTCCCCTTGATCTAGTTAATTTCTCCTTAGATAGCTTCTTTTTTGATCTGATTCCCTTCTGAGCTGTTTTTCTTTTCTAGTCTTAAATTGTTTGGGGTTTCTCTTTTATATAATAAATTAAACTTCTTAACTAACTCTGGCTAGTCCCGGAAGACTTTTCTCTGTCAGGAAAGTTTATTATTTAAGTTTTTCTTAATTTTATCAATGAAAATCATCAGTAAACAAGACTTGCCTTCTAGCCAATCAGAGGGTTACAGTTCCCTACCTCTTCTGAAGCGTTTTACATTTCTCTGTGGTTTTGCTTTTCTCTTTATTAGGGACCAAAATGAATGGCAAAATACTGACAATCCACACTTCATGTTTTGAATCATCCCCCTGTTTTTCTTCAATTTTTTCTGTGTCTCAATTTTCTTGTTTTCTTATTTAAAACATAGGGAATTTTTTAACCTATGTTTTCTTCAATGTTTCTAGTTGATTTTCTCATTTTTGTCTAGTCCCAGAAGAACTCTGTGTGGCAGTTGTCTTGCTCTTGCTCTGTAGTATACCAAACATCAAAATGCTTTTCTCTGCTCTCAGCATTTCTCTGTTTGTTTCAAGCCTCTTCTCTCCTGCCTTCTAAGTTCTTTTTAAAGAATCAAAATTTTAATTAATTAATTAATTTTCCAATTTTTATTATTTTCTTTATTTATTTTATCTTTTACTTTATTTCTTTTCTCTCTTTTAATTTCTCTCTTAATATTTTTTTCTCAGTTTTTATTATTTTTATTCTATAATATCTTTCTCTTTTCTAATCTTTTTCTTTTGTTTCTAAACCATCCTAGATGACTTTCATGTGACCCTGCTTCTTTCTATCTTTTAATCACTATAAATGATTTACATCTTAGCTATCTCTCCCTTGGTACCCACTTTGATTCCAACACTGTTTTTCTGAGGAATCAAAGTCTGAAAATATGCCACTGTTTTAGAATTTTAAAATCCAATTTATCACAGTAGTTTTCAAAGCTGTGGCTCTAAAAAAATCAAATCAGATTCAAATGAATTAAAACCAATGAATTCATATTGAGTAACAATAGATTTGGTTTTACTTATATTTCATTTAAATCTGAGTTGATTTTTGCTTAGCTTCATAGCTTTAAAAACTACTGTATTTAAATTCTGACAATGTTGTCATATTGTTGGATTTTAGTTTTTTCATAAAAACAATGTTATAAGTGAAGTGGGTATCTCTCCTTGGTTAGCCAACCTAAGTGTCTTTCACTGAGGCCTTCAATGACAAGCATTCACTCTCTAAATGCTACACTTTTCTCTTTTGCTCCCCAAGTAGTTAGCTTGTGAATTTAAAGAATACAGTAATTTTCAAACCTTTTGAGATAAAAAAAGTTTTCAGTCTATTAAAATTTAAAATCAAAGAATTTATATTGAATTAAAATAGATTTATATCCACTTTATATTGTTTTCAACAAGATTTTTTGTTTATCTCAACAGGTTTGAAAATTACTGTACTTGGGTGAGAAGCAGAACCTAACTTATTCTCATCCTCTCTCCATTTCAGGTATATTTTGATATAGCACTACTTGAACAAAGTCCCAAAAAGTAGGATGAAGGAAGTCAGAAACTGAGAGGTAGGAAAAAGGGGAAAGGTGGAGCTTTGGGGCCACTATTAGAGCCACAGCCCGCCATAAAGAGTCATCTTTTGTTAGGTTTAGTTCACCAAGTTCATTTTTATTTATTGGGTAAGTTTTCTTCAGTTTATCTAAAATCTCTAGGCAGACTTCTGGCTTGAGAATCATCTGGCACCCAATTTGTGGGGAAAGTTTCCTAGGTCAAAGTTCCTAGGGTTAAAAGTGCAAAAATTGATTTTCTGGAGATTAACTTTGAAGCAGAAAAAAATACAGTTTATAATATATAGCTATATATTTTAAAATCTTTTCTAGACTAAGAAGACCCCAAGAAATTCATTTCTGCTTTAAAAAATATATGCTAGATAATAAAAAGCTTCTTAAATTAGCTTTTTTTAAAAGAAAGTTTATTTTAGTTTCAAAAGCAAAATTAGACTAGAAATTATATACAACTTTATTCAATTGAATATAAAATATGAAACTAAACAAAAAACTGCTTTATAAACTATAAGTTTCATAAAAAAGTTAAATTTAATTTCCAGCTTATGTAAAGCTATAATAATACTTCAGTATAAGCAAAATAAAGAATTTTCCTGCAAGATACAAGCATATGATTTGAGGTGTTTTGGTTTGTTAATGATCTTTATTTAAATGATAAAAGTTATAGAAGTCTACCATTAAAATAATATAAAGTACATTTCTTTCTTATTAAATATATGCTATACAATTTTATACTTAATAAAAGATATAGTCTTATATCTTATTTATAAGTCACAATATTAAAAGATATCAAGAATCTGCCACTTACATATCATAAAATGAAGACTTGAACATTATTTTGTTAAAAACACTGTACTTCCACTAAAAATTATATGTATAGAGCAAATTTGTATACCAAAAAAACATTTTTATACATCTATTTTACTCTAATACATATAGTAAAAGATATAGTAGAAGATAATTGAGGGTAAGAAAAGGAGAAGAGAAGAAAAAAATTTCTACTTGGTATCATATTTTATATAATCCACCCTCTTGACAATGCAGAATTTTTTTAAAGTTTTTGGCCCTGTCGCAGCCAAGGGGCCAACAAACCTTTTAAAAAAATTCAAGGAGAAATGAGAGGTGGGAAGGAGAGGTGGGAAAAGAGAAAATTCAAAAGAGAAACCTTCAAAAAAACCCAAGAGCTTATTGCACTTTGGTTTAGGCACTTTGATTTCTGCACTTCAATTTTGTCCCCTGAAATAACATAGGGAACCATAGTACAATATTATATTAATTTAATATTTTTTGAAATTGCCTCCAAAACACACCAATTTATTAACATTGCAATAAAATAAAAACCTACCAAAAAATTTTATTTCTTTTTTATGTATTTAAATATCAGGTCTTAAAGAATCTACATGAGGAATTTCAAAAGTTTTTATTAATTATTTAATATTTTATAAGCTTATAAAAAGCGTGACTAAATCTAAAAAAGTTGGTTTTCAATTTCCTCACTTTTAATTTGAGGAACTTAATAAAACATAATGAATAAAATATTATTTTTTGCAAAAATTTAATATTAAGTGGTCCTAGTTTTTTGGTACCTTTTTGGATTTTGATTTGACTACTTTTTGATTTCTGCACCCATTAAGAAACTATATGTAAATTTTAAAATAAATTTTTATGAGATAAAATTTTATTTTTAAAAAATGAATGACTTATAATAGTAATTTATATTAATATTTAAACAAAATAAAATAAATGTCTAAAGTTAAAAAAGCCTTCTTTAGCTCTTGATTTCTTTTTTTACATAAAGAAAAAAATTTAAAATTTAAATTTTTTTTAATTTTGATGTGTCAAATATTAAGTTGAAGATTTTTTTGTACTTCAATTTTTGCACTTTCAATTCTGTCCCCTATATTCAAAAGGATGAATAAATTATATTTTAAAAGCCAAATTAATTTAAGGTGTGTTTTAAATTGCATTGATTTGGGCACTTTGAACTTGGTTTTTTGATTTTAGCTACTAGTAAAAACATTTTAAAAAAAGTCAAATTTAAGAAAAATATTAAATTTTTTAAGAAAAAATTTTATTGAAAAAAAGTGCAGAGAACAAAAATCCATTGATTTGGAGATTTTGATTTCCACACTTCAACTTTAGGCACTTGCCCAATTTGTGGACATAGTTACTGTAGAAGTTATGTGTTGAATGTAGTTTTGAAAAATTGCCATACTATGCCTTCATGTTCACCTAAATAAAAAATATTAGCATTTTGTCTTTTTTAATTTATTTTTATATTCTTCTGTTTCTTCTCTGTTTGCCTTCTTAATAGGGAGAGCTTCTCTGGACCTCTTGGGTATGGTTTATTGATCATATCATGTTGATTTTTTATTTTTTAATTATTCAAACATCTCCCGGTCCTTTTCTTATACCTCTTTCATTGCAAATCCCTATGGTTTAATATGTACTGTAAATTCAAAAACTAAACGTAAAAATGTGGGATTTTCAAATCCTTGGTCCAAATTTTGAATCACTTTTGTGGGCAACTCAGCTGAGTGAAAATTAAAATATTTAATAAAATCAACCATTTAATTTGACTTTTTTGGTTTATTTAAATTGGCAAATATTGAATCTCTTGAGCAGATAACTCAACTAACTAAAGACAAAACACAACAAACAAATGCAGGATACATGAATCAAAAAAGCGGTATTCTAATGTAAAATTTAAGATTTCCTGTATGTTTAACAAATCATAGACAACATGTAAAATTAAAGGATCCAAAATTACAGGATTGTCAAATCCAAGAACCAAATTTCAAATCAAAAATGAGGTGAATTCAAAATAAATATAATTTATGGGTGTCTCAAAAAGGATGCCAAAGGATCTATATTGGATTTGTGCTGATTCTTTTAGGAATCATAGGCATTCTCAAAAATCACCCTATTCAATTTTAGGATGGCTAAAATTTAGATCCTACTGTTCAAAAAATTAACATACTTAACAATAAAATTGATTAAAATATACACTTCTCTTTTTGAGTTTAAGTTTTTAATATAAAATTTATTATGCCTTCTTTTAATAACAACCAAACAAATGAGCTGTTCCCTGGCCTTGACAAAATCATGCAGGGCTACGCTGGGTCTTCCAACAGTGAAGCCTCTGTCTATGGTCATTCCCAACCCTCAGGCCCCTCCTCAAGCACTCCCAGGTGTGTTTTCTTTCTCCTGCGTCCTCAATCATGGCCCTGTTGGCCCATCACGCACAGGCAACTGCTAACCTAAATCATGTATCAACAATGGCATCTGGAACCAGTCATTTGAGCCATGAGGTCACCCAGAATCCCAAAACAGCCAATCAGATGACATTGACCAGTTCACAAGATGGACATATCCCTCCCCCAGCCAATCAGCCTGCAAGACGCAGAAGAAAATTAATCACTCCAGAGATTGTTCTTGAAATGGTTGAAAAGCGAGGGATGCCTATGTCCCTTGGGGAAATTGCGGCTGTGATAGGTTTTGCAAAGTCCACTGTGGCTGCAACCCTGCAAGCCCACGTCAATTGTGGCCCCTCCCAAGAAGACCCCAACTGGAGCCTGTACGTCAACTGATAGCAAAAAAGCACATCCCCTTATGATGACCATCATGAAACATGACCCATGGATGCCCCTGGTCCAGGTTTGTCTCCAACTGGGACTTCATGGCATTTTCACAAATAAAATAGCAGTCAATTTGTGGATGAACGGAGTTGTGGTTGCTGCTAGAATCTTGTCCAATCAAGTTCTCACCGGCCCCAGTTTGATGGATACCAACCCCTATAATTCAATCATTATTAATTTTATTAAAGGGAGGGCAATGAGAACGTGTAATAACGTCATCTTCTTGTCGTATGTCAAGATTTCTGCAAGCATCCAATATTATGGAGAAAAGTGTATTCAATCTGACGTCTACAAGCACGGCCCAATCTTTTATCAATTTTTGGGATTTTGTTGGCAGTTTCCCTGTTGGGTGTCAATTATTACTCAGCAATATCAAACACTGCGGATGGGTATGCCTACCAGACTGAGCTCAAGGACATGCTGGAGGAGTGAGCTAACCAACAAGCTGTGTACACAGTTGTACTGAGTGCAGAGATGGAGCAGCAGGAATGGGCAACCAAGGAAATGAGGGCTGTGGGGCATACCTGTTGGTCCTACCCCATCAACCACGCTGACATGCATCTTACAGATGTATGTCTTTACAATTCTGGTTCAGATCTCAGGTGCTTAAAGCCTGTCACATACAATGAACTGTGCACCCAAATTGAGAAGGGGTATGAGCTTTTCCCTTCTATATTTATCCAGGATTTATCTGATATTGTCATATTCTATACAAGTGATAGTGATAAGTTCAGAAAGGACTTCTGCCTCCCCCCATGCCCATTCATTAGGTTTTTCAAGACTACATATGTGACAGAAGAAGAATTTGAGCAATTGAATCAATCAGCTCTTGCTGCCTTTTCCCAGTCAACAAACCAAGCCTCCCCAACTCCCCCATCAAGGCCAAGCCAACCGCCTTCCAATCCTGACTCCCCAGACCACCACACTTTCCTCCCCATTACCTCTGATACTGTCCCTTTCACAAGCTCATATGATGTCAATGTACATGCTGCCCATTTCCTCCCCTACTTGTCCTTTGATGAGTAAAATAAAACCTTTCTTTGTGACAGCTTATTAAAATTGATATTGTTTCTTTTGATTTATAATTAATAACATATTTTTTTACATTATTGACATTCTCATAATCAACAAAATGTTGTACATTTTATAGTAAACATATAATTATTTGTATAAATAATTATCAATATCAATAATAAAGTAAAGTAAAGACCAACAAATGTAAATATTGCATTAGAATATTGCAATTAGACATCAACTCTTGATATTTTGATATTATGTGCATAACTCAATGCATTTTGTTTAATAAAATCCATTGTAAACATGGATTTTTTCATTGTAATTTATATAAATGTAATGTGTTTATATTAGAGAGCCATTAATGCTTAATACAAATATTGATACATAGTGCATTTACAGCCTGTATATTTACCTAATGATAATAATTCTGTAAACTTTTTAGTTGGATTTTGCAAGGTAATAATAATGTAATGGGTTAATAAATTAATGTTCATTACCATTACATTATTATTACCTCGCAAAATCCAAATAAAAAGTTTACAGAATTATTACCAATAGGTAAATATACAGGCTGTAAATGCACTATATATCAATATTTGTATTAAGCATTAATGGCTCTCTAATATAAACACAGTCCATTTATATAAATTACAATGAAAAAAACCATGTTTACAATGAATTTTATTATACAGAATTCATTGAGCTATGTACATAATTTCTAAATATTAAGATTTAACACATACCTGCAATATTCTAATGTAATATTTACATTTGTGGTCCTTAATTTATTATTGATAATGAAAAATATTCATGTGTTGAAGGTAGTACTATAAAAACCAATTTTTTGATGTAATTCAAGCAAAATGTTAAATATCTACAACTTGATAAATGAATTAGAAGCACACCTGCAAAAGGTTGTTGAAATAGAAAAAATATCAGGGAAATAGTAACAGGAAAGCTGGGTAACAGGGGCCAGCCACTGATCCAGCCAAAGGAAGATTCTCTGGATAAACTGGGAAATATTATAGACAAAAAGAACAAAGAAGTGTTACTTAATCTACAAGAAACAATCTTATCAAGTCTGAAGTCCAATGATGCAGCCTACAATTTGTGGGAGTTCTTGCAAGGGGCCAAAAAAAAACAACAAGAAAACCAAACTGATTGAAGGAACTGAAATCTTAAAGGAAATTGACACTAATGAAGAGGAAACTAATCAAATGGAAACAGATGAAAACAAAGCACAATCAAGAAGCAGAAGCGCCACAATAAACAATGAAAATTCAACAAATGAAAATCAAGAGGAAACACAAGTAGCACAGAAAATAAGGAAGATCAAGCCCAGGAAATCAAATGAAGAGCAGCCAACACTTGTGAAGTTTGCTGAAGGAGTGCCTGTGGCTGAGGGGGCTGCAGGGGAAACAATCAGTAAGTTTTTTATGTTTTACTTATATTTACTTTAGTTATAACTAGGAATGGGGACAAGTTTGCTGAAGTGGCAGCCTTTAAGCCCAGTTGGTTTTATGGGGGTTACCAATCACTGGCAGCCCCTTTAAAGCAAATAAATAAAAATGAAATCAATAAAATAATTCAAATGTACATGAATAATTTTGCAAATATTGAAGCAAAAACCAAGGAATATTTACCACACGTGAGGTGCTTGCTGTGGATTAGGGAAGCATATGAAATAGGAACAAATATCAATTTCAAAGAGATGACTGAAATTTGAGGGAATATCAAGATAAAATTTGATGAATATATTTATGAAAGTATTCAAGGATTTCCCTTTTCAAACATAAATGAATATGAAAAAAATCTAATAAAAACAGACTTTCAAATAGGACCAGAATATCTTAGAACTGAAATTTTCAACAAAGTGTTCAAAGCATTATCAAATAAAGTCAGGGACACAGTCCTCTTGAATATGTTTAAACCTTTATTTATTTTGTTTGCCAAGGCATGAGGGGCAGATACAAGTTGGGCGCCCTCTGGAACCATATTCAAGTTCAGCCAAACATCCTACATCAACAGATTAACTCAAATATATATAAAATTATGCATATTTTCAGAAAAATATACCTCTCAAAGGATTCATGTTGCAATATACCTAGGGATCCTATTACATTGAATATTAAAAAAAACGTTAGAAAGTTGGAGGATGTACCAATACAACTTGATATATGCCAATTAGCACTAGAATGCCAGAAGACACTGCAGGGGATAGGACAGTCAAGCACATCCTGTACAACTCCTTTGCATTGGCATTGTTGAATGGGTACTATATGCCTCCCAAAAAGAACCTATTAATTAATTTGCTTACCTGATTGCCTTTTATTAAGCGTTCAGCAACCACCAGGGTGCAGAGCACCACCCCTCTTGCAATTTCATTCAGAGTTGTCCACCACGTACAGAAGAGTATGAGGATCTATTTATACACATTAGCAGAAAATTTGATGCCGGGGTATAATTCCCCGGAATAATTGCATTCCCTTTGCAATTTGCATCACCTTAATAAATTATCTTCCCTTGTAATTTAACTTTTATTTTTATTTTAAATTTTAATTTAAATATTTAAACTTAAATATTAAAACTTAAATTTTAATATTTAAATTATAATATTTAAATTATAATATTTAAATTATAATATTAATATATCTAAATATATTATAAGACAGTAGTTATAGTAAGAAAACACATGAAATAATAAAATATGATTTAAAAATGTGTTTATTTAGTTGATTGTCAAGTACAGGCTCATATATTACATAGTTAAACAACAAGAACTGAATTTATCTGCATCAAGCGGCCTGCTCCACTTATGATCTAAACAAGTGATTGTTTAGAACTCAAATTACATTTCCCTTGTAATATGATTTGATAAATATATTTGATATGCTTGACCTGTGTCATAAGTACTAATTAGTAAGAGATACATGAAAATCATTAGTTTTTGTGTTGTGTGGATATAGTGGCATTAAATCAATCAGGTCAGATGATGACTTGCAAGGTCCAATCTGTGGCTCAAAAAAGCCAAAGTACCAAAAAAGGTTCACAATAATTTAAATAAAATTAATCTATTTCTATCTTTTAAAATCTATTTTATTTGTTAGCTCAACAGCCAATACAATATTAAGTGCATTATAATAAAAATATGTGTCTCAATATCTAGTATAATTAATTTTATTTGACTTTTGCACAAATTCTTATATGTCTATAATACAATTCAATGTCAAGTCATTATATATAAATAATAAATTTTGAGTCTTAATAAAAACAAAAACAAATAAATCTGGAGCGCCCATTTATCTGATTGGCTCAGAGTTGAGGGCTTTTGGAAGGAAGGATTCCAAGTGCTTGTAAAAAGCTGCCACCACATCAGGTGGCATTGCAAATTAGCTGATCTCAAGAATTTTGAAGAGATCCTTGATGTCCTGAGGAAGGCCTTTCTTCACCTTATTCTTGATCCAACCAAATACCTCCTTGATTGGATTCAGAAATGGAGAATAGGGAGATAGAAAGAGGAGTCTCATTGGGCAGTCAGCCAGGCAGTGGCTGGCCAAATGGCTATTTTTATCTATTGGTGGGAACTCTGATACAACCAAATCCATCTTTTGGAGCCTGACATTATCCAACACAACAATGTTGGTTGTGCTGCTGTAATTGATTTGGAGGTACTCCTTTATGGTTCAGAGAAAATTGAGAAAAGTCATGCTATTGTGGGAACCCTTGATCATTTGATACTGGTCCAACCCGCAAGGACCCATAAGCGCTACCATCAAATATGTCTGGGAACAGACAGCTGCACAATGTGCTACACCATCCTTGGACCCTTTCTTGACCCACCCATGCCTAGACCTGAGTGAGGAGGAAAATGATGCTTCATCTATGTAGAAGAACTGGACATTCCCAGTCTTCTTTAGGGCCAGATAAGTCTTGGCATAAATGTGTTGATTCTCAATGGTCTTCTCACTGTTTCTGTTGTACAGAAAAACTCCCAGTACCTTCCACAAGAAGCCCAAATCAACCATTGATTACTAAACAGGGTTTTTGAGACAGAAAGCCTGAACTCTGTGGTAAGCATTGATTGGACAGCAAGTGTGTCCAGGTGGCAATCCTTGGTCATCCACTGTCTGACTACCTTGAGATGAGTGGGCTTAAGTAGGCTGGGCTGCTGCTTAGCCTTGGTGGATTTTGTGATTTGACCAGTGTTGCCATATTTGGTATTGATGTTGCCAATTTATCTGGACATGACACCAAATTAGGATGCAATATCCCAAACTGTCATTCCCCTGTTTAAGTAGTTGAGGAGAGCTTCACCCTCACTATCCGTCAACTGATGCCAGTCCTTGGCAGGTACTGCAGCATCCTGGCTAGCAGGCTTAACACAGGGGACGGGGACCTTTGTGTAGAAGGTGGGATCACTCTTAATTGTGGTGGTGCCGTCAATGGTAGAATACATCACAGGTGCAGATGGCTCCTCAGCTGTGGCCAATGGTTCATAGGAGGTATCAAAAACGCAGGAGTAGGAAGTGGCAACTCTTGGATCAAGAGTGCGGGGCCAGGTGACAACTGGGTACACAGTGGAGGTGTAAGTAACCTCAGTGTTCCTGGTGAACCTGGTATAGAAGACTTTTGTGGCAGGCCTTGAGAGCGGCTTCTGTCTAGGATTTAAGCTGGTTGATCTGGCTTGGGATGCAGGAGGTGGTTGACTGGCGCTGACGCCTTAGGAGGCCTGTGTGTTGGCATTACTACACTTGAGTTGGGTTCTGGGTCTATTCTTGGACCCTCTGGGACCCCTTGTGGACGGGCTTCCCTGCAGGGGCTGTGCAGGAGCTGGTTGAGAATGCAATTGTCAGTCCATAAAAATAAAAAAAATTTAGATTAAACATGTAATTATTTAGATTTTAGGGTTATTTGTGGGTGGTTATTTTCTCTTTAAAAAGCCTTGAATAGTAACAGAATTTCTATATCTGTGATTTAAAGTGCATAGTATGTATACTTTCCAGGTTTGGATAATTTTAAAGTTTAATCACTTTTTATGTCTAAACATGGTTATTGAGATTGAATTTTTAATTTGATTTAGTTGTGGTGGAGCTTCTTGATTTGGGTTGGTGATTCCTAGTGTTCTTACTGTACATTAAATTTGGATTCCAGTTCCTGCAATTATCGTTTGAGTTTATTAGTGGCATTCAAAAGTGATTTGAAATTTGGTTCTTGGATTTGACAATCCCGCAATTTCATAAAACATAGTAAACTTAATGAAAATGGTTGATGGATTTGAACGCTTCAAATCTGATTCCAGTTAATTCATTTTGTCCATAGGAAATATGCATTTCAACTTGAAATTTGAAGTGTCTATGAGTTCCTGCATTTTTAAAAATTCAAATAAATACACAAAAAATCAATTTAATTAAAAAAGGCCATCCCGTAAAAGTGATTCAAAATTTGGACCAAGGATTTGACAATCCCGCAATTTCAAAAAACATAGTAAACTTAATGAAAATGGTTGATGGATTTGAACGCTTCAAATCTGATTCCAGTTAATTCATTTTGTTCATAGGAAATATGCGGTTCAACTTGAAATTTGAAGTGTCTATGAGTTCCCACATTTTTAAAAATTCAAATAAATGCACAAAAAAATCAGTTTAATTAAAAAAGGCCATCCCGCAAAAGTGATTCAAAATTTGGACCAAGGATTTGACAATCCCGCATTTTATGTTTTGGTTCTGAATTTACAGTAGGTCTGCAAGTAGATATTTCTTAATATTAAATAGCCTGGCTGCAATTTTGTCTGTTGTATCATTTATCTTATTTTTTAACTCTTTAACAGTAAGTTTGTTTAATTTTCATCCTTCTAGGACTGTTGAGAAACTTGGGTTATTGCTGGTATGTTCAAAGCTACATATAGATGTTAGCCTTACCAATGTACTCTACCTAATCCTATGCAGGAGCACTACAGACTACAATAGAATAAAGCTTTAAAGAAAATTATGTTTATTGGGACTGAAGTACAATCTAGCCAGTGGCTGCAATCTATCCAGGTGTAACTAAGAACTTTTTGCCATCCTTTCAGGTGTCTGCATTAATATATACTGCAGCAACCCTTGTTCTTGTCATTTCAGACAGTTCTCAGTGGCCACCTTTACAATAGGTCTATCTTTGCTGACTGTGTCTATCCTGATTGGTTGTCCTTGGCATTTATGTTGCTACTGGCCTTAGCAAGGTGTACATGGCACTTCAGCTACAGCCTACACTCTTCTTGAGCTAGCCTACTGGTAGTTATTAATTGGCTGTATCTTTATGCATTTGTGGTACAGGGTGCCACTCTCTAGTATTGCCATATTGGGACTGAATCCTTATTTAGAAAAGTATAAGGGGAACTACTGCCCTTTTTGTTATTAGCATTGGAAGGTAACCCTCCAAATTACATAGTGTTGTCTCCAATTATAAACCAATTGACGCACCTGCGGCTAGCCGCAGATATATTGGAGAGTGACCCATTGGAATGGGTTTTCATATGGCAATTGGTGACCCATCAAAGGAGGTTTATTATATGGCAATTAACGACCCATTGGCGCATCACTTGTGCCCACTATTTAAATTGGTATACTGATCTTCTGCCCCTCTTTTTGCCAAAATGAGAACCCTAAAAAAGAGTAGTCTGAAACCCTATTCTACACTCAATTCCCCAGAGATGGCCCTACTATGTGCTGCGACCACCTGACTACAGATCACATGCCCAAATGTTCATCTCTTGCCCAATCCAACCCATTTCTTTCTGAATATTTCTCATAATGTTTCAGCCCTCCAAGAATAAGCTCATTGGCTGAAAGTCTAGACCCTAGTCAGCATGACTCACCCTTTCTTTTCCCTCCTCCCCTCCAAGTATAAAAAGACCCCCAAGAGGTCCCCAATAAACAAGAATCATTCACCATAGAAACATAACAATTGACTTACAAATCTTAGACTACTTGCAGAGCCCACCAATAGAGGTTCTGTTGAGTAAGAAGATATTAGTCCTGTTGTGTTTCCAGTTACTCAGCTACTCTCAAACCACCCCTACAACCCTTGAGCACCACAGCGCCTATTATAGCACTAAGAAACTATGCCATATTTGGTTGACGCTTAGAAATGGTCCCTGTTCTGTCCTCCTACATTGGAAGGTAAAATTCTGGTATTCCTGTTTTCCATTTCTAGGGCTTAATAAGTGATCCTTTTCTGGCTGGCAAGCCTTCTGCTTATTAATATGACGGTATGAATTGGGGATTATACACTGTATAATATCTGACTTGATCCAATATTGACCTGGGAATTATCTGCTGTATAATACTGACCTGAACCAATAAGGAACCAATTATATGCTATGTAATGCTGATCCAAACTCAGTATTTCCTAGCCATTCACACATCACTTGTTTGATATACTTATATATGCCCTTCAGGCTGGGTGGGACTGATTTGATACAACGTCCAGTAGAATGGAATGAGAAATATATGATTGATGATTTAGTGATTACATGCCGTATAATCACTGATAATCCTCATATTGGCTATAAATTATACAGTGTATAATTGTCAAATCAATTATAATAAGCTAACAATTATACAGTGTATAACTGCCATATCAATTATAATAAACTGGTTATTATATGGTGTATAATTGTTGTATCTATTATAATAAACTGGTGATTATATGCTTTATAATCACTACATTTAATAGAATATTAATCTAGAGATAATATGGCATATAACTGATAAAGATCTGTGTGCAATGATTAGCCTGATCATTTGTGGTCAATCAGCCTAATATCACAAGGACCACATCCTTAAGATTTTAATTCACCTTTTGGTTAGCCTCCTTTTCTCTTGGCCACCACTGCACCAAGCTCTTTGATTAATCCTTTCAATTTCAACATGATGTTTCTTTCCCAAACAGCTTCTTTTATATCAATAAAAACCATAACAATACACACATGACCTTTTGAATTTAATAACACAAAAAATAGAAAATAAGTATATGTATTCAGTTTTTATTGTATAATAATAAAAAGTATTTATATTATATTGATATTTCATATTATTGCAACCAGGATTACACCCCCACCTGCTGATGTATCTCACAATACACAGGGGGTGCTCAGTGAGTTGCCCCATGACATGACAAATTGTATGGACTAGTCTGAGTGCAATGTTGTTTTGGGTACTATCTCCTAATTAGGAGTGTTGCCAATTTAACATGCTGATCCCTTCCCCAAGTTATTCTCATCTCAAACCTTATGTTGAGCCTGCCACTGTGCTACCCCCTGGTGGACTTGTGGCTTCTCACTATTAATATAAATAAAAGTGACTCTGTATGTCTGTCTGTACTGTAATGTCACCTCAAGTGGGCTCAAGCCATAAGGGATTTGACTGAATTGATTTTTAGTTAAATTTGATTTTAAAAGTTGATTGTTAAGCCAAAAGCTCAATTTGACTCATCCTTACATTCAATCCCTTACATGCATCTTTGAAAGTACACAGATTGAATTCAGTGGAGTGTGGTCTAAATCATGTTGAACTGAAATATAGGAAACTTGAACTTTAATAAATTTGTATTTGATTACTTGAATTTTAAATTAATGGCTAACTTCATTCAATCATATCAAAGTGGCTTATCTTTATAGTTTACCCAACTCTAGAATGGGTGGATTAAAATTAGAAAGGAAGCAGCAATTGCTTGAGATGCTTTTATATGATTGGATGTTTAAAATCTGCTGAAGATTGAATTGACTGATAAAAGGAGAGCATAATCTGTTTTAAAAATATTGAATTAAAAAAGATAAATAAATTTTAGTTTAGGTACAGGATGGTTGGCTTGGAAATTTTGAATCAATCTATTCCAAAGTGAAATAATAGAATATTCCACTTGGATGCATCAGCTGATCCAAGTGGCTGCATATTGGTTTAGAGTAAACCTTGCTTGCCACAGCTTCATACCAAAAGAACATTAGTGAAGTAAAAAGGCTATGATATAATTATGATTCATTATAATGATTTTCATTAAATTTAGAGGACATAGATCAATTTTTCAGATAATTCCGATCAAAATGGTACCAAACAAGATAGCTCTAGCTGCTCTAGATGTTGAGATATATAGTTAAGTGCTGGAATCGGGTCACGTCATAATCAAAGGCTCGGACTTGATTTGATAATATCTTAATTTACTTTTAATACACACCAAAAAACCAAAATCAATGTATCTCAGTGAATACTAAGCCAATTTTGATGTCTAATAGCTTATTTAAAGCTGTAGATCAGTTTTACATTTGAAGCGATTTAAAAGATTAAACAATAGATTTTAAATAAGTAGTTTAGCTTTACTAACCTTAATAGTGATACTAAACTTATTTAGATTTGGTTTTTTTCTACTTGGAATATTCAATTTTAATTTCAAATTTAAATAAATATAATTGAAATTATCTTTTAATAAAGAAATTAAAATTTCCTTTTAATGAACATGTGATAAGTAATCCAACCCTAAAAAATACAATAAAATATATTTAATTGATTTATTAAATTCAACTTTAATTCCGTTATTGGACGGGGCAACTACCTAGTTGTATATATATTTGATTTACCTGCTCTCAGACCTGCAAACTGGACCTGCCGCTAACACATGAAATTCCAGATATTAAGCCAAGCAGCTTCTCGCCCTATTAAAGAATTTCGACTACTTTAGCTCTTTAGCAATGGAGTGAGGCACAAACTGTGACCTGCTTCAAAAGTTGTGGCACAAATCCACATGTATCGTTTTGTGATTTAATCTAAAACCACTCTAAAAATGGTTTTGTGACTGTGATCACACAATTACTGTGACCTTCCCAACCCTAGGCTGAATATGCAAGCACAGAGGAACACATGAAATCATTTTATTCTGGCTGCACAATGTTTCACTCAAACGAAGTGGATAGTTATCGACATGTCCACCAACTGAAGAGAGACACGCAAATGCTTAAGACACGTTTCAGCCTTTTCTTGGAACCAGCAAATCATCTTGATAGTGACGTCATAGTTCTTAAAACCACATGACTGTTGCATTTTAACAGATGAAATGCCAACAAGTCAAACTAAGCTTAACTCTTAAGAGTAGATAGGTTTAAATACAAAGATGTGATATTAGCTCATATATGATTCCTTACTATTTCTTGCCTGACATCTTCAAGTACCTTGAGCTTCACGACCAGCGTCAACTCCACCTTATCTCCAAAGAGTGGAATGGATTTCTACTTCCATTTGTTTTTCAAAGGCTTTCAACTAGGATGTATGAAGGGTTTGAGGAATTACTGCGCAAGTATAGTGAGTTTGTTGAAGAGCTTCACATGGATAGTCTCGATGCCAGCATGAACGACCTGCTTTCTGCTTGCAAAATTACATCTCGGCTTTTCATTAACTTTTACCACATAAGTCCCGAAGCAGCCTTGCTGCTGGGTGAAAAATTCCCACGTCTCTCCTACCTTGAATTATACTACGCCGATTCTGCCAAAGTCAACTACCTGAGTCCTTTGACTAGAAAAGTCCAAACTCTTTACTATCGTCCTGAGCCGTGTGACGACATAGAGGAGTTCATGATATACTACAAGGATTTTGATTGTCCTTTGGTAACTCACCTTATAATCGATGAGGAGTGGGCCCTTGCTGGTCATGACTTCTCGTATATAATTAAGAGATTTCCTGCCTTGAAAACGTTTGACTACACAGGTCCCTTCTTACGTGGATATCTATTTGATCACTTTTTTTATGACGTAGAAAACATGGTCTTTAAAGAAATCAGCTTCTCAGACAGAGATGCGGATATATCTGCATTTCTACGCTTCCGAGACGATATTCCTTCAAAAACACCTCTGCTTTCATCGGATCAAGAAGTTACCCATGAGTCACAGTTTAATGACCTCTTTAACATCAGTACCCTCAAGCTCCTTGAACTCATACCTCGGTTTACTTGCTTAGATGCTATTGACATTAACACTCGATTTCTTGATCCTGATCAAGAATATATCGAACTTCTCTTGAGCTTAAAAGACATCCGATCTTTAAGTTTTGATTTTGATGATCAGGATTTCTCTACCGATCTCTTTGAGGAGACATTCAAAGCTACAAACGTGTCCCTTGAAATAACTGAGTCCAAACTTCCTTTGATTTTGGAATGGCTTGCAAGTTGTTTCCCTGACCTTGAAGAGTTGGGCATTCATCTATCAGACCTTCCGGCTAATTACGATGAAACAAGGGAATCCAAGTTAACATTTGAGCTCTGGGAAAAGTTGATTGTGTTTGTCCCCATCTTTCAAAAATCCACCTATCCAATGACGTTTCTTCTCGATGCCAAATCAAAAGGAAATACCCACATATTCTACTTGACAATAAGTGCAAACCAAGATATTACGAAAAATAATAAAATATTGTTGAAGTTAAAATCAAACTAATTATTATTTCTGGCTCGATTTTTTTACGTCCCTTCATATAAGGAAATATGATTTAAACATTTCTTAAACAACTTTATAAAAATAATTTCTTACTTACCCCTTGAAGGTAGAAAACAAAACATAGATGTACCCAAGATTCCGGATTGTAGCTCTTTTGAAAATTGATAGGATCTCTATACAGTGGTTTTTGTAGCTGTGAAGATAAACAGATGTTGCAACTGAACTAATTATAGCTCAGTATTAGTTGGGGAAAGACAACAGTCCAAAGGGAAAAGACATAATTTTAAGTAATATAATAACTTCATTGGGAAGCAGTGGTTGATATACTGTAAATAGTAGCCATAGGGCCACAAGGGAGTGGCATAGGCAGCAAAATCCAAATATGGTTTGGGGTTTGAGTAACTTGTCAGGGGTATTGGCTGGAATTGGCTTTACTCCTTATTAGGAAGGATTACCCTGTATTTTGACATTTGAAGTGGTAGACAAAATATTGCAACTGAACCAATTATAGTTTTGTACTTGAGATTGTGGAAGACAGCAGTTCAATAGAAAGAATAAATAATATGAATGATATGCAGCTTTATTTGTGAAGCTGTAAGCAAATATACTGGAAATGAAAGCTACTAATCCACAAAGGGGTAGCATTGTGGCAGGATCCAAGTATGGTGTGAGCAACAAATATCTAAATGATGGATTGTTGATTGGAATTGGATTCTCATCTAATTGGAAGATATTGGCCATATTTTGACACTGGTAGCAGGATGCCCAATGGTGTTAGATATGTCATGGGATAACTCTGTGAGCGCCCCTAGTGTATTGTAAGTTACATTAGCAAGCAAGTAGTTGATCTCAGTTGCAACACCCCCTTGCCCCTGGTTATTGTCCAGGACCAGAATTGGGGTTTGTGAAAGATCTAGAAAGTTGTGTACAAAACTTTTATGTGTAGGTATGGCATGGCAAGGGCACAAATAATCATGATGATGCTTTTTGGTGCAGCTTGGGCCACTTCAAGCTGATAGGTATGGTTGTTGTAGACGTCTATGACCTGAAGAGTTCAAGGTGGTTGGATTCAAGCTTAGCAGAGCTGGGATTTAGGGCGTAGATGTGGGTTACCTACAGCATAGTGGGTTTCAAGGTGCTTTGTTGTCCCTTTATCTGTTCCTGTTTGATGTCACAGACTTTGGCATGTGCTGTGTTTGACTCCTGGATTTAACATCCAACAGAATACAGTGAAAAACCTTTGATATGAAAGGTTTGAGGTTCAAAGCTATCCTTGGATTAGCCTTAAGGCAAAATTAAGGGTATGTACCTTAATTTCCTGGAACAAAATATGAGGGTTTCCTTTTGGCAAAAAGGAAAGGAAAATGCTCAAATATTATAAAGCCAACACAAATGTGGATAAACTTGTCTTTATTTGGGGAAGTGATTCTACTTAAATAATAGACAGTGAAGTGAATCATTCACTAGGTAGACAGTGTGGCTGATGAGGTCATTCCAAGATGAACTTGTACCAGGATCAGATGTGCACAGGTAGCATAATCTGGAAGAGGTGGACATTGATATCAACCCATATATGGAAGGTGAACAATTACTTAATTTAAAAGTGCACCCAAACAATTCATTGCAAGTGTCAATATTCAAAGGCCACATTGAAATATTATTGACAGCACTATTCACAGCATCTCCCCCCTCAAGATTAGATACACGGAGTTGATACTTGCAAAGGAATTTAGCATGGATGCAGGAGAAGGGACAGCCAGACAACAGCAAGTTGACAGTGTACTCAAAACCCTTTTTGAAAGTAACCTCACAAGGTCCAACCCAGAGGAAATCAAGTTTGTGAGCACAATCATCCGTACTATCCTGATAGTAGAGATCAGGTCACCAACTTGGAATTTGGGAAGGGATGCCCTGAAAGCATTGGGAGGCGACAACTCTAGGTCCTTGACCTTATAGACAGATGAGTAAGCAGAAGCCTGAATGCCAATGATTCAATTTTTCAATTCCTTCACATGAGTCCAGAATTGACCGCAGCATCAAATTTGATCAGTATAGGACCAAAGATTGAGGGGGTAGTGGCCTCACACCCATAAAGTATGGCAAAAGGGGATTGTCCAGTTACTTGGTGTTTTCTTAAGTGGTACACAAAGAGAGCATCAGGGAGTATCATATCCCAGTTGTAAGCATCAAAGAGAGTGAGCTTCCTCATAATGAAAACAAGAGAGGAGTTTGCATGCTCAACTATCCCATTAGTGAAAGGGGTTTAGGGGGCTGATAAGGACTGATGAGTGTTCATTTCTTCTACAATTAATGTGATCAACTTAGCATTGAAGTTGGTCTCATTGTCAGAGAGCAGTGTCTGAGGACATCTGTGTTAGTAGAAGATGACTTGAAGCAGTAAAATTTGCTGTGGCTTTAGCCGTAATGCCCTTAGTAGCCCTGGCTTCAACCCATTTGCTGAAGTAGTCTACTGCTACTAGGGTGAAACAACACCCATATAAAGAGCAAGGGAGGGACCAACAGCATTAATGCTTACAGTATGAAAGGTGTGCTTTAGGAGAATGAGTTTGAATTCATGCTGAGAAGGGTGTGGGTGTTGCAGCTGACATGTATGGCAGGGAGAGAGGACATCTGAGATAAGGAGTTGTATGTTTTCCTAAAAGAAATTCTTACTCAGCCATCCATGAGTCTTTTCATGACCTTTATGTCTAGTATCAATGTGAGCCTGGATACCAATAGCTATTATTATTCTAGGGAAGACGTAAGACAGGTACACATGATTAACCTTCTTAAATAGCTGCCAATATTGGATGGCAGTGTCTTTGGACAAGGATTGTAACACTAGACTTATCTTTTCAGGCTTAGTAGCCCAAGAATCAGGGTAGCCTATCAGTTCATACATGCAGTCCTCATTAGCAGGATGGATATCTAAGATGGGCATTTTGGAGAGACCATCAGCATTTTGATGTTGAGCGCTAGGTCTGTGCACTACTGTGAAATCATATCCTTGCAAACGTAAGGCCCATCAAGCTAACCATCTTTCAGGCTCCTTTAACTGATGTAACCACGTGATAGAATAGTGATTAGTGACTACAGTAAAGTGGTTTACATAGATATAGTGTTGTAACTGCTTAACAATGTGCAATACTAACAAGCATTCCTTTTTTGGTAACATAATAATTATTTTTGTGCTTATTGAGAACACAAGAGGAGTAGGCTACTGGTCTATCAACATCATACTTATCTAGTTGGGCTAAGATGACGCCTACAGCTACCTCACTGACGTCAGTATACAAGAAGAATTCCTTGTTGTATTCAGGGTAGACCAGGATGTAAACTTCTTTGAGTTTAGTCTTCAGGGTTTCAAACAACTGCTGTTGGCTATCATTACACTCAAAAGGGATGTTTTAAAGCAAAAGGACCAGGGGCTCACTCAGTTCAGAAAAATCAGGGATTAACTGACAGTAATACCTCATCATACCCAGTAATACTTGGACTTCTTAGAGGTTGGTGGGGGTAGCATCTTTTCAATAGCTTCAACCTTGTTGTTCATAGGTCAAATCCCAGTTTGAGTGACTTTGTGTCCCAGGAACTTGAGTTTTCCTTGAAGAAAGAATACTTAGAAGGTTTAAGTTTCAAGCCAACATTGAAGATCTTAAGGAAGACTGCCTTGAGGTGTTTGAGATGATCTGTAAAGGTATAACTGAACACTGTGATATTGTCCAGATATATGAGTACACAAGAGAGCTTCAGGTCTCTAAGTATAGAGTTTATTACATGTTAGAAGATAGCTGGTATATTACAAAGGCCTTGAGGAATCTGATTGAGTTTGAAAAGACCTTCTAAAGTAATGAGAGCAGCTTTCTTGCAATCTTCTGAAGATAAGTTTAATTGTCATTACCCAGAGGCCAGATCTGTGACTTTACAACAGTGATCTGGTGCATTTAGCTAAATAAATATGCTAAATGATATTAAATCTTGTGTTTTTATAAATTATTTTATATAGATAAGTTTAAGGAATTCTTCAAATAAAGATTCCTCTGAAACTCAGTATCTATATGGAATAAATAATAAAATATTGGCTGTATAATTAGGCCAAACTAACTTATAGGATAAAGACAAGATTATTCAAATCAATCTTGGAGACTAGGTGTCTTGCAAACAGTTTAATTAACCCTGAAGGTTGATTAAATTATAACTGCAGATATGATTAATGAGGATTTAATCATTAGGTCAAAATAGACTTGACTATGTCAAGTAAATACTTGGTGTCTTTGAATCAAATTACTAAACCACAAAATTTAGTTAATATGATTGACAGGGGTTCAACTAACAGAAAACAACTAATGCAGAAAATGATGTCCTGGTATTTAGGTTTGATCAGCTGGTTCCCAGTAGGAACAATGCCAGCTTGGATCAGGATTGGATAAACTCCACAGGGTTTTGGCTCCAGGATCTAGAATGGCTTCAAGCCAAAACAATAAATTGCAACAAAAGGAGTCATGTGATTCTTGAATGTATTAGGCACAATCACATAAGTTGAGAGTGTAAAGATCTTTTGGGTGAAAGATCTTGGTTGTAAGCGGTTACGCCATAGGCCATGCGATTGGAATCCAGGGGTGATTCCTTAACCAGAGGGGTTTTCAGCCATATATGCCCTGTCAGGTATATAAGTGAAAGTAGATAAAAATTAATAAATACATTCTAATTAAAATCCAATCCTTTCCCCTCATTTTTTTTCTATTTTATGCCTTCTCAATTAGTATTCAAAAAAAGTCAAGTTTGGGGTTCTTATGATAAAAACTGCTCCTAATCAAAAAGAGGTTCCCAAAAAGTCTCAGTAGGATGCCTGGGAGGACCTCAAGGTAGCAAAGACTTTCCCAAAGGAGTCAATAGTCAAAGTCAAGTCTGCTTTTGGGAAAATATATTTAAAATACTTTTCTAAAGAAGGGACACCTGCTCAAGGAAATCATGTTTATGCTTGGTATTTTTTGAACCTACTGTTAGGGTTTGATGAGATCTTTCAACAAATGAAGTGTGTAGCTGAGAGATAAATTGAAGGTCTTAAACTCCACAAAGAAAATATTGTGGAAATTATGAAAAGATGGAGGGAGGATAACAAGGTGTTAAACCATAAAATTGCCTCTCCTGAGACAAAGCTTGTCAAAGCTTTGTTGCAAGAGGGGTCCAGAAATTAGAGGCTAAATAAAAATGAGTATGGTAATTAAGATTGGATGGTCCTGGATCTGTTACAATATCCATAGTAGAGAAGAACTTGGAACCCCCTAGGCGTCTAAGAGTGTTGTCTATTTGAGGCAAGGGGTATGAGTCCTTCTTGGTGAGGGAGTTAAGACAACAGTAGTCCATTACAATCTTGTGTCATCCATCCTTCTTCTTGAGAATTAACAGGGGAGAGGCTCATGGGTTTTGGGATGGAGCTAACAACCAAGAATCTAATAGTTGCTTCAACTCTTTTGATACCCAAGTGTCTTCAACTTGACTGTAGCAGTAGGGTTTGGCACAGAAAGGGGATAAATCTCCTGTGTCAATATGATGAATAAATTTTTGGCCAACCCATAGTCATTAGGACCAGAGGTAAAGACATCCTTAAACTGGCCCATTAGATCAAGCACATCTATCAGCTGGATAAAAGATAGCTGAAGAAAGTCAGTAGCAATGAACAGGGAGAGCACTTGGGAATCTTCTTCAGGTAAGTTGAAGTTGTCAAATGCCCCAAAAGGATAGAGGAAAGCCACCTGTTCTGTGCCTAATATAAATTAATGCCTACAACTTGACTTCAGGATATATGCACGCGGGAAGCAGTCAAATTAGCCAGCAATAGTTGAACAGGCTCCTTGTGAGTTTGGTCTAAAATCCCAGGATATAAGCAGGGTTCTTTGCAACTTAGGGATTCAGGATATTATAACTCCAAGAAGGATTTCTCAGGCAACTCATAGAATTTCTGGGAGTCAATGATCACCTGGGAGCCAGGAGGGATAGTGGCGGTGGCTGGGGCAAGTAACAAAACACCTTCCTCAGTAAGGCAAGACAGTGGAGGGAGCATGTATTAGAGGAGTGGGTATGGTATTTTAACAAGAAGATTCCAGTTAGGTATTTGAGGACAAACATCTTGAGCCTCTTATCAAAGATACAGGGAGGCTCCTCAAAGATAAGCGGGACTTCATACCTCAGGAGGGACAAGTAACCATCTCAAAGGTTGACAATCCTGTTTTATTCTTGTAGGAATTGTGTTCCCACCAGAAGATCATAGCTTTTGTTTTCTAATACAGCATCAGGAAAGGAAATTTAGAGTTTCTCAACCCTCATAAGCAGAGCAGAGTAAGCGCCAATAGCCTGAGTCTGGGCCATATCAGCAGTCCTGTAGGGCTAAGTATAGTTGAGGTCAGGAGCTAGTTTGAGCTTCTTCATCATTTTTGATGACACAACCTTAACAGGGGAGCCAGTATCCAAGATATCCTTGAGCTTGAATTTCTGGATGGGTACTTCCATGTGGGTGGTATCTTTTCCAAAGGGAGGTAAAACAGCTAGATCATCTTGGGCGGCATCTAGTTCTTTTTCCCACTTTGCCAACATGCACTTCAAGGCAGGAATTTCCTTTTATACTGTTTGCAACAGTAGGGATACAGTAATGTTTTGAAAGAGGGCTTATGCTAATTTGGCTTCTTCTTCTGAGGAGTCTGCCAAAACAGGGGCAGTGAGTCTGAGCTAAGAAAGGGCAAGCTATCATACCTATAGCTTCAGCTTTGTTAGATATGCTGTTGTGGTGGTCTTCACTGAACAGAGTTTATAGGGAACAGACACAGTTTCAGGGACAGCCAGTACAGAGTAGCCATAACTATCACTATTATCATAACCAGAATATTTGGGTTCAGAATCACTTGGGAGATTATCAAAGAGATGGAGGATAGTGGGACAGACAAAGGGGTAGCTCATTTTCAGAGAGAAAATCATGAGGAGACAGGGGAGTTTAGTCAGCAGAGAGCGTCTCTGCCTCTAAGCTGACCTCTCTTTTCCTGACTGTTCCTTGGGATCATATCCCTCTACGCGCAGGTTTGTGTAGGAACAAGAGTGATGACCTATCTGGCCCCAAATGTGGCAACCCTGATGTTTTGATTATTCATTGGGCCTCAAAGTCATGATGCAGGGAGTGTGGGAAATAGGCAAGTAGTACCAGCATTATTGGCCTTAATTTTTTGAGCTACAGTTCCTTCATGCCTTAGGTGCATATCTTTTAGAAAAGTATTGATGCTCTTTATGGAGGCAAGAGACACCTTATGCACTTTGAAGTGTAATCACAAGAGTTGGTTCACCTTGAGAGCATTTAACAGGAGATGTAGGCTTCACATGGGGTCAGTTGGCAACTGATGATGAGTTGTTGAAATTCAATGTAGAATTAATCAGCAAACTTATCCAAGGTCTCATTGGCCTGAAGGCAATATTCATGAACACATCCTTCTTAACCTCCAAAATAAGATCTCCTCCAAACTCTTCAATTAGAAGTTGTTTAATATAATCCCAATTGATAATGGAAGGAAGTTTGAGAACAAAAACTTCCTGGAAAGTAGGATATAGTCAGGTAAGTATGGGTTCCTTCTTGAGATCATTAGTGGCCCTTCTCATGACTGTTTTATTAAAGTTTCAGAAAAGCAACAATGTTCAAAGTCTTGAGGTCAAATATCTACTTAAAGGTTAGCTTGTAGTTGGGATCAATAAAGGAGAACATAGAATGGCTGTTATTGTGAGAGAGGGGGGCTAAACTAACTAAGTTTGGCTCCCATCTTGGCAAAATAAACCACCAGGATGCTGCCCAGTGGAGTACTGGAACAGCCGCTCAAAGGGGGGTCCACAAGGAGGACACAGGAGCCAGCTGAGGGAAATATGCATTCAGTGCCATCAATGCCAGACCAGTGAGTAGTCAGGGGGTACAGGTGGGGGCGGGAGAGAGCATTGCAGGAGCGCGCAAGGGCACCAAGTTGCTCTACTCTGGGTCAGGGAGGGAGAACATTGGCACCTCATTGGCCATAAGGCCAAGAGAAGCATAATCAATGTCATCCAAGTCCAGGTCATTGCAGGTCAAGCTTTTCATCACAGCCTCCCCAGAATAAAGAAGACTGCCAGGAAGGCTCAAAAGGCTGGAGGGGGCTTCACTTATATGCAGCGCCAAAGAGGAGATCTTCAACCACAGGTCAGGCAAAGTTGACCATAGGAGGAGCAAAAAGGGGCCCAAAGAAAAACCACAAACTTTAACGCTGGGAGTATCATAAAAAAATCACCACAAAATTTGGGCAAGGTGGGTAGTCTTTTTATGGGTAAAAAAATTATAATTTTGTTAAACTGGGGGGGCACAACAAGGAGACAGGAAGAAAAAATAATAGGAGGTCTGGGCAGCTTGACGGCAATCTCAGGTGTCTTTTCCCAGCAAGCAAAACAAAGGCGGGTTTGAAACAAAGTATTTAAAGTGAATAGTCAAGATAAAGTAAGAATTTATAATGAATTTGATTAAAGTTTTAAATATTGAACTTAAGCTTTGAAAGCAAAAGCAAAAATCAAGACAGCTATACGTTAAAGCTTGTCTCAGGTGTCCCAGAAGGCGGACTGGGTTTGAAACAGGTTGACAAAAGGTAAGGCTTAGTAATATAACTAACACTTTAGAAATTTTTAGGCAATAGGAACTCAGAATGAGGTCCAAACCACTAAATTTTTTTAAAATTAAGTGCAACAAAGCCCAAACTTTAATAAATTTGAAAATTGATAAGCAGGGGACCCAAAATCCCCTGGCATTGTTAAAAGGGAGTGGATTGTTGGGAAATAGTCACATGACTAAGTTATCTTGCATTTGGTTGGCTGGGTGATAAAATTTGCTGGCCAAAGCCAGGGGTGCTGGAAAGTTTCAAGGTAATTTATGTGGATCCACCTGATTGGCTGAGGGATACCTCAACTAGCTCAGGTTCATTTAACTCTCTGGTCACAGATGTGGCCCCAATTGATTGGCTGTTCCTGATTGCTTTTAAGAAGGGGCAATACCAAGCTAATAAATAGTCCAAATTAACCAGCGTTTCTTCCCAAGCCAGAGCAACCAAAGCCAGGGTTCTGCAGGGTATGCCAACACAAATCTTTCATCCACAGTGTGAGCTAAATCTTGGAGTGAATTAAGTGGTTTAGCTGGACTTTGGGCAGTCTTTTTTGTGCTACAAGGGAAGGTGGTACTGTCCAAAGCTAAAGGGGGCAGTGAATTTACAGTTATTGCCTATGTTGAGAGCATTGACAATATGAGTCACTTCAAACTCAGACTCAGCACTTGGTTGTCTGGCCCACAGAAGACAATGACTTTCTTTCAAAGTGTCTATAGTGGAGCTATTCTGACCGCTAATATTGCTAGAAGTAGTTGCTACAGTTCCAATCTTGTCAAATTTTGTTTGTTGAACTGCAAACATACCTGTGATCCCATTGAACCAGGTGACCATAGCTGTAGCCTGGGATACCAAGGGGTAAATCTTCTTGTTCATAGTCTCAGATAAACAGGTAAGATTCTGAACCTCTTGTTCTAAAGCTCTTTTCTGTCTTCTACATTGTTGGTTACTGGCGCCAGATTGCCTAAAGCAAGGGAACAGCTGATGTTTGCCTGCCCTTCTAGACCCCCACAGCACCCATGATCTTCAGGGGCCTGTACTTTGTCTTCTTCATCCTTTCCATTACCATCAGACTCAGAAGAAGAGTCTTCTTTATCTGAAAGAAGGTGGCGTAAGTAAGCAATCTCAACCTGTAATATGGCCACTTAATCAGTCAAGATAGTGATGCAAAGGTCAGGGACAGGTTTGGAGGTAGGTGGATTGGCAGCAGATGACTGACATCAAGAGGTGGCCTTGAGCTAAGTGATAGCCTCCCAAATTTTAGCCTTAGATGCAGTAGGGCCTTCATGCAAGAGGAGTAGGTGGCACCAAAGCAATATAAGCTAATTATTTTGTAACATATATTTGAACTTGGCATAGTGTGTTGCTCAAGGCGGCCTTGTCCAAGTCATATTGTTGCTGTAATTTGTGGCCCTAACTGTCCACACTGGACGCCACCAATTTTAGCTGCTCATTGGTATGATCTTGTAATTGATTGAGCTCGTTTACCAAGGTCTCAAGGTCTTGCTGATATCTAGGAAGGTTTTTTAATATGTGCTTACCAGAAATCATGATTGTCATCCAGTTCACATAATCAATCTCTAATATATCCATGAAAAACGAGCAAAGAGTGTTCAGGAATGAGGTATGACTTTCTTGGGAGGCTAGAAAAACATGTTGATTTTTGGATATACAAGCTAAGAGACTGTTGGTCCACTCTTGATATACCATATTCTGTAGATGATTGTTGATCACTGCAAACGCCACTGCAGACAGGAGCTGGTGTGGGGTTCCTGTCCACCAGTCCCCAACTGTGTCCTGGATTGTATCCAGGGACCAGCTGGAAGGGATTGTCATTCTCTAGTAAGGGGAAATGTATCTCAGAAATATGTATAGGGGTTGAAATGGGCTTTTATTCACTCTCAGAAGGAAGATCCCCTTAGAAACCTTCTGGTATATGGCCCAGGGGGTCAAGGAAACAATATGAATCTGCCAACACTTGGAGTCCTCCAACAATGTCTTGGACTCCTGCACCTTAGTCTTGGACTTCTGCACCTTAGTCTTGGACGTCTACTCCTTAGACTTGAACTCCTGCTCCTTAAACTTGGACTCTGGTACCTTAAACTTGGACTCCAGCACCCTAAACTTGGACTCTGGCACCTTAAACTTGGACTCCAGCGCTGCACTTAGGATCCAGCTTCCTATTCTTGGGCTCTTGCTCCGTTATCTTGGGTTGTATCAGTCCAACCAAGCTCCTGCTGGTGATAAAAAGGCTTCCAAAACCTCTTGGCAGAAACTCAGAAGACCTGGGAAAGACCTCCAAAAGCCTTCCAAAAGACCTTGAAAAGACCCAGTAACTTTCCAGCCAGCCACCTTCTTATAGTGTCCTTTTCCCAACGGTTCCACCTTCAAAATGGCTTTCTTCATAAGCTTAAACCATTGCCGCTCACTTTTTCCTATAATAACCTAAGCTTACATACTTACTTTCTCAAAAGCTTAAAGTATTAATTCACTATTTCCTTGCTTATACTTTAAGCTTTTGGCTTCCAACCAATCATTTTCATCAGGAAACCTGCCAGAACTCAACCAATGAATGCAGAGCGTGGAAATAGACCATTTCTGAAGTTCCACTGGGATCCAACTATGAAAATAATTTCCACAGCTCAAATTGCTCAAATTGACAACTCTTTGCACACCAAAACAGTAACTGGTCCATTATTCTGGCACCATTTCTCCCTGCATTCAACCCAAACCCATTTAAATAGTAGAATACTATTTAAATTGTTCTTTCTGGACCTCTTCAAAGTTTTCCCCATATATTTACAAATCTTGTAAAATCCAAGGAAAATGTCCCACCAAAACAACTTTGTATTCTGCTCTCATAGCAACATACCTTTGTCTATCCTAGAAACTTAATAAATAAATATCTTACCCACACTTCTATTCACATTCCTTCTTGATTTTAATACTAAACCAAGGCAAAACATCCCACATATTCCCACTTTGGTAAATCAATTTGGCAAAATCTTGGCTCATTTCTCCGGACCACCAGTTCTTCACCATCATCTTGAGATCTTTCAGCCAGCTCATATTCCAGCTCTTCAGCTTAACCAGCAATCAGTCCATTAACTTCATCAGTCCTCTGGCTACTCCTGCAACACAATCTTCTGGTACTTTGACCAACCTGCATCATAATCAGCTAGTCCTGCATCATAATCTCTGAGCCCTCAGCTTATCCTCAACCAGTCCCTCAACAAATCCTCACTAGGAACCTCCTTTGTTCCTTCTACGCACTGAACCATATTGGTTCCCACAATTCAATATAAATTAACAGTCCATCAACTATCCTTCACTGTGATCAAACAGTCCCTCTTGCTAGTCTTCTCTGTTAATTCTGTGAACCAGCTTGGTTCTTTATCTCAGTCATCATTACCAGAACCTGTAGACCCAGGCATGAGTCTACAATGAACTAGCGTTTGACTGGGTCCTTGCAAGTGGCAATCCACTTAGGCCATTCAACCATAGATCAATGTCTATGTGTTGTCTTTACTCACCCAGGTGATTAAGTCTGGGCTTTCAGTTTCAGAGTAATCAGCTCCACTTCCCAGAGGCCTGATAACACCAAGTTCTGCAGCTTGCTTCCTCAAGCAAACCGCCTTGGTGACACCTCTGAGCAAATCTATGCCCTCCAATGCTCACTTTGGGTTCCCCCAAAGCTCCCATGGGGGCATAAACAAGGACACCCTACCAGTCTGTTAGGTAGGGTGCTTGCTCACAGACCTCCTGTATGTGTATTAGGGTACATAGAGCTCTCAAAGCTCTTCCCCTCCCTGGCAGCCTGCGTTACCTGCCAGGGGTCCAAAACCTACTCCCCCCAGACAGACAAAGTCCCCTGCTTGCTATTTCAGTATTTGCCCTTCTGCAGCCACAGTTCCCTGCTAGATGAAGAACTATAGCCCAAAGCAGCCAATATCTTCTGCTGTGTGGAGGCAACATCTGCCTCTGGTAGTCCTTTGTTACCTACCAGCCAGGCCTTACTTACCCTAGTAGTCCTATGTTACCTAATAGGCTCATCTTACTTACCCCTAGTAGTCCTATGTTACCTACTAGGCCTCTACCTGCAACAAACAACCAAACTTTTGCTTGGCCAACATTAGCCCTGCCTGCAAACCATCAAACATGTGGACTGTCACAGCTGGTTTTGGGATCCTAGAGTGTTTTATTTTGAGCCTTTGGGTGTCTTGTAGTTTAATGTCTTAGTTGCTAGCTTGTAGAGTGTGGTTACAGGCCTAAACATGTATTTAAAACAACCTTCTTGACTCTGGAGTCTTTACCTTTTATTTCTAAAGTAACAACTGAATAGAGTTAAAGGCAATGTGAAAATGTGTAAAAGTATATATTTATTTGAAGAAAAAAGGGAAACCATAAATAGTAATTTTAAAATATATGGAAACAAGCAAAAATAATACAGATTTAAATAAAATGAACTAAGATGTAAATGAAATTAAAAATAAATGAGTTTTTATCAATTTACAACAGATTTGGGTTCATTTTGATTTTGTTTAAATCTGAGTTCATTTTGTTTAAATCTGAATTATTTTTGCTTGTTGCCATAGCTTTTAAAACCACTGTACTGTGATGGATGCACAATAGCTACAGAGGTGTTATTAGCACCTACACCATTGGTTGGAACATTACATAATCTTCTGGTATCCAACAGGCTCTTAAAGCTGTATTTCTTCCTTTTAGGGTTAATCTGGAAAATCTGGCAAGTAAGAGTAGTGTGTATTAATCCAGAGTGGGCTGCAGTTGCAGCTAACTATTGTGGCAATTGCTATTAATCCTTGAACCTAATCCATCAGGACATAATGGGTTGGACAGAGCGTCTTAGCATCAGATATCAATTGTGAATGCAAATCTTTTGGATCCAAAGGATTTGAGTGTGCAACTAGAATAGCCTTGACCATCTGGATTAATTCCAATGATAATTTTGACCATTCTAATATGCATCCTGATTACAACACAGAGCTAGTTAGTGATGAAACAAGGCAGGCTGGATGAATTAATTCACCAGCACACCAATGGTTTCCATTGATTTCATCAATCTAGGTAAGAGACAAAAGTACAACAAGAAGTAATACAAGTCTTTGGAAGTATAACCAGGACAGAGACCAGGAACAGAATTCATGGCTACGTACGGTGTAAAGAAGGGAGCAAGTGGCCGCAAAATCTTGTTCAAGATCAAGAGAGAAATTTGGAAGAGGGACCACAAGGGCCCAGGCAACAACACCATTACCATAGGTGTTTTTAGAGAGTCAGTAATATCCTCCTCAAGGAGAGGACTTAAAAACTTAGTGGAATTGGGTACTTCTGTAACAATAAAAGAAGGACCAGAGAATGTGTGGTGGAACAGAGTAGCCAAAGGGCTGACAGCCCCTATAGTGAGCATCATTTTTTATATTTGGTCCTTGGGGACAACTCAAGAGGACAAAACAGGAAATCTTTGATATAAAGGTTAGAGGTTTAAAGCTAGCCTTGGGCTAGCCTTCAGGGCAAAATTAAGAGCACATACCTTAATTTTCTGGAACAAGATAAGAGAGTTTCTTTTTGGTAAAAAGGAAAAGAAAAGGCTTGAAGATTATAAAAGCCAAAACAAATGTGGATAGATTTGTCTTGATTTGGGGAAATGATTATACTTAAATAGAAGACAGTTAATGTAGATCATTCACTAGGTAGACAGTGTGGCTGATGAGGTCATCTGAGATCATCTGAGATGAACTTGTACCAGGATCAGATATCATAGGTAGAATAATCTGTAAGAGATGGACATTGATGTCAACCCATTAAAGGAATGATAATAATTGTTGAATTTGAATTTGAACACAACCAAGTCATCACAAGTGTCAAGATTCAATTGTCCATATTGAAATGGTATTAACAGCTCAATTCATGACAAACTACCCAGTGGTTAGGCTTTATGATAAAATTAAGGAACTATGTCTTAATTTCCTACAAGGCAAGATAAGAATAGTTTTCATTTTGGTAAAAGGAGATGAGCTGTCAGGGATCCAGTCTTGGGTGGCTGACCTGTTGTTTTCTGGGTTATTTTGGGCCAGGTTTCTTATGGGTAGAGCCCACCACAAGAGAGGAGCTAACTTAAAAAGGTAGGAAAAGTACTTTTCCATCCAGGACCACAGGCCAGCAGCCAGGATTATAGTGTAATCACCCCTGTGAATGTGATGCACACAATCCCAAACAGCTTGCCAGTGTAGTCAGTTAGGAGGTTGGGTGAGGAGGAAGGTATAGGCTTGGGGGTCACAGAAAGCTCCATACAGAGCTTGTAGGTAGGCAGGTAGTTGAATTTGCCTCTAAAAAACTTGGGTGTTGAGAATATCCAGGGGTCTTGAGAGTTGTATTTAACTGCAGTTTGTATGCAGGCCAGGGATCTAGTTCAAGGATCTTTTCTGGAGTGTAATCCTTATATTTGGGTCTCAGAGGGTACTCTGTGGAGTGGACAGGGACAAAGGGAACACCTGGAGGACAGGAATCTGTGGGAAGTGGGGAAGGTGGGCTGGATGATCTTGTACTAATTTGATAGATGGCAAAGGCAAAATAAGGCAGTAGCAGTGTAAGACAAAAATACATAACCTTTATTCAAAAATGGCAATAAGTTTGGAGTGTGGGGTCCTTTGGTCTATATAGCACCCCACTTACAAACTTAATATTTTCAATGGGGGCTCATCAGGGCATTGGGAAAGGCGGGCCCAGGGGTTCTGGGTGCTCTGGTTTAAAGACAGTGTTGCAATCAAGTTTCCAGACTTGCCTGCCAATGTATCTTACACTACACAGGGGATGCTCAATGAGTCACCCCTTGAAATATCTAATGACATGAACCAATCTGATTACAATATCAAATTGCAGGCACTTTCTCCTAATTAGGAGCACTACCAATTCGACCTGCTGATCCCCACACAAGTTTTTCCTTGGCTCCAATCCTTACATGGAACATGCCACCATGTCACCCCATTGTGGCTGTGTGGCTTTCACCATATAGTATATTAAACATAATATTCTACAATAAACAATACCTTATTCTTATTATTTCTGTAATTTCTATTGGACTGTTGTCTTCCCCAATTCAAATACTGAATCCTCACTGGTTCAGTTGCAACAGTGGTAGCAGAGGTAGGTTCACAACCTACCTAAAGAAAAAATTCCCCCTAAGAAAAGACAGAGTACGGGCCATATGGCTACTCCCAATCAAGAAACCTTCCTGTCAATCCTCAAGGGGGACATCCTCAACAGGTATCTTATTTACCAAGATCAGCTAGTTCTTAGAAGTGTGTACAATCAACTCCACCTTGGACAGCGTGACGCCAGCAACACCCCACTTCAGTTGGACCTTTCACAGTGCATGCTCAACCTCCAGCTGGAATCCTTTGCGGGTGGGGTCAAAGGAGCCGACATTGTCAGTTGGCTTCACTCCACTGAAATCTGCCTGTGTATCTGTCAAATACCTGAGCCCATGTGGGTTGCTACTGCGTCTGGGCGCCTCATGGTCCCCCTTCTGTGTGGTTTACCAACTGGGCCGGTCAAGAAATTGAGGTCACTTGGCCGGCATTCAGGGACGCCACAAAGTCCCACTACAGCAAAACCTTCTTGCCTAGTTGTGGTGAGAACTCCCCTCCTAGTACTTAAACAGACTGGGTCCGTTCCCAAATACCTTGTTGCCTGGCAACAAGCTCTTGCCTCCTCCCCCAAAGCTGTGACCAACAGGAACACCATGCTCCTGACTCTGATAGTCAATGGGCTCAAGCCCCATATCTGTAAGTGGGTCCCTGTAGGTCGTTGCACCTCAATTGATGACTGTTAAAAAGCTATTGTGGAGGCCTTAAATCAGGCTTTGATGGGCTTCTGCCATACAAGTGATGCTCCACCTCAACCTCATGCAACACCTGGCAGCGCCCACAACCAAGTAGGCTGCTGCCAGCCCCGTCAGCAGGATAATGGGATTAAACGCCCCCTCAAGGGGGAACTCCAGCCAGCACAAATCAAGGACCAGTGAAAAGCCTGTGGGTTGTAGCTACAAGAGGTTCTACAACCCCACTTGACCCTCACTCCTAATCCCTCCTTGCCAAGAATCCCTGCAACTATAATGTACACAAAGTTTAAACCCTTTTTGTCTTCCAGGTTCATAGTGACGGCCCCTGTGCTTCAAGCAAATCACTCTCTCAATAAAGTAACCCTCTTGGCTTACCCCTTCTGTTTTTTAGGAATAACCACAAATTGTTGGTAGACACCAGGGCCAACCACACTATGGTGGACCAGGCATTTGCTGATTCACAACAGTTAGACCACGTGCCAAGCAGATTCAAGGAAGTACAGGTAGCCAATTTCTGTAGAGTGGCAATTACCCATGGGACAGTACCCTTCTCTGTGAGAATGAAGAAATAACAGGTTAAGCTCTCTGGGCCAATCATGGCAGGGCTCAGCCACAACATCATTGCTGGCCTTGACTGGCTTCATCACAACCGTACCTACATTGACTGGGATACATCCGTTATCACCCTCAATAGAAATTGGATGGGCTTTCAGATCTATCCTGTCAAATGAGCAAGATAATTAACAATACTGTTCTTGTCAGAATAACAGAGACAGGCTCATACAATTTCAAGGGGGAAAACTAGACTTCAATCAATGCTCAGTCAAAGTTATCTGTGCTGAACCACCTGCGGCCCCTCCCTTGACCACCTTACCTCCACCAGCGCTTGCCACACTCCTCAAGGAGTATAAAGATGTTTTAAGTGAAACACTAGAACAACTACCTCCTACCTGGGAGATCCAGCACGCTGTAAAACTCCAAGGGTTGTTACCTAAAGCACGTCCCTTAAACCATCTTACACCAAAAGAAGAAGATGCCCTCTGCCAGCACCTTGTGGACGCACTTGACAAGAGCTTTATTTGCCCTTTGCTCTCTCCATACAGGGCAACTGTCTTCTTTGTAGCTAAGAATAACAGGTCTCTTTGCCTGATCACAGATTACTGTGCCCTAAATGAGGTGACAGTTAAAAATAAGTACCCCCTGCCATTGATTGACAACCTGGTTGACACACTTGCAAGTGCAAAGGTCTTTAGCAAGATTGATCTCACTGCAGGGTACAACCAGGTCCGCATTGCACCAGGGGATGAGGCAAAAACTGCCTTCTGCACACGCTACAGGAAGTTTGAGTATCAGTTCATGAACTTTGGAATGACCAACACTCCTTCCACCTTTGCCATGTTGATGAACAAAGCATTTGAGGAATTGATTAGGAATTGTGTGGTTGTGTACCTTGACAACATTATTGTCTTCAGTCAATATCAAACCACGTACCTCCAACACATCTGTGCTGCTCTCAACACCCTTTGGAAAAACCAGCTAAAAGCTAAACCCCAAATGCAAGTTCCTCAAGTCTGAGCTGCTGTTTATTGGGAACATCATCTATGCCCAAGGAATAAAGCCCAACCCTGCCAAAATCAAGGCAATCACAAGCATGCCACCTCCCACTGATGTTGGTCAGGTGTGTACCTCTTGGGCATGGTTGCCTACATGCGTAAATTCATCCCCAACTGTGGAGAACTTATTGCACCTCTCACCAAGATCCTGAACACTAAACAGCACTTCCACTGGGCCCCTGCCAGAGATCAAGCCTTTGAGATGTTGAAGGAGAGACTTACAACTGCACCTGTATTGCAGTTCCCCAATCAGAATTGTCAGTAAAAACTTGAGACTGACACCTCTGACAGGGCCATAGGGGACTTACTACAGGTAGAAACTGACAAAGGCGTTTTCCTCCCTGTGGCATACAAGTCCAGGAAGCTTACTGACTCAGAACAACATTACCCTATACACAATAAAGAGTTGGCAGCAATTGTGCATTGTATGGAGAAATGGCGCTGTTACCTGGAAGGGGCCACCTTTTTACCCTGCGTCCTGAAAGATCACAAGTCACTCCAGTACTTCAACATACATTCTCACTTGACACGCCGCCAAGCAGGCTGGGTTGAGCATCTATCCTCCTACCAGTTGCGCACTGAGTACAAACCTGGGAAGGAACTTGTCACAGCTGACACCCTCTCACAACTCTATGTAGCGTCCATCACCGGGAATGATGGCTTGGATATCAGCTGGCCAATGTTGTACCTATGTCCTAAAGCAACTTGTTATGAAGGCCTTAACTTAGTAACCATATCCAAGCTGAAGGACAATGAAAGTCAGCTCACCACCAATGCTGGCAACGTCTGCCGCTGGGCAGAGATAGATGAGAAGACGCCTTACATCCCCACCACATAATGAGGCAACACAATCTTGCATTACCACCACACCTTAGCTCACATCAGAGGATGCAACCTCTTTGAGATCATGAAACAAAAGATTTGGTGGATATGTATGCGCCAAGATATCTTGGATATCCTCAAAACATGTGTGATGTGAAAAAAGAATACATCCAAACCTACACCCCCCAAGTCTGTCCTGCCCATTAAGGCCATGGAACCCTTCAAGCAGTGGGGCCTTGATATGGTTGAGCCTCTCCCTGAAGACAGACTGGGAAAGAAATACATCATAACTGCCATCAACTACTTCACTTGCTGGCCAGTGGCCTAGGCAACAACTAACCACACTGCCACCACCATCACCCGCTTCATTAGCAAGGAGATTGTGGCCTGCTTTGGGCGGTCCAAACATCTCATCACAGATGGTGGCCCAAACTCATTGGATAGGTCATGAAGGCATAATGTGCCAAGAATGCCCTACAACAGATAATTACCACCCCCTACCATCTACAAGCCAATGGGCGCGTAGAGCAATTAAACAGCTTACTGGTCCAACTGATTGCCAAGCTCTCACAGAAGCACCCAAATACTGTGTGGACTGAACACTTGTCCACCGCTCTACTTATTTTACAAGTGAGAATCAACCAAGGCACTGGGTTCAGCCCCAGCGCTTTGGCCTTTGGAACGCCTGACAGTCTGACAGGAGTTGAACAGAGAAAGTTACGGTCTACAGTTCCCAGAAAGCCCCCTGCTGACAACTCCATCCCTAAACCAATGGTTTGCCAAAGCCCAAGAGATTGAACACAAACAAATTGAAGTAGGGACAAGGCACCTTGAAGCCAGATATGCTATAGGTGACCCTGTCTAAACCCTCAACCCCAATTTGTCCAAGCTGGAACCCAATCACCTAGGGCCCTTCAAGATAGCTGTGGTCTATGACAATCACACCTATAAGCTTGAGGATGCCCAAGGAAACACCAATAAACTTCATCATGATTGCTTGCCCCCCTGCTGCGCATCCCCACACAAAGGTTGTTTGCACAACCTTCCCAGATCTTCCGCAGACTCCAATCCTGGTGTCTGACAACAAGCAGGGGGCAAGGGGGGTGTTACAACCAAGTTTCCAGACTTGCCTGCCAATGTATCTTACAATACACAGGGGGTGCTCAGTGAGTCACCCCTTGATATATCTAATGACATGAACCAATCTGATGGCAATATCAAATTGCAGGCACTTTCTCCTAATTAGGAGCACTACCAATTCAATCTGCTGATCCCCGCACAAGTTATTCCTTGTCTCCAATCCTTACATGGAACACGCCATCATGCCACCCCCTTGTGGCTGTGTGGCTTTCACCATATAGTATATTAATCATAATATTCTACAATAAACAATACCTTATTCTTATTATTCCTTTCATCTCTATTGGACTGTTGTCTTCCCCAATTCAAATACTGAATCCTCATTGGTTCAGTTGCAACAGCAGCAAAATGGCACCCAGGCCGGAAGTTCTTTCATTGGTCAGAGATCTTGAATTGGATACTTGATTAGCTTGCTCTAGAGTTGTGGTCATGGGGTCAGGCCACAGGCCTGTGCCTCCTTCTAGGGGTGGCTCTTGATTGGCCACCAGTGTAGACTTCAAGCTCATGAAGATAATGGTTGAAATTTTGTTGCCTTCATTAGGCGCCTTGATTACTTCTCCATTTGATGCACTGATTCCTTTGGTTTGGCTTGCTTTACCATTTGGACCATCATTCTTGGCTTCAGCTTGCAGGGGCTTGATCTCAGGAAAACACAGGAAGGCGGCCCCTTGGTCCATAGGGCCAGCAGCCTGTAGCGATTCAGGATCAGGGTTCAAATCCCAACCTCAGGCCCAGGTTTCAAGGGGAAAAGAATTGTCAATCCTGACAGGAGCCGCTGAAGTAAATCAAAACCAATACAAATGTGGATAAAGTTTTTTATTAGAAATAAAATCAGGGCTTATATAGCTATTTAAAGCACTGATTACTAATTGGGAAGATAGAGAGGGTGAGGGTGCCTATCATGGTACTTGGATCAGAACAAATCCTGTGACATGACCAGGAATGCATGGACAATGGTAAATCCCCAATTAAGGAAATGGGGCTGTTATTAAAGGCAAACACAAAATCTGCCAGATCTTGAAGGTATCACAATTTGAAGGTAATATCAAATTAACATTATATTGCAATTTGCGCCATTTTACAAGTGTCATAGTGAAGCAGAGTGAGAGATTGTTGTATTCAATCAAATATGGAGATAAACCCAAATGAGGATGAATTATCAATGAGGAGAATACAATATATATTTAATTATAAGCAATCACCTTTAAAGAGGGAATATGGTGAGGTGCAGCATATTATAATGCACAGGTATAGGAGGAAGACTTTGATTTGACTCACAGTCATGGAATCAGCAGCATAGATGGGTTTATACTTAATTTTTCAAATTTCAAAAATCATTTCACCAAGAGGAGGATAATTTTTGGGATTTTGAAGTGGAAAAATACAGAGTCTAATAATCTTGAAATTATAAATCTCATGAGAAATTAATGAAATAAGTGAATCATGAGGCAAGATATTTTATTGAGTGAAAATATCAAACTACTAAGGTAGTTTTGTTTAGAAATTTTTGTTACTTAGAGCCTGTGGGTGCATCTTGATGGGGTGGTCTCCTTGTGTTTGGTACTTTCTTAGATTAAAGATATCACCTTTTATGGTAGGACCTCTGCAAAATTCTGAAAAATCACAGAATGGGGAATAAAATACTGTAAATTCAGAACCTAAACGTAAAAATGCGGGATTTTCAAATACTTGGTCTAAATTTCAAAACACTTTTGAGGGATGGCCTTTTTTAATTAAATTGTTTTTTATATTTTTATTTAAATTTTCAAAAATGCAGGAACTCATAGACACTTTGCAAATTTCAAGTCAAAACACATATTTTCAATGGACAGAATGAATAAACTGCAATTGGATTTGAAGTGTTCAAATCCACCAACCATTTTCATTAAGTTTACTATGTTTTTTGAAATTGTGGGATTGTCAATTCCATGAACCAAATTCAAATCACTTTTGAATACCACTAATAAACTCAGATATTAATTGTGGGAACTGGAATCCAAATTTAATGTACAGTAAGCACACTAGGAAACACCAACCCAAATCAAGAAGCTCTACTCTGGATAAAATCAAATGAAAATTCAATTTCAACAACCATGTTTAGACATAAAAAGTGATTAAACTTTAAAATCATCCAAAACTGGAAAGGATACAATATTATACAATTCAAATTACTGATATAGAAAATCTGCTACTATTGTCAATTATATACTTCTGGGAAGTATAATAAACAAGATAAGGGGAAGATTTAAATAGAGAATGATACTTTATTGAATATGAATATAGACTAATATATATTATCATGATAAGCCACATGTTGTCCAGGTACGTCATGGAGGTCATGGGGCTTATCTGAGTAATGTTCCTCTTGGGTCACACAGCTTATTCAAGTTGTGTTCCATTTAGGATCTGGATTGGGGGATCCCTGTCATGAATGGTTGACTGATAACAGTGCCACCAGTTTAATGGCTGGTGGTGAACCATTTGGTGAGCCATTTGGTGATCTACTCAGGGCGTTAATTCCCCAAGAAAAGGTAATCAAAATGTTGCAACATCTCCCCCTGGGGTGCTGGAAGGCAGAGCCTTGGGAATTTTCTTAAGAGTGTTGGGGATGCATGCTTGGTATTGATCCAGTTTGACGTTGGGAATAGGAAGTCTGGAGTTTTGTTGGGCTGTTCTTGCTTTGCACAGGCAAAGTCAGTTGTGGTGCATATGTTTCAGTTCAGTCCAAGCTCTGATTCCTTTGATGAGGTAGGTGTTATTGGGCTTGACTTCCATGACAATGCCTGGTCCACGTAATCCTGGGTCTAATTTGTGTTGGTCTGGTTGAAAACCCAGATTTCCCCCCCAACTTGGAATCCATCTTGTTGCAATGGGATTGCTTCCCTTTTTACCCTTTGGCATTAAATTTCCTCTTGGTCTTTTCTGGCTTGTAATACATTGGGGTCACTGTTGTCTGGCACCTTTTTGGGCAGAGGTAATTGTGGTCCTGAAGATGTACTAACGAGAGCAGTCTCTTGTCCATAGACAAGCTCATAAGGGCTTTTTCCTGTATTGCAGTTAACTCATGTTCTACAGACCATGAGCGCTGTTGGGAGCATGTCAATCCAGGCCTTTGGATTGTTAGCAGATAACTTACTGAGGGCTTCTACAAGCGCGCCATTCAGTTTTCTACTTGTGCATTTACTTAAGGGTGATATGGGCTGGTTGTGATGTGTTTTATCCCATTTTTGGCGAGATACATATTGGTGTCAATGGCTTTAAGTTTGATGCCTCCATCTGTGATAAGGAGGTCAGGTTTCCCAAATTTGGCTATGATCTCTTATCCAATGAATTGTCTCACATTGTTGCCTTTGTGCTCTTTGGTGACTTGTGTCACAGGCCATCTGGTTGCATAGTTGATAGTTATGATAATGTACTTCTTGCCCTTGTTTTTGCCAGGCATTGGTCCCATAATATCCAGTGACCATACCTTGTAGGTTTGTGTGGTGGAAATGGGTACTACTGACTTGGGTGGTGCTTTGGTTTGGGCGTACTTCTCACAGACTTCACATTGATCCAGTACCTCTCTGATATCATCTAGCATGTTGGTCCACCAGTAGTGTGTCTTGAGATATTCATGCAAGTTTTTCTGGGGTGTGTCCCAGGTCTCTGTGATATTGGAGGATTGTGTCAATCTTTTGTTTTGACGGGACATAGGTTACAGTATTGCCATTTGGAAGTATTTGGTGTAGTGTACCATATACGTTTTTTAACAGGTGTTTGTTCTTAAGGAAATTCTCTTGGATGTCCATTGGGACGCCAGGTGGGAACCCTTCCTGGAGATTCCCCATGATTAACATGGGACAGTTGGGGTTGCCATCAGCGCAGAGGACATGTTTGCTGTATAGCTTTGACAGGGCATCTGCAGTAAGCATTTCCTTGCCTGGCTTATATTTGATTTGCATGGGGTATCTCTGTATGAGATTCATCCATTTGACTTGTCTTCTTGAAAAGTGTTGTTGTGTTTTGAAGAATATCAGTGACTTGTGATTGATGAGTACTTTGAACGTTTGGGCTCCTTCCAGATAGCATTGTCGCTTCACAAGGCAGTGTATGATGGCTACCAACTCCTTGTTGTGTATGGGGGATCTTTGTTTGCTGTCAGATAACTTCCTTGATTCATATGCCACAGGGAGGAAGTCTTTTTTGCCGTTTGGATACGGAGTACTCCTCCTATGACATAATCAGAAGCATTGGTTTCTAGCTCATAGATTCCCTTGCAATTTGGGTATTGGAGGATAGGAGCAGTGACCATGTGTTCCTTCAGTTGGCAGAAGTGTTGATCACGTAGCAGTGTCCAGACCAACTTTCTTGTTTTGCCTGTGATGGCAGACAGTGGGGCTGTTATGGCACCCCAGTCAGGGATGAACCTTCTTACATAGGCTACCATTCCAAGGAAGGTGTGGAGTTCACTCTTATTTCTTGGAGCTGGCATATCAGTTATGGCGTGTATCCTGTCTAGGTCTGATTTGATTCTGTCCTTGCTGATAATGTAACCCACAAATGGAAGTTCCGTCAAGAAAAAACACACTTTGACAGTTTTGCAACCAATTGGTTCTCTTCAAGGATGCAGAGGACCAGGAAGACATCTTGCCAGTGTTGTTCCAGGTTGGGACTGTAGATGATGATGTTGTCCAGGTAGATAATTGCTTTTTTTCCAATGTGTTTCTTGAAAACTTTGTTCACAAAGGTCACAAAGGTACTGGGAGCATTTGTCATGCCAAAGTTGAGAACAACACATCAAAAGGATCCATATTTAGTTCTAAATGCGGTCTTTGGAATGTCTTCAGGTTTCATGCAAATTTGGTGGTAACCTGCTGCCAAATCAATTTTTGTGAAGATTTGGACCCCCCAGGGCGTCAAAAAGGTCATCAGTTAGGGGCTGGGGATACCTGTTCTTAATTGTGACCTTATTGAGTGCTCCTTAGTTGGTGACCAGGCAGAGTCCTCCATCTTTCTTTACCACAAAAAAGACTGCAGCACTAAAAGATGACTTTGATGGTTGTATGAGTCCTTTCTTGAGCGCTTTGTCAAGGTAAGCTTTTAGAGCGCTGTCTTCTTGTGGTGTGAGGCAGTAGATAGGTCATGCTTTAGCTACACTCCCTTTGAGGTCAATTTTGTGTTGTATGCCGCAGTCAGGAGGTAGTCCTGGCAGTGTTTCTTGGAAGACAGAAGGGGACTTGTTAACTAGCTGGTCTTGGATGGGGTCCTTTTCATGTTGAGTCTCTGTATTTTTAAAGTGGATGACCTTGTATGTGCAGGTACTCCAATTGATTTTGCTAGGATTCTTTTTATTCTGTCTTTGTAATTTTCACAAACACATGGTCTCTCATAAGTGTGTCAAGGTGGGTTGGATACACATGGTGGTGCACCTCACCTTGTTGTTTGGTGACAGTAGCGCTATCCTAGTCAATATGAGGTTTGGTCTTTCTCATTCAATCTAGACAAAGTATAACATCATACTTGGGGATTGATATGATTGGGCTACTGAGCGTGGTTTGTAGGTCTCCAATTTGGGTGCAGAAAGGTTTTGCCTCTTGAGTTACTGGTGTGTTTCTGTTATCTGCCATGATGACTCTCCTGATACTGATTTTGGTGGTAGGTAGTTTCATGAGGTTGGCAAATTCTTGTTGACTAGGGAATGGTCTGCTCCAGTGTCAAATAGTGTGGTGCCTTGATATCTGCAAAAACAGAAAGGATAAGTGAGAAGTTTATTTCCAGTTTGGGTGGCAAACAGTAGAGGGTTGCTGGAGGGTACTTGGATCATGGTGATTGAATCCACGTCCTGGTCCCTGTATGAGTCTTGTAGGTTGGGGGAGGACGGTTTTCCTAAGCACTCCCCTGAGCTTTTCCCTCCTTGTTGGTATCTTTGGTGCTTGCTTGGTTGGCTTATTAAGTGTGATTCCCAGTTTGAGGATGGGTGTTGTTAGCTTGATTGTTCTGCTTATTGGGCTGATGATCCTTCTTGGCTGTAGGACTCTCTTTGTGCTTGTTGGCTGAATGTAGGTTGTCAGATTTATGAGCTGTGTGTTTCCCTTCCAAGAATACATCTTCAAGGTTCTTACAGCAGGTCATGTCAAACTGACGTCTAATGTGCACAGGAAGGCCATTGTAGAAGTCCAAATGTGGCCCAGGTTCATCAAAGTTGATGATGTTGGGTGCGCAGTCACAAGGGTCTTTGTATGCAGCAATGTACTCATCAATTGTTCCTGTCATCTTAAAGGTTTGAAGTTCTGTCATGATCTTACATTTTAATCCTTCATAGAGAACTTTTTGAGGAATGTGCTTTTGAATAGCTCCCAGTTTTCCTTCTGGTTGGGGTGTTGGGCTAGCCATCCACTTACAAAATGCAATACAGTTCCTGTAACACAAAGGGCAATTTCACTAACCCAGAGTCTTTGGGGGTAGTCCACTTGCTTGAACTTGCTTTGTGTAATGTTGATCCAAAGAGAGGAATTTTCCCAACGTAGACCTGCAAAAGCTCCAATATCAGCTGTACACAGGCGTTTGAACACAATATTGAGGATCTCAGGTTGCTGTGGTCCTTTTGTGGTTGGCGCTGTGGGTAATAGTCTGCGGGCTTTGAGAGTGTTGTATTGTTCAACGGGTATAATGACATTGTTGTAGATAATGAGGCCTGCGGGAACGTCTTGTCCTTCTTTGTAGTCTCTAGCCATTAGGGAGTACCATTACTTGGGTCTTTTTCTTAGGAAGAATTTTTCCTTTGAGTTGGGTAGGTATGGATAACCTACCTTTGCTACTATTGTCAAGTATATACTTCTGGGAAGTATAATAAACTAGATAAGGAGAAGATTTAAGAAGAGAATGATACTTTATTGAATATGAATATAGGTTAATATATAGTATCATGACAAGCCACATACCGTCCATGTATGTCATGGGGGTCATGTACCTTATCTAAGTAATGTTCCTCTTGGGTCACAAGGCTTATTAAAGTTGTGTTCCATTTAGAATCTGGATTGGGTGATCCCTGTCATGGATGGTTGACTGATAATGGTGCCACCAGTTTACTAGCTGGCTGATGAACCATCTGGCAAGCCATTTGGTGATTTACTCAGGGCGTTAATTCCCAAAGAGGGAGTAATCAAAGATGTTGCAACACTATTAAAGGCTAAATCAAGAGAAAACAACTACCCACAAATAACCCTAAAATCTAAATAAATACTTACTTAATATAAAACATTTTTTATTTTCATGGACAGACAATCCCATTCTTGACCAGCCCCTGAACCAGCCTGCAGGGCAGCCTGTCTACAAGGGCGTCCTAGAGGATCCAAGAATAGACCCAGAACACAACTCAAAGGGATTAATACCAACACACAGGCCTCCCAAGGCATCAGCGCCAGCCAACCATCTCCTGCATCCCAAGCCAGATCAACCAGCTTGAATCCCAGACAGAAGCTGCTCTCAAGGTCTGCAACCAAAGTCTCCCATATCAAGGTCATTGGGAACAATGAGGTTACTTCTACCTTCACTGTGTACCCAGTTGTAACCCATCCCCACACTCTGGATCCAAGAGTTTCTATTGCATGACCTTGCTTTTTGACACCTTCTATGAGCCATTGGCCACAACTGAGGGGCCATCTGTGCCTATTTTTTATTCAATCATTGACAGCGCTACCGCAAATAAATATGATCCCATCTTTTACACAAAGGTCTCCATCCCCTGTGTCAAGCCTGCTAGCCAGGATGCTGCAGTACCATCCAAGGGCTGGCATCAGTTGACAGATAGTGAGCATGAAGCTCTCCTCAACTGCTTGAACAGGGGAATGGCAGTTCAGGATATTGTGTCCCAATTTGGTGTTACAGCCAGATATATTGGCAATATCAATAAAAAATACGGCAACACTGGAAAAATTGCCAAATCTGTCAAGGCTAAGTGGTAGCCAAAACTACTTCAACCCATGCACATCAATGCAATCAAGCAGTAGGTAGCCAAGAATTGTCACCTGGACACACTTGCTTTCCAATCAGTGTTAGCCATGGAGCTTGAGCTTTCTGTCTCTAAAACACTTGTTTATAAAACCATGGTCAATCTTGGCTTCTCTTGAAAAGTACTGGGGATTTCTCTTTACAATAAAAACAGTGAAAAAACCATTGAAGATTGATGCATTTATGCCAAGACTTATCTGGCCCTAAAGGAGACTGGGAATGTCCAGTTCTTCTACATTGATGAATCATTGTTTTCCTCCTCACTCAGGTCTAGGCATGGGTGGGTTGAGAAGGGGTCCAAGGATGGTGTAGCACATTGTGCAGCTGTTTTTCCCAGACCTATTCAATGGTTGCACTTCTTGGTCCTTGCGGGTTGAATCAATTTCAGATAATCAAGGGTTCCCATGATAGCAGGACATTTGTTGATTTTGTCCAAACTGTCAAGGAGTACCTTTGGATTAATTACCGGGGCACAACCAACATTGTTGTATTGGATAATTTCAGGCTTCACAAAGTGGATCTGGTTGTATCCAAGTTCCTTCCAATCAATGAAAATAGCCATTCAGCCAGCCACTACCTTTCAGACTTCTCAATGAGACTCCTCTTCCTCCCCCCATATTCTCTATTCCTTAACCCAATTAAGGAGGTCTTTGGGTGGATCAAGAATAAGGTCAAAGCGGGGCTTCCACAGGACACCAAAGATCTCTTCAATATCCTTGAGATCAGTCAATTTGTGATACCACCCAATGTGATGGCAGCTTTTTACAAGCACTTGGAATCCTTCCTTCCCATAGCCCTTGCTTCTGAGCCAATCAAATAAATGGGTGCTCCATTTTTATTTGTTTTCATTTTTATTTATTTTATTTTTATTAGAACTTGAAAATCATTTTTTTATATATAATGACATGATGTTGGATTGTATTATAGACATATAAGAGTTTGTACAAAATATAAATAAAATTAATATTACTAGATATAGAGATATGTAATTTTATAATAATGTACCAAATATTGTATTGACTGTAGAGCTAAAAAATAAATAAATTAAAAAAGAAAGAAATTGAGTAATTTTCTTTAAATAATTGTGAACCCTTTTTAGTATCATTGGCTTTTTTAAAAGCCACATATTTGACCTTCTGAGGCATTACCTGATCCTTATTATTTCAGTGCCACTACAGCCACACAACACAAAAACCAATGATTTTCATTTATATCAAACAAATTAATACATATGACGCAGGTTAATCATAGCAAATCTATTTATCAAATCATACTAAAAGGGAAAAGTAATTAAAGCTCTAAACATTCACTTGTTTAAAACATAAGTGGAGCAGGCAGCTCAATGTGGATAAATAGAGCTCTTGTTGTTTAACTATGTAATATATGGACCCTACTTGACAATCAACTAAATAAACAAAATTTATAAATCATACTTTACTATTACATGGGTTTACTTTATTTTAACTACTCCATTATTATATATTACTATTATAATTTAAAAATTAAAATTAAAATTAAAATTAAGGTGCAAGAGAATATTGTTTATTGAGGGTGTTGCAATATTGAGTACTCTACTCTAATTGCTATTGAGATAATGGAAATTAATACATTGATACAATTTGACAATGTATTTCTTAAGTTGATTTCCTCAATTGCAATTGGATTCAACTGGTGGATCTAAAATACTAAGGCTTATTATCAATCCATATGAGTTCAATAAAACAGCTTTTAAACTTACACTTAACACTTATACTTTGATATTGCTTTTTATTTAGAAGTTGAAGTTGGTGTTTAGTAAGCCTTAAATAGTTTAGTGATATTAGTACATTTTATCTATAATTTATTTTAGATAAAATTTAGCCTGTAGATTTAGCTAGTTTAGATAGCCCAAATTTATGAAAGAGGAATCCTAATTGCAAAGTGGTAAGCAATTATTTTGGGGAATTATACCCCAAAATTAAAATTTCTGCTATTGTGTCCAATTGGGACCATGTACTTTTTTGTATGTGGTGGACAACTATGGATGCAATTTCTAGAGGGGTGGCGCTCAGCACCCTGGTGATTGCAGAGCGCTTGATAAAAGCCAATCATGATAGAAAATTGATGATCAAGCTTTTCTTGGGAGGTACATAGTATCCATATAGCAATGCAAGTACAAATGAGTTTTACAGGAAGTGCTCAAGTGTCCTGTACCCCAGTATAGTTTTATGTCTTTCCAATGCTAAGCAGCATATGTCTATTTGAATTGGTATATCCTCTAAATTTTTAAAATTTATTTTTAATATGCAGTACAATAGTATTCCTAGTTATGTTACAACATGAATCCTTTGAGGGGTATATATTTCTGAAAACATGCATAACTTTTTGTACATTTGAACTAATATGTTGATGTAGGAAGTGTTTGAGAACTTGAAGATGGTTCCAGGGGGCGCCTGGCTTGTATCTGCCCCCATTCTTTGGCAAAGGAAATTAATAAAGGCTTAAATTTATTCATGAGGATTGTGTCCCTGATTTAATTTGATAATGCTTTAAATACTGCATTGAAAATTTCAGCTTTGATGAATTCTGTTCCTATTTGAAAGTCTGTTTTTTGGGTTTATTTCATAGAGTTCATAGTTGAAAATTGATAATGTTCAAGACATTCAAAGATGTGTTCATCAAAATTCATCTTGATATTCCCATGAATTTCATTAATTTCCTTAAAGTTGATTATTCCGCCCAGCTTGTAGGCTTCCTTGACCCACAGCAAGCACACCATGATTGGTAGATATTCCTGATTCTTTGCTTCCCTATTTGCATATTAATTCATGTTCCTTTGAATAAGTTGATTAAGTTCAGTTTGATTTCTTTGAATTACAGGGGCTACCAATTATTTGTAACCATCATAAACACTACTGGGAGTGAAGGCCGCCACCTTAATAGCCTCTTCCCCATTCCTTGTTGTGACTAAAGTAAATGTAAGTAAAACATAAAAAACTTACTAATTCTTTCCCCTGAGCCCCCCTCAGCCACAGGCGCCCCTTTGGCAAACTTCATGAGTGTTGGTGGCTCTTCATTTGATTTCCTTGCTTTGATCTTTTGTATTTTCTGTACAACTTGTGCTTCCTCTTGATTTTCATTTGATAAATTTTCATTATTTCTTGAAGCGCTTCTGCTTCTTGAGTATGCTTCACTTTCATTATTTATTTCTGTTTCAGTTTGAACATTTTCATTTCCTTAATTTTAATTTAATTCTGCTTCATTCTGTTCATTGCTGTTCATTTCATTTAAATATTCATTTTTTTAATCAGCTTGATTTTTTGATTAATTCCCCTGGCACTTTGCCAGAATTCAAATGTATTGTAACTTGCATCTTGATAGTTCAAACTTGATAAAGTTGTTCCCTGAAGATTCAATAGTTTTTCTTTTCATCTATTATATTTCCCAATTTTTTAGAGCAACTTCCTTTGATTGGATTAGTTGCTGCCCCCCATTGCCTATCTATCCTGTTACTAGTTCCTTAATAGTTCTTTCAATTTCAATAACCTTTTCAGGTGTTCTTCTAATTCATTTATCAAGTTGTATATATTAGACATGTTGTTTGATTTACATCCTAAATAATAGTTTTTATAGTACTACCATCAACACATGATCATGAAATTATAGATAATAGTACATTTTATTGACAATTATTGCAAATAATACAAATAACTTGCAATTATACAAAAAAAGTGCAACACACTAAAAATACACCAGAATTGCATTGAACTAGCCATCTGAATTAGAACATGTAGATTATATTTTTCACTATGTAACTTTTTTATTTGAAACTAGTATTTTATTGATATTTCATAGAATTATAAATTTTTTATTGAATGTTAACTATACTAGGCTGTAGTGCCAGAAATTTCAATTCAGTGTTATGTAAAAACTCAATGTATTTTGTTTAATAAAATTCATTGTAAACTTGGCATTTTTCATTGTGATTATATAATTGGACTGTGTCTATATTTGGGAGTCATCAAAACTTATTACAAATATCGATACATAGTGCAATAAACATCTTGCATAAGTATCTATTGATAATAATTCTTTAAAATTTAATTCAGATTTTGTGAGTTAGTAATAATTTAATGGATCAATTAATCACTATTTATGACCATTAATTGGCTGATTTTCTTTGCTGTGGCAATTGTGCATTTTCTGATATTTATGCACTGGTGTCCAATTGGCTGGTTTCAATCTAATCACACAGGCAATAGGAAATGTGCTTACCACCCCAATCACATCTGGTCTTGGGGTGGCAACCAAGTTTCCTATTGCCTGTGTGATGGGATGTGAAACCAACCAATGTGATACCTGTGTTGTCATGTTTGGCTCCTGGGGACAACATCCAGGAGGACACAGCGGGAAAGCTTTATAACAAAAGATTTGAGGTTTGAAGCTAGCCTTGGGTTAGCCTTCAGGGCAGAATTAAGGGCACATACCTTAATTTCCTGGAATACAAGATGTGAAAGTCCTTTTGGCAAAAAAGAAAGGAAAAAGCTTGAAGAATACTAAAGCCAACACAAATGTGGATAAACTTGTCTTTATTAGGAGAAATGATTCTACTTAAATAGTAGACAAGGGTCAATGATCACTCATTAGGTAGACAGAGTGGCAGAAGGGGTCACGTTGGGATGAGGTCATACCAGGATCAGTCAAGGGCAGGTATGATAATCTGGAATGAGTGGAGATTGAACCAGACCCATTTGCAGAAGGTGAGGAATTCCCAAAATTGAAAGTGAAACCTACTAAATCTTTGCATATATCAATATTCAAAGGCCATATCAAAATGGCATTAATGGCGCAATTTACAACATGCGTGTAAATATCATAAAATGCACAATTGCCACCACAAAGAAAATCAGCCAATTAATGGTCATAGACAGAAATTGATTGATTCATTGAATTATTATTAACTCATAAAATCTGACTTAAATTTTAAAGAATTATTATCAATAGATAAATATGCAAGCTGTTTAATGCACTATGTATCAATATTTGTAATAAGTTTTGATGGCTCCAAAATATAGACACAGTCCAATTATAAAATCACAATGAAAAATGCCAAATTTACAATGAATTTTATTAAACAAAATGCATTGGGTTATGCACATAATATCTAAATATCAAGAGTTAACATCTAGTTGTAATATTATAATGTAATATTTAAATTTGTTGTTCTTTACTTTATTATTGATAATGATAAGTTATTATGCAAATAATTATATATTATCAAAACAACTATATAAATTTTATTAAAATATGAAAATGTAAATAATGTAAAAAGAATATATTATTAATTTTTAATTGGAAGAAATAATATGAATTTTAATAAATTGTCACAAATAAAGGTTTTATTTTAAACATCAAAGGACAAGTAGAGGAGGGAATGGGTGGAATGTATATTGCCATCATCTGGGTCTGTAAAAGAGACATCATCAGAGGTAGTGGGGAGGGAATGGCTGGTGGTTTGGGAGTCTGGGTTGGAAGGCAGGTGGCTTGGTCTTGATGGGAGAGTTGGGGAGGCTTGGTTTGTTAACTGGGAAGAGGAAGGAAGAGCTGATTGCTTCAATTGTTCAAATTCTTCTTCTGTCATGTATGCGGGCTTGACAAACCAAATGGATGAGCGTGGGGGCAGGCAGGAGTCCCTTCTGGACTTATCACTATCACTTGCATAGAATATGACAAGATCTAATAAGCCCTAGACAAATCTGGAAGGGAAAAGCTCATACCCCTTCTCAATTTGAGTGCACAGTTTTTTGTATGTGGCAGGCTTTAAGTGCCTGAGAGATCAACCAAAATTTTAAAGACATACATCTGCAAGATGCATGTCAGCAAGGTTGGTGGGATAGGACTAACAGGTATGTCCTGCAGCCCTAATTTCCTTGGTTGCCTATTCCCGCTGTTTCATCTTGGCACTCATTAAAACTGTGTACACAGCTTGTTGGATAGCCCAATCCTCCAGCATGCCCCTAAGCTCCATCTGGTAGGCATACCCATCTGCAGTGTTTGATATTGTGGAGTAATAATTGACACCCAATGGGGAAACTGCCAGTAAAACCCCAACAAATTGATACAAAATTGGACTGCGCTTGTAGACTCAGATTGGACACACCTTTCTCCATAATATTGGATGCTTGCAGAAATCTTGACATACAACAAGAAGATGATGTCATTGTGCGTCCTCATTGCCCTCCCTTTAATAAAATTAATAATGGTAGAATTTTATGGGTTAGTATCCACTAAACTGGGGCCACTGAGAACCTGATTGGATAAGATTCTGGCGGCAACCACAACTCTGTGCATCTACAAATTGACTGCTATTTTATTAGTGAAAATGCCATGGAGTCCCAGCTTGAGACAAACCTTACCAGGGACATCCACAGGTCACGTTCCATGATGGCCATCATAAGGGGATAGGCTTTTTCACCATCAGTTGAAGTAAAGGCACCAGTCGGGGTCTTCTTGGGAGGGGGGTCACAGCTGGCGTAAGCTCACAGGGTTTCAGCCTTGTTGGACTTTGCAAAACCCATTGCAGCTGAAATTTTTCCAACTTGCATAAGCATCCCTTGCTTTTTGATCATTTTGAGAACATTTCTGGGGTAATTAATTTTCTTCTGCGTCTTTCAGGCTGATTGGCTGGAGGTGGAATGTGTCTGTCTTGAGAACCAGACAGTGCCATCTGATTGGCTGTTTCTGGATTCTGGCTTCTGTGGGTGATCTCTTGGCTCACTTGGCCAATTCTGGATGCTAGTGTTTATACATAATCTGGGTTAGGAGCTGCCTGTGTGTGATGGGCAAACAGTTTCATGCTTGAGAACACAGGAGAAAGAACACACTCCTGGGTAGTGCTTGAGGAGGGGCCTGAGGGTTGGGAATGACCATAGACATAGGCTTCACTATTGGAAGACCCAGCATAGCCCTGCATAATTTTGTCAAGGCCAGAGAACAGCTCCTTTATTTGGTTATTGTTAAAAGACAGTATAATAAATTTTTATTAAAAAAAGTAAGCTCAAAAAAGACTTTTACATTTTAGTCAATTTTATTGTTAAGTATGTTAAGTTGGTGAATAGTAGGATCTAAATTTTAGCCGTCCTAGAATAGAATGAGGTAATTTTTGAGAATGTCTATCATTACTAAAAGAATCAGCACAAATCCACTCTAGATCATTTGAATTCCTTTTTGAGACACCCATAAATTATATTTATTTCAAATTCACCACAATTATGATTTGAAACTTGGTTCTTGGATTTGACAATCCTGCAATTTCAGATTCAAAGAGTTTTATATGATGTCTATGATTTTTTTGAAATACAGGAAATCTCAAATTGTACATTAGAATCCCGCATTTCTGATTTATGTATCCTGCATTTGTTTGCTGTGTTTTGTCTTTTGTTAGTTGAGTTATCTTCTCACAAGATTCAAAATTTGCCAATTTAAATAAATCAAAAAACGTCAAATTAAGTAGGTGATTTTATTAAATATTTTATTTTTCACTCAGCTGAGTTGCCTGCAAAAGTGATTCAAAATTTGGACCAAGGATTTGAAAGTCCCACATTTTTATATTTAGGTTCTGAATTTACAGTAACAAATCTTCAAACAAGTGAAAATTGACACAAATTGTAAAGTTGAAATTCACAGATGGAAGTCTCCAGGCAGAGGCAGAGAGACAATACTGTAAATTCAGAACCTAAACGTAAAACCGCGGGATTTTCAAATCCTTGGTCCAAATTTTGAATCACTTTTGCAGGCAACTCAGCTGAGTGAAAAAATAAAATATTTAATAAAATCAACCATTTATTTTGGCTTTTTTTTGGTTTATGTAAATTGGCAAATTTTGATTCTCTTGAGCAGATAAATCAACTAACAAAAGACAAAACACAACAAACAAATGCAGGATACATGAATCAGAAATGCGGTATTCTAAGGTACAATTTGAGATTTCCTGTATTTCAAAAAAATCATAGACATCATATAAAACTCTTTGAATCTGAAATTGCAGGATTGTCAAATCCAAGAACCAAGTTTCAAATCATAATTGTGGTGAATTTGAAATAAATATAATTTATGGGTGTCTCAAAAAGGAATTCAAATGATCTAGAGTGGATTTGTGCTGATTCTTTTAGTAATGATAGACATTCTCAAAAATTACCTCATTCTATTCTAGGACGGCTAAAATTTAGATCCTACTATTCACCAACTTAACATACTTAACAATAAAATTGACTAAAATGTAAAAGTCTTTTTTGAGCTTACTTTTTTTAATAAAAATTTATTATACTGTCTTTTAACAATAACCAAATAAAGGAGCTGTTCTCTGGCCTTGACAAAATTATGCAGGGCTATGCTGGGTCTTCCAATAGTGAAGCCTATGTCTATGGTCATTCCCAACCCTCAGGCCCCTCCTCAAGCACTACCCAGGAGTGTGTTCTTTCTCCTGTGACCTCAAGCATGGCCCTGTTTGCCCATCACGCACAGGCAGCTGCTAACCCAAATCATACAGCAACACTAGTATCCAGAATTGGCCAAGTGAGCCAAGAGATCACCCACAGAAGCCAGAATCCAGAAACAGCCAATCAGATGGCACTGTCTGGTTCTCAAGGCAGACACACCCCGCCTATAGCCAATCAGCCTCCAAGATTCAGAAGAAAATTAATCACTCCAGAGATTGTTCTTGAAATGGTTGAAAAGCAAGGGATGCTTATGTCCATCGGGGAAATTCCGGCCACAATGGGGTTTGCAAAGTCCACTGTGGCTGCAACCCTGCAAGCCCACACCAACTGTGGCCCCCCTACCAAGAAGATCCCAACTGGTGCCCATACTTCAACTGAAGGTAACACAACCCATCCCCTTATGATGGCCATTATGGAATGTGACCCGCAATGCCCCTGGTCCAGGTACGTCTCCAGCTGTGACTCCACAGCATCTTCACCAACAAAAGAACAGTGAATTTGTGGATGCACAGAGTTGTAGTTGCCGCCAGAATCCTATCCAATCAGGTTCTTGGTGGCCCCAGTTTGGTGGATACCAATCCATACAATTTAACCATCATCAATTTTATTAAAGGGAGGGCAATGAGGGTCTGTAATGACGTCATCTTCCTATCATATACTAAGATTTCTGCAAGTATCCAAGACTATGGAGACAAGCTTATCCAGTCTGATGTGTACAAGCATGGCCCAATCTTGTATTGTTTTGTTGGGGTTTTATTGGCAGTTTCCCCATTGGGCGTCAATTATTACTTGGCAATATCAAACACCGCAGATGGGTATGCCTACCAGACGGAGCTTAAGGCCATGCTGGAGGAGTGGGCCACACAAAACGCCATGCACACAGTTGTACTGAGTGTTGTGATGGAGCAGCAGGAATGAGCAACCCAAGAAATCAGGGCTGCAGGACATACCTGTTGGTCCTACCCATTAACCACGCCAACATGCATCTTGCAGATGTATGTCTCTACAATTTTTGTTCCTCCCTCAGGCACTTTAAGCCTGCCACCTACAACAAACTATGCACCCAAATTGATAAGGGTTATGAGCTTTTCCCTTTTGTGTCTGTCCAAGACTTATTTGATCTCATTGTTTTCAATGCAAGTGATAGTGATAAGTCCAGAATGGACTCCCGCCTCCCCCCACGCCAGTCCATCCGTTTTGTCAAGCCAGTATAAGTGACAGAAGAAGAATTTGAGCAATTGAAGCAAACTGCTCTTGCTGCCCCTTCCCAGTCAACAAACTCTGCCTCCCCAACCCCCCCATCAGGCCACCTGCCTTCCAACCCTGTTTCCCAAGCCACTACCAACCCCCCACTATCTCTGATGCTGTCCCTTTTACAGGTGCAGATGAAGGTGATGTTCATTCTGCCCATTCCCTCCCCTCCCCGTTCTTGGATTAGTAAATAAATCTTTTCTTTGTGACAACTATTAAAATTAATATCTCTCTTTTAATTCATAATTAATAATATTTTCATTTTACATTATCAACATTTCCCATAATTAATACAATGTTGTACATTTTACAAATGGCTTAAAATTATGAGCATACATATTTTTCATCATTATTAATAAATCAAAAACCATAAATGTAAATATTGCATTAGAATATAGCAATTAGACATCAACACTTGATATTTTGATATTATGTGCATAACTCAATGGATTTTATTAAACAAAATGCATTGAGTTATGCACATAATATCAAAATATCAAGAGTTGACAACTAATTGCTTTATTCTAATGCAATATTTACGTTTATTGTTTTTAATTTAGTAATGATGATGAAAGATAATCACACATTGAAGGTAGTACTATAAAAACCAGTTTTTTTATGTAATTCAAACAAAATGTCAAATATTATTAACTTAATAAACAAATTAGAGTCAGCCCTCCAAAAGGTTGTTGTGCTTGAATAAAACATAAGGGAAATTGTGGTAAATCAACTGGGAAATGAGGGAAGAGCCTTGGTCCAGGAAAATGAAACTGCAAAAAAATAGCCTGGGAACAATGGTCAACAAAGAACACAAAGAAATATTTTTGAATCTTCAAAAGGTAATGCTCAAGCAGTTAGATTTCAAAAGTGAAAGTTACAACTTGTGGGAATTCACAAAAACCAACAGAAAGAATACTCAAAAAATCAAACTAATTGAAGGAAATGAAATCCCACATGAAATAAACACAAATGAAGAGGAAACTAACCAAATGGAAACAGACAAAAACAAAACTCAGTCAAGAAGCAGGAGCGCTTCAAGAAATACACTAAATTTATCAAATGAAAACCAAGAACAAACACAAGTTGCAAGAAAGATAAGAAAAAATAAGCCTAGGAAAATTAATGAAGAGCAGCCATCACTCATGAAGTTTGCTGAGGTGGCGCTTGTGGCTGAGGGGGCCGCAGGGGAAACAATTAGTAAGTCTTTTTATGTTTTATTTATATTTATTTTAGTCATCACCAGGAATGGGGACAAGGTTGCAGAAGTGGCGGCTTTTACGCCGAGTTGGTTCTACAAGGCATACCAATCACTGGTAGCCCCTATAAAACAAATAAATAAAAAACAAATAAATAAAATAATTCAACAGAGTATGAATAAGTTTTCAAATATCAAAGCTAAAGATAGGTAATATTTACCACCCGCGGGGTGCTTGCTGTGGTTAAAGGAAGCATACAAAATAAGATCAAATATCAACTTCAAAGAAATGAATGAAATTTGCGGGGTTTTCAAGCTAAACTTTGATAAATATATCTATGAAAGCTTCAGCAATTCCCATTTGCAAACATCAATGAATATAAAAAAACTTAATAAAAACCAACTTTCAAATAAAAACTGAATATCTAAAAACTGAAATTTTTAATGAAGTATTCAAGGCATTGTCAAATAAAGTTGGGGATGCAGTCCTTGTGAACACATTTAAACCTTTATTTATTTTGTTTGTGGAGGCATGGGGGCTGATACAAGTTAGGCGCCCCCCAGAACCCTCTTCAAATTCAATCAAATTTCCTATATTAATAGATTAGTTCAAATATTCAAAAAACTGTGCATGTTCTTGGAAAAATACACCTTGCAAATAATTCATGTTGCAGTATACCTGGGAATCCTCCTCCACTGCATATTTAAAACAAACGTCAAAAAGTTGGAGAATATACCTATTCAAATAGACATATGTTGCTTAGCACTCAAATACCAGAAGACACTGCGGGGGTATAGGACAGTCAAGCACGTCCTGTATGACTCCTTTGCATTGGCAACTTTGTATGGGTACTACGTGCCCCCTGAAAAAACCTATTAATTGATTTGCTCACCTGGCTTCCTTTTATCAAACGTTCAACAACCACCGGGGTACAGGGCGCCACCCATCTAGCAATCACATCCAGGGTTTTCCACCACGTACAGAAGAGTTTGTGGATTCAATTAGACACATTAGCCAAAAATTTAATTTTGGGGTATAATTGCCTGGAATAATCACATTCCCTTTGCAATTAGCATCCCCTTAATAAATATTTTTCCCTTGAAACTTAAATTTTATTTTTTTTAAATTTTTATATTTTAATATTAAAATTTTAATATTGAATTATGTAATATTAAATTTTTAATAGTAAAATATGTTATATTAAATATTTAAATATTAAAATTTTAGTATCTGAAAGTTAATATTAAAATTTTAATAATATATATTTCAATATTAAAAATTTTAATATATAATATTTCAATATTGAATATATCACAATTAAATAAAAGTAGTTAAATTTTGAATATTTAAACTTTAATAGATAAATTTTAAGATTTATAATTATAATTTTACTTTTAATATTTTAATTTTATTTTAAATTTTAGTAGGTAAATTATAATATTAGTATATCTAAATATATTACAAAACATTAGTTATAGTTGAAACCATGTCAAATAATAAAAATAAGTTAAAATGGTTTTTATTTACTAGCTTGTCAAGTACAGGTTCATTTATTACATGTACAAACAACAAGAATTGAATTTATCTGCATCATGTGGCCTGCTCCACTTATATTCTAAACAAGTGATTGTTTAGAACTCAAATTACCTTTCCCTCATAATATGATTTGATAATTATATTTGATATGCTTTATCCATATCCCAAGTACTAATTAGTAAGCAATATATAAAAATCATTGGTGGTTGTGTCATGTGGCTATAGTGACACTGAAATAATAAGGATCAGATGATGACCTGCAAGGTCCAATTTGTGGCTTAAAAAAGACAGAGTACCAACAAGGATTCACAATTGTTTTAATAAAATTAATTTATTTCTATCTTTTTAATTTATTTATTTTTTAGCGCAACAGTCAATATAATATTCAGTGCATTAGAATAAAAATATATGTCCCCATCCTAGTATAATTAATTTTACTTACCTTTTCTACATACTCTTATATGTCTATAATACAATCAAACATCACATCATTATATATAAATAATAATTATTGAGTCCTACTAAAAACAAAATAAATAAAATAAAAAATTAAACCCAGAGCGCCCATTATTCTGATTGGCTTGGAGGCCAGGGCTTTGGGGAGGAAGGATTCTGAGTGCTTGTAAAAAGCTGCCACCACATTGGGTGGCATTGCAGATTGACTGACCTCAAGGATGTTGAAGAGATCCTTGGTGTCCTGAGGAAGGCCTTGCTTTGACTTATTCTTGATCCAATCAAACACCTCCTTGATTGGGTTCAAAAATGGAGAATAGGGCAGAAGGAAGAGGAGTTTATTGGGCAGTCAGCCAGGCAGTGGCTGGCCAAATGGCTATTTTTATCAATTGGCAGGAACTTGGACACAACCAGATCCACTTTGTGAAGCCCAACATTATCCAACACAACAATGTTGGTTGTACTGCAGTAATCAATCCAGAGATACTCCTTGACAGTTTGGAGAAAATCAAGAAATGTCCCGCTATTATGGGAACCCTTGATCATCTGAAATTGATCCAACCTGCGAGGACCAAGAAGCGCTACCATGGAATAAGTCTGGAAACAGACAACTGCACAATGGGCTACACCGTCCTTGGACCCCTTTTTGACCCACCCATGCCTAGACCTGAGTGAGGAGGAAAACAACAATTTGTCAATGTAGAATTGGAAATTCCCAGTCTCCTTTAGTGCCAGACATGTCTCAGCATAAATGCGTCAATCCTCAATGGTCTTCTCATTGTTTCTGTTGTACGGCAAAGCTCCCAGTACTTTCCAGGAGAAGCCCAAATCAACCATAGCTTTGTAAACAAGGGTTTTAGAAACAAAAAGCCCAAACTCTGTGACAAGCATTGATTGGATAGCAAGTGAGTCCAGGTGACAATCCTTGGTAACCCACTGTTTTATTGCATCAATATGCACAGGCTGCAAGAGTTTGGGCTACTGCTTAGCCTTGGCAGATTTTAAAATTTTCCCAGTGCTGCTATACTTGGTGTTGATGTCAGCAATGTATCTGGCTGTGACACCAAATTGGGACACAATATCCCAAGCTGTCATTCCCCTGTTCAAGCAGTTGAGGAAAGTTTCACGCTCACTATCCGCCAACCAACACTGGCCCTTGGCAGGTACCACGTCATCCTGGCTAGCAGGCTCAACACAGGGGATGGGGACCTTCATGTAGAAGGTGGGATCATGCTTGGTTTCACTGGCGCTGTCAAGGGTGGCATACAATACAGGTACAGATGGCTCCTCAATTGTGGCCAATGGCTCATAGATGGTGTCAAAAACACGGGAGCAGGAAGTAGAAACTCTTAGATCAAGAGTGCGGGGCCGGGTGACAACTGGGTACACAGTGGAGGTGTATGTAATCTCATTATTCCTGATGACCTTTGTATAGGAGACTTTGGTTGCAGGCCTTGAGAGCAGCTTCTGTCTTGGATTAAGGCTACTGTTCCTGGCCTGGGATGCGGGAGGTGGTTGGCTGGCGCTGAAACCTTGGGAGGCCTGTGTATTGGCATTACTACCCTTGAGTTGTGTTCTGGGTCTGTTCTTGGACCCTCTGGGATGCCCTTGTGGACAGGCTGTCCTGTGGGCTGGTGCAGGAGCAGGTTGAGGATGCAATTGATGGTCCATAAAAATAAAATAAAAAATATATTTTAGATTAAATATGTATTTATTTGGATTTCTTGGTTTAGTTGTGAGTAGTTGTTTTCTCTTGATTTAGCCTTGGATAGTAGCATATTTTCTATATCCATGATTTGAAGGTTATAATATTGTATCCTTTCCAGTTATGGATGATTTTAAAGTTTAATCACTTTTTATGTCTAAACATGGTTATTGAGATTGAATTTTTCATTTGATTTTATCCAGAGTGGAGCTTCTTGATTTGGGTTAGTGTTTCCTAGTATGCTTACTGTACATTAAATTTGGATTCCAGTTCCTGCAATTATTATCTGAGTTTATTAGTGGTATTCAAAAGTGATTTGAAATTTGGTTCATGGAATTGACAATCTCACAATTTCAAAAAACATAGTAAACTTAATGAAAATGGTTGATGGATTTGAACGCTTCAAATCTGATTCCAGTTAATTCATTTTGTCCATAGGAAATATGCAGTTCAACTTGAACTTTGCAAAATGTCTATGAGTTCCCACATTTTCAAATATTCAAATAAATACTCAAATAATTCAATTTATTTAAAAAAGGCCATCCTGCAAAAGTGATTTGAAATTTGGACCATGGATTTGACAATCCTGCATTTTTACGTTTAGGTTCTGAATTTACAGTACAGCCAAAGAAATCAAGGGCAGAACAGATAAATAAAATTGATTGAGAAATGGTGACTGTTTTTGTAAATACACAATCTCACAAATTGGTTCCACAATTTTTTTAATTTTGTAATTGGGGGGTCCAACATCAGTGCAGAGGCAGGAGAAACTGCAGAATAAAAATCACAACCTGTAAGGTACTGCCCAAGGAAGTAAGCAAGAAGAAACTCCATCTTCAGGGAATAATGATCTGCAAACTTTAAAACTTGATATTGGTTTTAACATTATAGTGTTTATTGAGCTAATAAATATCAGGATTCTTCTTTTTATTTTATGCTGCTATCATTATTTTCAGAACCATCAACATGGGGTTCTTTCTTTACTCTTTGGGACCCAACAACAACAGTTAATTACCAGAAAAACCCTTCTTACCCCCCTTTTTATGGTTAATTTAAGCTAAATTAATGGTTAATTCACTTCTGCAAAGTTACCTTTATTCATGGACAATTCTTGAACCCAGCTACTTAAGCCAGGGTTAAATTTAACTAGTCTAAAGCTATTACCTTTTGCTTTTGTTTTTGTTTACTCCAGCAGCTTCAGACTGTATTTTTCTGTCTTCCTGCTCACTCTTTTGCTCAAACCTGAGTTTGCCAAGCAAGAACTGCTCTCCTTTACCTTTTCCTCTTCTTACTTCTAACTTTTTTTAAGTTAGAGAAATATTAAAACAAAAATGTGTTGCCTTCTCTTCCAAGTCCAATTAACCAATCTTGGTTAGGTTTTCTTCTCCTTTAGATTACCTCAAAACCCAGACTTAAATAAAAACCTGAGTTTTACTCAGTCTCAACTTAAGTTGAGATTGTTTGACTTGCACCCCAAAAAGGTACTTGTTAGGTTTTGTGGCTTGTGTTTTCTCTCTGATTTTTATTATTTTATCTTTTCCAGGTTAGTCTTATGATTCCATTTGACTGAGTCTTCCATCAGTCAGGAGATTTTTATAGTGGTACTCACACTTTAATTGTTGACAGTTTCAATCCCCCAGCTAGTTCTGATCACTTCCCAGACTTAGAGATTGATTTTTTAACCAAATCTTCTGTCATTAAGACTTGTCTTTATTTTCATTTTCTTAGGTTTAATCAATTTTCTTAGTCCCTAATTCATTTCATATAAGCTTTTATGAGCTTTAGTGGAGTTATTGTTGAAAACCTTATCTACCTTTTTATACTTAACAAACATTAATATTCTTGGGTTAAAGGCTTTAGTCTACAATAATTTACCCCAAGCCTTCAGACCTTACACTAAAGAAGTATTTGGAATTGTAAGTCAATATAGGAATTTTGATTTGGTGATGATGTGGCAGGCCTCAATTTTTATTGCCAAGCCTTTATGAGTTACTGAAAATTATGGATGTCATAAATTGAGTTTGGCGCCAAAAAGCACCAAATTACCTATTTTTGAAGGTTTCAAGCCTGTTTTGACTCATTTAACAAAATCAGCAAAATCTGCCATGCATTACCACAACCCATTTATTGTCAATGGCTTGGTTTAGATCAGCCAAACTCTTCATGGGGTTTTTGGGGAAAGCTCTTTGGTGCTTTCTTCCTGGGGCAGCAATTCCAGTTAAGATGACATTATTTGTGATATCACCAATGGTGGTTCTGTAATCTGTTACCTGACCTCCTAGTAAGTCAGGTCTTGAAACCCAAGCAATAGCGCTGATAAAAATTATGCGCAAGGAATCTGCGCATTGCACAGGCCTAATTTTCCTTGCCACCACCCACTTGCAATCAATTTTTAGATTTAAATCTACAATTGCCACAAGCGGGCAGGACTTCTGTGTGGGTTTCTCCAAGTTGCAGTGCTTTTGCCTGGCCACATCCAGGAAAATTATGTCTGTAACAAAAATACTACTACTAATGGACTGACCAAGGACTTGTATAAAATTGAGTTTAATTTATCAATTATAATATATTTTATTGATTTTTAGGTTAGTACTATTATCATCAATTTTTTTAAAGAATCTTATTTAAAAAGTCTTTCTTAAATTAAATTTAATATTTTATCTCAGAAAAAAACCATATATTACTAGTATAAATAGAAATAGAAATAGAAATATAAATAAGTGTAATATTATTAATAGGCTTAAAGTTAAAACAATGACTTTAAAAATGCTAACATATATTCTTCTAAATTTTTATCAAAATATAGAGGAGAACTGTAGCTTTAAAATAAGCTATTGAACATTAAGATCAGCTATGCATTCACATAGATATGTTGTTTCTAGCCTTTTAATGTGCATAAAAAGTGAATTTAGATAGATCAAATTGAGACCATGCCTTTGGTTATGATGTGAGCTTGTATATTACTTTGTCCTATATCTTGCCTCTAGAGCAGCTAGAGCTATCATATTTAATACTATTTTGATCAGAATTACCTGAATTTTTATCTAGGTACTTTATATTTATGAAAATAATTTTATTAGGTCTTTATATTATTATTGCTAGCTAACTCCATTGATATCTTTTAGAATGATGTAATGGTAAGCAAGGTTAACTATATAATAATCTGCAGCCACTTGTATTATGTGATGTATCCAAGTGGATCGGATACTATTGCAAGTCAAAATAAACAAACTCATAAACACAAGCAATCTATCTCTTACTTAAAATAATATTTATGTTTTTAATTTGAATCACATCTTTTTTAAATTGACCAGCTCTCTTTTATTTGGTCAATTCAATTCTCAACCTAGAATCTAAACATCCAATAATATAAAGGTATTTTAAACAATATGTGGTTTCTCTTCCAATCTTAATCCACACATTCTGGAGTTTTATAGTCTATCAGATACCCCTCTTTGAAACGGTTGCAAGGAAGGAACCAGTGTTTTGAATATTAAACATTTTCATATACATTTATTAAAGTCTGAGTGGCTTATATTTTCACTTCGACATAGTTCAGGCCACACTCCACTGGATTCAACACTCATCCTATCAAAGATGCTTGTAAGAATTTTATTTAAGGATCAGTCAAATTAAGCTTTTGGCTTGGGCAGCAACTTTTAGAATCAAATTTACAGAAAATCAAATCAACCCAACCTCTTACGGCTTTAGCCCATTCAAGCTGGCATTACAAACAGACCTGCTTTCATAAATATTAATTTCTCTGTGTATATGTGGGTAGTTGAGTGTTTAGCATTCGATGTGGTGACTCAAAACATTTAAGCGGTGTGGCCAAGTAATCAGTTGATTGAAACTTGACAGATACTGATATCCTTCACCGCTAATACCAAGTATCTTCCCTGCAAACACCAAATGCTATTCACCACATTTTTAGATGAATTGGAGCCCACTCCCATGAAGAAATGGATCCCAGATCATGCATTCCAATTACTATGCCCTGAACTGCCTTGATCACAATCCCACACTTGCATATGAATAATAAAGTATTCTCACAATTTCCCCCAATTAAAGCATTAAAAACCCCTTTCCACTTTTGATTTGCTACTATCTATTCAGGCTTGGCATGTCACTGCTTAGTTCTTGACGCTTTGTTGATGAAAGCATTACAGCCCCTCTGCTCTCATCTCCTGAGATTCGATGTGGTGGCTCAAACAACAAAGAGGAGTTCATCTGGTCTCATTTCTGAGATCAAGCCATTTTTAACTTCATAGTGTCGGTATAAATAGAGGCACTTCCTTCTGTTTACATTAAAATTACAATTAATGACCAGAGCTTCTTGAGCAAACACCTGCTTTGGTTACTTCGTAGCTTGGTTGAAGCCCCTCCAAATGGCATATCTCCACGCAAGCCAAACTTCACTCTGCGCTAGCTAAGATGCCCCAACTCTCCTTCATACAGCAACCGATTAGCGTCATGGCCTGCGAATGAAACAGGCCCATCCTCATCTTCCGAGCCAAACCACGAAACTTCTTTAAAAAAGACATGTTGTCCACTGACGTCTGCATCGAGCCAAAATAACCTTCTCTCCTTAGGAAGTACACAGGGTGGCCACACACTTGTATACAAAACAAACTTATGAAAATCTAAGCGAAACTCTTCTTAAATCCCCATTTTCCCCCTTTCTTCTCACGGAGCTACACAAGAACCTATCGTTGAGCTTTTAATTTTGTTTCTCCAAATATGACCATGAAGTTCCTGCAAAATCATACACTCCTGAAACAGCTAAAATCGCATCAAAAGAGACTTTTGTCACCTAAGACGCCTATGATCTCGTCTAGATTGAACGCCCAGTGAATAATTCCCGGAGTGATCACGAAAAGGATGTCGGCCTTGAGAAAGAAAATAATTCCAAAAGGACTACAAAGATGATTATATACCCAAAAAATAAGGAAATCTTTAAAAACCTAGCTTCTACAAAATAAAAATAAATTAATTTTTGTTCGTTACTTCACAACCCGTCTCATATCTTTCTTCAGAAATTAAAGTTGTGCTAGCATCTTATATATTACCTATTTGAATATTAATCAAGCCAGCTAAGCAAATTCATTCTAGTTTTGGCGTCAATAACCTTATTTTTATAATCTTTATTTTAAAATAATATGGTATTTTTAAAAAGTATGTTTATCGCAAATTCCAAAGAATAGAACATTCTTTTACAATTAAAGCATTTAATTACAGGTTTTCCTCTTTTAATACAGTTACTTATTCACTATATAAGTTGATTGTTCTCAGTAATTCCCTTTAACCTCTACAATACTATTCTTAGCATCAACCACAGAGAAAAAATGCACCTGAATTACGTCGATTTTTCTACAAAATCGATTCCTAAACTTTGGCAACTGGGTTTATCGATAAGCATTCTAAGGCCATCATGTAAATACATGAAATAGCTACCTTTGCCACAATTTTATTTAGCCAGTATAAGCCCTCTCTTTATTTCTTTTATTATAGTAAACGTTGAAAACTTTAAAATGTAAAGCAATCGCATATGAAAGCATTCACGATTATAAAAAAACCAATTATGCAAAGATAAAAAGGGCACATTTCTTTTATAATAACTGTTCCAACAGAAATTAGCATCCCATTTGCCACTGTACCTAATAATATGCAGAGACTTCTCAAATATTTACTATATTACAGATATAATAGTATATCCCTTCTTGATATTATCACTATGAATAGGATAGGGACGGGCACAGCAATTGTGTGAACACAGTCAAAACCATTTTTTGGATGTTCTGGATTGGATCACAAAACAATATGGATAGATTTGGGTCATTATTTTTCTTGTTATGCCTAAGCGCCAGATTGAATATTTTATAACTTGATTACATTGTTCATATTCAAATTATTCAGAAAGGTTAAAAAATCCCAGATTCTTTAATTGATCTTTGGCTTAGATGAGTTTTTTTAAATATTTCATCAATTTTAGAATTGAAAGTTTCAACCTTTGATAATACTGAGAATATCTTAAGTAAATTACACAAACTAAAAATAACTATGATAAGTTGCATGGGAGAGCCATAGCAGACCCAAAGCTATAAATGCTATTACCCTATCTTTGGCTCATCATAACTTTTCTTAGTTTGTTTCATAAAAAAGTTGTTGTTTTTGAAAGACTAATAACTCTATTTGAAATTCACACTATTGTAAGCCACCCTACTTCATGGACTTGCCCTAATGCACCACTAGCATCTTCTGACCTTTCTGTTTCTATGGTATCATCAGATAATTTCAAATGATAAGAATCTCAGAATATTATGAGAATATTTTAAATGTTAAAGGTGAAGTATATAACTTCCCATCTTTCATCAAATATGAAAAATTAATGAAAATATATTTAACTTTGAGCTTTCTTTTTATAGGTCTAACTTTTCTTTCATAAATATAAAAGAATGATTTTTGAGAAATATTTGATTCTGATAGCACTGATTTATATAATTCTTTTCCTTTTTCTTTTCAAAAATATTTTTAAGATCATTTATACTACTAATATAAAGCTGATTTTCTATCTTTTAACATTTTTGATATTACACCAAAGTGACCATCAACTATGCTTTTTTGTGACATTCTACAAATCTATTGTATTTATTAGACCATGTAATGTATTTTGGTGCCTCTTTGAATAAATAATATAAAAATTCATAGGATCTGAAATATTTTTCATTATCAGTTCATACCCTGATTTTTTAAACCTATCTGATTTAAGAAGCTTATCAGACATTCACCTGAAAAGAATGAATTATGAGACAATATTTGAGATAAAAATCATGGTAATAATATTTAACTTTATTGTTTTCTTTAAATACCAATGCAAATCCTAATAAATAATAGGTTTTTTAGAATAACAAACAGTTATTGGTTTCAATTGGAACACCATCAACTTTTAAATTTTCCTTATAATCTATAACCATAACACAAGATTTATAATCTAATTCATTGGTATATTTTTATCTTCTCTTTTTATGAACATAAAAGTATTTATGCTAATTAATAATTTTAAGACATCATTTATAGATTATGAAAGTTGTAGTTTTTTTGCTTTCATATACTTTTCTTTTTTTCTAAAGACATTTTTAAATTGCAAGTATTACACATGTCTGTTTGCTTTTACTCTTTATTGTATTGTTTGGTATTGGTTTATAAAAAGTTAAAATTGATATTGTAATCTTATTTTTTATTTTCATAATTTTTTATTTTTAAGAGAGGATATTTTATTGCAGTAGAGTATTCACTCATTTCTTTTTCAATATCTTTATCATTTTTGTTGTTTCTTTTTTGGGAACTGGCTTGTTTTAAAAAAAATTCCAGCACTTTTTTAATTAACTTTTAAATATTTCTTTTTTAAAGAATACTTATTATTTTATTGGCTTTTTTGTTTAAGCTCACACTTTTATTTTTATTTGATTTTCTTGAGTAATCAAACTCACTTTTGATTATATTAGCCCTACGTAATTAGGCTCTTTTAAAGAGTGACTGGAAGTAACCAGAGAATGAAAGGCTGGGATATGCTTCTGAGGAGAGGATTTCAGGAGATCATTTAAGTTATTAAGTAGCCTATTTAATTTCTGATTTTGAATAGAAGGAAAGTGTTACAACTGAACCAATAATAGTTCAGTATTTCAAGTGAGAAAATAACAGTTCAAATTGAAAGGATATGAATAGGAATAAGATGTAGTTTATTGGAGAATAGCGTAATTAATATACTATATTGAGAAGCCACAAGTCAACCAGGAGGTAGCACAGTGGCAGGTTTAACATAAGGCTTGAGTTGGGGATATCTTGAGAAAGGGAACATTGTGTCAAATTAGATTTGCTCCTAATTAGGTGTTGTATTCAGCTCTTGGGGATGACATCTAGTAGTACACAGCGGGAAACCTTTATTACAAAAGGTTTGAGGTTTGAAGCTAGCCTTAGGTTAGCCTTAAGGCAAAATTAAGGGTATGTACCTTATTTTCTGGGTCAAAAAGATGGGTATTTCCTTTTGGAAAAAAGGAAAAGAAAAGGCTTGAAGATTATAAAAGCCAACACAAATGTGGATAAACTTGTCTTTATTTGGGGAAGTGATTCTACTTAAATTTAGATAGTGAATGTAGAACATTCACTACATAGACAGTGTGGCTGATGAGGTCATTCCAAGCTGAACCTGTACCAGGATCAGATGTGCGCAGGTAGCATAATCTGGAAGGAGTGAAAAATAATGTCAACCCATTAAAGGAAGGGTAAAAAATTATGAATTCAAACATGAACACAACCAAGTCATCACAAGTGTCAAAATTCAAAGGCCATATAAAAATGGTATTAACAGCCTGATTCATACAAAATAGCCAGTGGTTAGGCTTTATTGTCAGGAAGCCAGGAATAGGAAGAGGCATTAGGTGACTCAGGGTGGGGTACCGCTGAGCCAGTGGGTAATGCCCACCATAGGATGTGTGATAACATGATAATATGGGATAAAATTGCCCAATTAAAGATCAAAGCCTGGAGTTGGGCACCATAGAGTCCACTAATACTGTAAAAGTAATGTAAAGTACTCCAAACAGTTGAGTGAATGTGGTCTCAGTGGCAGTGGAAGGTTCCATTGGGTGGTTGGGTCGTGGGGTTAAGGGCAGAGTCATGGGGACAAAGTAGGCAGGCAGATAATTATACTTGTCTTTGAACAATCTTGGCAGCACCTTATACTACTTTCCTTCACATTCTATAATTTCTGTCTATTTAGTCCTTGTCAAGGGGTCAGAAATGAGTATGTTCTCCAAGTTAAACTCCAAGTAGGCAGGGTTGGGCAGGTATATGGTAAAATGCATAGGTCTAAAGGAGGCTCCAGGGGGACAGTATAGTACCTGAGGCAGGTCACAGATTGGTCTCTAGAGGGGGTGGTTGCCTGGTTGTCTACTTAGTTGGAGTTGAGATGAAAGATCACTAAAAATAGATAAGGTAGGTATGATGATCCACATTTTTGGTGGTTTTGCAGGCGGGGCTAATGTTGGCCAAGCAAAAGTCTGGTTGTTTGCTGAAGGTGAGCCTAGTAGATAACAGAGGGCTACTAGGGTAAGTAAGGTGAGCCTAGTAGGTAACATGGCCTACTAGGGTAAGTAAGGCCTGCCTGGTAGGTAACATAGGACTACCAGGGGCAGATGTTGCCTCCACCCAGCAGAAGAAATTGGCTGCTTTGGGATATAGTGCTTCACCTTTCAGGGAACTGTGGCTGTGGAAGGGTGAAGACTGAAATAGCAATCAGGGAACTTTGTCTTCCTGGGGGGAGAAGATTTTGGACCCCTGGCAGGTAACGCGGGCTGCCAGGGAGGGGAAGAGCTTTGAGAGCTTTACATACCCTAATACGCTTGCAGGAGGTCTGTGAGCAAGCACCCTACCTAACAGACTGGTAGTATGTCCTTGTTTATGCCCCTATGGGATCTTTGGGAGAACCCAAAGTGAGCATTGGAGGGCATAGATTTGCTCAGAAGTGTCACCAAGGCAGTTTGCTTGGGGAAGCAAGCTGCAGAACTTGGTGTGATCAGGCCTCTGGGAAGTAGAGATGATTACTCTGCAACTAAAAGCCCAGACTTAATCACCTGGGTGAGTAAAGACAACACATAGACATTGATTGATGGTTGAATGGCCTAAGTGGATCACCACTTGCAAGGGCCCAGTCAAACAATAGTTCAATGTAGACTCATGCCTGGGTCTACAAGTTCTGGTAATGAGGACTGAGATAAAGAACCGAGGTGGTTCACAGAATTAACAGAGAAGACTAGCAGGAGGGACTGTTTGGTCACAGTGAAGGCTAGTTGATGGACTGTTAATTCATATTGAATTGTGGGAACCAATATGGTTCAGTGTGTAGGAGGAACAAAGGAGGTTCCTAGTGAGGATTTGTTGAGGAACTGGTTGAGAAGAAGTTGAAGAACAGGAAGATTTTGAATGCAGGACTAGCTGATCAAAAATCAGGATGGCCAAAGGATCAGAAGTTGGTATTGAAGAGCTGAGAGGATGAACTAGCTATACTGGATCCAGAGGTTGGAAGAGCTGATTTTAGTGATTTTTGAGAGAAAATATAGATAAAAAGAAACAGTTAAAGAATAATTAAATACTGCCTGATTATGATTAAAAAAGGCTTGAAAATCATAAAAAAAGAAAGAGAAGGAAAAATAACATATAGTTTGTTAGAACTATAAATTTATTTAAAAAGAAGGATTAATGAAGAAGGGAGCTGGAAAGAAGCCAGAAATGGAACAGAGAAACTATGAGGGCAAAATAGCAAATTTTGCTGAGAACAACTAGGAGAGGCAAAAGGACGAGCAGCAAGCAGGTTCAAAGACGCAAAACGTTGAGAGAAATACAGAGAAACACATAGAAACGTTGAAAAATCAAAGGGTTGAAATTTGCCTAAGTAAAACATATGTGGAAGCGCCCAAGATTTTCTGGGAAACATGATGGGAATTACGGCAAAACTGTTTGAAACAGAGCAGTTGTTTACCCGGAGCAGGTCAGCCTCGAGTTCAAACCAGTGTCAAGGACAGGTCATCCGGGGAAACCTTTTTGGCAAAACTGTTGAATTGAGTCGTGTTATTGGCTGCAAGCCAGAGTCTATTTGATCAGTGTTTTAAGGGCTTTAACTCTTAAGTTAAAGCCTAAAAAATGAGGAGCAGAAGAAGAAAATTTAGGGCTTTCATTGGATTAAGTAAGTTTAAAGGTTTAATATATTATAGAAGAAGAAAAACAGGATAGTTTAAGCTTTGAAAAACCAGAGTTCTAAGAGAGGTTTTTGGTCTGAAACAAGGTGCTATAAAAGGGAGAGCTATCTGAGACTCTTCAGGGATTGGATGAAGTGGATTACAAAGGCCACAAGAGCTATAGAAGGAGCAAAGGATCAAGAGTAGGAAGCCAGAGCTAGGAACAGACCACAGGAGCCCAAGACCAAGGTGCAGGAGAACAAGACTAAAGTGTAGGAGCCCAAGACTAAGAAGTAGGAGCCTAAGACCAAGTACAAGGGGCCCAAGATATTGTTGGAGGACTCCAAGTATTGGCAAATCCATATTGTTTCCTTAACCCCCCGGGTCATATACCAGAAGGTTTCTAAGGGGATCTTCTTTATGAGAGTGAATAAAAGCCCATTTTGACCCCTATACATATTTCTGAGATAGATTTCCACTTACTAGAGAATGACAAACCCTTCCAGCCGGTCCCTGGCTACAATCCAAGACACACTTGGGGACTGGTGACCAGGAACCCCATAGTAGGATTTGTTCAAATCAAAGGTTCATAAAACTTTATTATCAAAAATAACAATATGGTCATCCCCATACCGCTGGGGTTCTTATACCATATGATTTTGCTTCTTTGCTCTTTGCAGACTTCAGGTCTGGGTGCCATTCACTAGCAGGACATGGATCTTGGCTTTGGGCTTGGAGGGCGGCAGATCCTGGTTGTGCTTGCTCTGGTGAACAGAAGTGGCAATGCTCTGTTCCGCTGCTGCTATTCACCATATCACCTGAGCCAGCCAATTGTATTATCCATTCTGGACTGGAGACTGGCGGCAGCTGGTGACCATTAGCAGGGCTAGCATCAGCCCTAGTTTTAACTTCCTTTAGGCAAGCTACAACTTCTGTATAGGTCTGGGTCTTTGGTGGCACAAGGTTGACAGTAATCAGGTGATCATTCAGGGAATCATCCTTAAGAAGCTGGCGGGTCTCAGAGTAATTCAACAACTCAAGTATGTTAATCAACAGGTTAGCAGGTCTCTTTCCCTTGTAGGTGACTCAATTTGTCTTTGTAGGGTCAGGGTTTGATTCCGGGTTTTTCAATGCTGATATTAAATTTTTAATCTTGGTCTTTGGTAGTCCAGCGGGTTCCTGTCCCTCCTTATTGGGGCAAGGTATCTCCTGTGGTCCAGGTTTTGGCTCAACTGGCAGTCTGGCAGGTCCCTGTCTATCTGTGTTGTGCAAGGCATTTCCTGAGGGCTGGGGTTCAATTCCTGAGTTTTCAATACAAGTATTGAAATTTAATTCATGACATCATTCCCTTTACTCCTGGGGGTCCCTTCCTTCCTAGCCTTCTTATCAAGGTATTGTTGGATGGCTAGCTGGGCATTGGGTAGGTTGCTTAACGGTTCCCAGGTGCTTTCCTTGAGCGGATATACCTTCCATTTGATGTAGTACTGGAAGGTTTTTTATTGGGTACAGTCTCCATGAATATATTCAACTTTGTTTTCTTTAAAGTGTCCTACTTGGATGGGAGGAGGGTCAGTCTTGAGTTTCTGGTGGGATAGGGAGTTTACTTCTTTCTTGAATAGTAGCACACAGCAGAAGACGTTATGTATTTTCCACAAGGAGGTAGCTCTAGTTTGAATGCTACTTTGTCTACTAGCTTGATGATCTTGTAGGATTCACTCCTTCTATGGGCTAACTTCTGACAGAAAACAGTCAGAGGCACGTTTTGCAAGTCCAGTAGACCTCATCACCTACTCAACAGGTTTCTGGGAACCCTCTTTTTGTCAGCAAAAGCCTTATAAGTCTGGACAGCATAAGTCAGATTCTTAATACAAGTTTCTTGGGTGCTGTGTATCTGTTCAATCCGGTATATCCTGACGTGTTTATCTCTTTACTGCCAATGCTGAGATCCCAATATGGGTCAAACCCGTAATTGGCTTTGAAGGGGGACATTCTGGTGGATGCATGGTATTTGCTGTTATAGTTGTACTTTGCTATGGGTAGCATCTTGGCCCAGTTATCTTTGTCAGTGTTAGCATAGAATTATAGGCATTGTTTGAGTATTTGGTTCACTTGTTTGTTCTTGCCGTTGGTCTGTGGGTGATATAATGTAGATGTACAATGCTTTTCTCTTAAGTCCTTCATCCCCTGAGTCCAGTAGTTGGAGGTGAATTGAGGGCCCCTATCAGTGACAATTTCTGCTGGGATGCGGTGTTGAGTGAGGATGTGGCTGTGGAAATGACTAGCTGTCTCTGCAGCAGAGCAGCAAGTAATAGTAGGGACAAAGTAGGACATTTTAGTGAATCTATCTACCATGACTAGGATCACATTAAACAAATTAGAAGGGAAAGTTTTACAAAATAATCTATTTAAACAGATTTCCAGAGTTCTATTGGTATGTTTAGTGGTTGTGGCAGGTCCTCAGGTTTGGATCTAAGGGGTTTGGTTCTTCTGCAAGTCTCACAACCCTCAATGTAGGTGGTCAGATCTTTGTCCAGTTGGGACCAAGCATATTTCATCCTGATTCCTTGGAGTGTCTTGAGTATTCCAGAGTGGCCAGCCATCTCTGAGTCATGATAGTCTATGATTACTTTGGTCCTTGTCTTGCCTTCTGGTACATAGATCTGATTATGTAGTAACAGGATAGATCCTTTCAATCAGAATCTTTTCTTGTGGTGGCAGCTCTCTGGGTCTGAGGTCAAGTTGGCAATAGATTCCACTGAGTACTTGTCTAGTTTCTGCACCTCAATTATGTCAGGTTTGCAGGCCATGATCTTCATGTAAATCAGTTGGATGCCTAGGCTAGCAGGGTCAAGGAGTACATGGGTGTTGTGGTCCTTGGTCTCAGATGTGGAGGGAATAATATCTGCTCTTTTTCTCAGTGTGTCAGGTACTATGTTGACTTTCCCAGGTTTATAGTAAATTGTCAGGGTGTAGTTGGCCAGTTCTAGAGCCCATCTGGCCTGTCTCTGGCTCAGATGTATGGGGTTAAATAAGTAAACCAAGTTCTTGTGGTTGGTTAGGACCTTTACTGGGAATTAAGAGACACATAGGTACTGGTGCCAATGTTTCAGTGTTTTCATTATTTTGAGCATCTCCTTGTTGTATATTGGGTGGTTTCCTTTGGCAGGCAGCATCTTCTTGGAGTAATATGCTACAGGATATAGCATACTATCCCCTCCTTCCTGAGGAAGGACCTCACCCACTTCAAATCCAGACACATTGATTTCCAGTACAAAAGGCTTGGATGGATCAGGCATGGCCAGGACAGGGGCAGAGGTGAAAGCAAGCTTCAAGGCTTCAAAGGCAGTGGTACATTCCAGGGTCCAGAGAAACAGGACCTTGTCAGAGAAAAGGTGGGTCAGAGTCAGGGTAATCAGAGAAATATTTTGGAAGAAATCCCTACAATAATTTACCAGGGCTAAAAAACTTCTTGCTTCCTTCCTGCATTTGGGCACCAGCTAAGCTGTTACTGCTTCTACTTTGTCCTGTGCCATGGCAAAGCTGCTGGTCTTCACCACATATCTCAGGAATTCAATCTCAAGCTGAAAGAATTTGCATTTCTCAAGCTTGGTGTATAAGTTGGCCTGGGAGAGTTTTTCCAGTATAAGGTCCGGGTTTTGGAGGTTCTCTTTGTGTGACTTGCTGTAGACAAGAATGTTGTCCAAATATACAACACAAAATTGGTTGAGGTATACACCTAGGACAGTGTTGATCATCCTTTGGAAAGTGCTAGGAGTGTTGCACAGGCTAAATGGCATTACTAGGTACTTGTACAACCAATATCTGGTTTTGAAGGCTGTCTTTTATTTGTCTTTGTATTTGATTTGGATCTGGTTGAAGGCATCTCTAAGTTCAATTTTTTAGTACACCTGGGCTCCAGTCACTACATAACAAAGGTCATCAGCGTTGGGGATGGGGTAACAGTTCTTCACCATAATGTCATTCAGTTTCTGGTAGTTTATGCATGTACACATTCTACCATCTTTCTTTCCTACAAACAGCATGGATGACAAGCAGGGGGCCTTTGACACTCTGATGGAACCCTTTTTTCATATCCTCTAGGTATGCTTTCAAGGCCACTTGTTTGAGGTGGTTGCAGCTGTGAATGGGGCTGTGGTGTGGTTGGGTCCCTGGTAACAGGTCTATAGCGTGATCATAGATTAAATGACTGGGTAGTTTTGTGGCTTCTTCATTGCTAAAAATATGCTCCTATTTCTGCAGGGGGGTAGGTAATATCCCAACACTAGATTCCATCTTTATGGTTAAGAGTCTTTTGATTGGGGCTCTGCCAGGGCTTATACAGAAAGGAATGGTGTCACAAGATTCAGGTCATCCCAAAGTGGCAGTTTGTTTGCAATAGTTCAGGATAAGGACATGTTTTTTGGACTAGGAGTTGCCCAGTATTAGGGGATGAGGTAATACTGGAAGGAGGATCAGGGGCAACAGGTACATGTTATGTCCAATTGTTAAGGGAAGTTCTTGTTCACATTCATAGCCAGTGTCCAGAGAGCTGTTTCCCATGATTACTTGTAGGCTGCGCTCTGAAGCTGCCAATCCTAGTTTCTTTGCCAGGCTGCTGTCAATGAAGCTTTTGTCAGCTCCTGTATCAATTAAAGCTTTGATCTGGTGCTTGTTCCCCAATAGTTCTATGGTCACTTGTGTTGTGAATGCAGCCACTCACCATGTTTTGATTTTGCCTTCAATGGGTTATTTTGAGGACAAATCTCCTGTCTTCGCTTTTGCCCCTCAATATGAGGTTGTATCCAAACTGGAAAATTCAATTGTTTGGTTTTTTGATTCCCTGAAAATTGCTTGCCCCACTAATGCTGGTGACAAGTAATCCTACTGTTCATTTACTGCTTTGTGATAAAGCTATACAGTATATATCCATTTCACTTTTACCAATAAAAATTAAGTTCTATTCACATTTTTGTCTTTTTGGTTCCACATAATTTGCGCCTCTCTCTAGCCACAACTAGCAGAGATTATTCATTAAGAGACACAAGCTAATTAAATAGCCTTCCCTGCCATCTAACAGAGACTTAGTACAAATCCAATTCTAAGCTTAGGATTCCCCGTTGTGTGTCTGTGCCACGCCTCAGAAGATGACAAACTGGATGAATTTTTAAGATTGCACAGAGGTGTTTATTTGTGCCAAGGCTACAGTATAGGTATTCTTCTTAGGGTAGTTCTGATTAGATTTCCTGCCTTGTGGCAGTAGATACACAACCCATCTTGATAATGGTGTTGTAATTATTTGGGGACATTCCAGGTTGGTTTGGCGTTGCAGTTCTGCCAACACAGGCAGGATACAAGTTCTGGCCTTCTTGATTCAGGATCAGGCCTTTTCATAAAGGTAGTAGTTCCTCCAGGCTTGGTGTGGGCAGATGATGTTTCAACATTTCTTTCATGGATAGGTTAACTCCCTTTCTGTAGGTAATGCCAGCTAATTCATCATCCAGTTAGGTATGAGTCTTCAGTTTAAGGAACTCATCAATATAGGCTTGAATAAGCGGTTTCCTTGTCAAATCTCTAACAGGGAGACAGTGTGTAGTATCTGGTGTCTTGGTTGTTGCAAGTGCGCATGAGTTCAGCCTTAAATCTTGAGTAGTCAAGGCAAAATTGGACATATTCAGCAGTGGCTTTTCCAAACCAATATATTGTGTCTCCTGAAAGCATGGCAGTCACCCCCAAGACCTTCTCAGTGTCACTGGGATAGGCATTGGCGTTGACAAGCTTCTTCTAGGGTGAGTTTGCCCATCTGGGGCATGTTCACCTTAGTCTTGGTCTGGTTTACTATCACATTTTGTACTTTTGATGTGGCTGGGTTCTGGGGTTCTGCACCAAGTGCAGAGTTTTTTTTGGTTCTTTGGAAGGTTGGTTCTTTATTCATGAGAGTATCTTGGAGGTAATTGCTTTATGGGTATAATAAGCAATTATCACAAAAAAGTATACAAATAGCCCCAAATGTTAACAACATCTTGGGGTCCATGTTACCATGCTTGTAAAAGATTGTCATAATGTCAGTAAGCCAGGCATAGGAAGAGGCATTAGGTGACTCAGGGTGGGGTACCTCTGAGCCAGTGGGTAATGTCCACCATAGGATGTGTGATAACATGATAATATGGGATAAAAATTGCCCAAGTAAAGACCAAGGCCCGGAGTTGGGCACCATAGAGTCCACCAATCCTGTAAAAGTAATGTAAAGTACTCCAAACAGTTGAGTGAATGTGGTCTCAGTGGCAGTGGAAGGTTCCATTGGGTGGTTGGGTTGTAGGGTTAAGGGCAGAGTCATGGGGACAAAGTAGGCAGGCAGATAATTTACTTGTCTTTGAACAATCTTGGCAGCACCTTGTACTACTTTCCTTCACATTCTATAATTTCTGTCTCTCTAGTCCTTGTCAAGGGGTCAGAAATGATTATGTTCTCCAAGTTAAACTCCAAGTAGGCAGGGTTGGGCAGGTATATGGTAAAATGCATAGGTCCAAAGGAGGCTCCAGGGGGACGGTATAGTACCTGAGGCGGGTCACAGATTGGTCTCTAGAGGGAGAGGTTGCCTGGTTGTATACTTAGTTGGAGTTGAGATGAAAGATCACTAAAACTATATAATATAGGATTTGTTCAAATCAAAGGTTCATAAAACTTTATTATCAAAAATGACAATATGGTCATCCTCATACTGCTGGGGTTCTTATACCATATGATTTTTCTTCTTTGCTCTTTGCAGACTTCAGGTCTGAGTGCCATCCACTGGCAGGACATGGATCTTGGCTTTGGGTTTGGAGGGCGGCAGATCCTGGTTGTGCTTGCTCTGGTGAACAGAAGTGACAATGCTCTGTTCTGCTGCTGCTATTCACCATATCACCTGAGCCGGCCAATTATATTACCCATTCTGGACTGGAGACTGATGGCAGCTGGTGATCATTGGTGGGGCTAGCATTAGGCCTTGTTTTAACCTCCTTTAGGCAAGCTACAACTTCTTTGTAGGTCTGGGTCTTTGGTGGCACAAGGTTGACAGCAATCTGGTGATCATTTAGGGAATCATCCTTAAGAAGCTGGCAGGTCTTGGAGTAATTCAACAACTCAGGTTTGTGACTCAATGAGTTGGCAGGTCCCTGTCTATCCTAGGTGACTTGATTTGCCTTTGGAGGGCCAGGGTTTGATTCTTTGGTTTTCAATGTGGTATTAAATTTTCAATCTTGGTCTCTGGTAGTCCAGCAGGTCCTTGTTCCTCCTGGTTGGGTCAAGGCATACACATCAGCCCAGGGTTTAGCCCAAATGGCAGTCTGACAGGCCCTTGTCTATCCTGGTTGACGCAAGGCATTTACTGAGAGCTGGGGCTCAATTATTGGGTTTCCAATACAAGTATTGAAATGTCATTCATGACATTTATGGAAAAATTTAGGAACAATGTCTAACTTCCTACAAAGCAAGGGAATAATAGTTTTATTTTTTAGTAAAAGAAGGAGAGCCATGGAAGTAAATCAAAACCAAAACAAATGTGGATAAAGTGTTCTTTATTAGAAGTAAAATCAGGGCTTATATAGCTAGTTAGAGCATTGATTCCTTGTTAGGAAGGCAGAGGGGGTGATAGTGCCTATCATGGTACTTGGATCAGAATAAATCATGTGACATGACCAGGAATGCATGGACATTGGTAAATCCCCAATTAAGGAAATGGGGCTGTTATTAAAGGCAAACACAAAATCTGCCAGATCTTGTAGGTATCACAATTTGAAGGTAATATCAAAAAACATTATATTGCAATTTGCGCTATTTTATAAGTGTCATGGTGAAGTAGAGTGAGAGATTTTTGTAGTCAATCAAATATGGAAATAAAATAATATAAGGATGAATAATCAATGAGGAGAATACAGTGAATATTTAATTAGAAGCAATAAACCTTAAAGAGCAAATTTGGTAAGGCACAGCATATTGTAATGCACAGGTACAGGAGGAAGAATTTGGTTTGACTCACAGTCAGAGAAACAGCAGCATGATGGGTTCACACTCAAATTTGTAAATTTAAGAAATCATTTCATCAAGAGGAGGATGATTTTTGGGATTTTGAAGTGGAAAAATCCAGAGTCTAATAATCTTGTTATTATAAATCTTATGAGAAGGTATTGAAATAAGTAAATCATGAGGCAAGATATTTTATTTTAAAGTGAAATATCAAACTACTAAGGTAGTTTTTTAAAAATTGTTTTTATTTAGAGACTGTGGGCACATCTTGATGAGACAATCTCCTTTTATTTTTTACTTTCTCAGCTTACATATATCACCTGCCATGGTGAAGTCCCTGAAAAATTCTGAAAAATTCACAAAATTGGGAATAAAATACCAATTCATCAATTAATTGAAAATTAACAAAAAAATGTAAAGTTGAAATTCACATATAGAAATCTCCAAGCAGAGGCAGTGAGACAATGTAGCCAAAGAAATCTAGGGTATAACATATAAATAAAATTGATTTGGGAATGATGACTGCATTTTATAAATACACAATCCCACAAATTGGTTCCATAATGTCCTCAATTTCAAAATTGGGGGGGGTCCAAAATCAGTGCAGAGGCAGCAGAAACTGCAAAATAAAAAACCACAAACTGTGAGGTACCACACAAGAAAGTAAGAAAGAAAAAACTCCTTCTTCAGGGAATAATGATATGCAAACTTTAAAACTTGATATTGGTTTTAACATTATAGTGTTTATTGAACTACTAAAGTAGCTCTAGGGAATTGTAAGTCAATATAGGAATTGGATTTGTTGATGATGTGGCAGGCCTCAATTTTTGTCACTAAGCCTTTAGAAGTTACTAAAATTTTGGTGTGTCATAAATTGAGTTTGGCGCCAAAGAGCACCAAATTACTATTTTTGAAGGTTCCAAGCCTTTTTTGGCTCATTTGACAAAATCAGCAAAACCCATGCGTGCTTTGCCACAACTCATTTATTGTCAATGGCTTGGTTTAGATCAGCTGGACTCTCATGGGTTTTTTGGGGCTAGCTTCTTTGGTGTTTTCTTCATGGGGAGAGCAATTCCAGTTAAGATTTCATTATCTGTGACATCACCAATGATGGTTCTGTAAGCTGTTACTTGACCTCCTAGTAAGTCAGAGTTGACACCCAAGCAATAGTGCTGAGAATGATTTGGTGTGGGGAATCTGTGCCCTGCTCAGGTCCAATTTACTTTGCCACCAACCACTTGCAATCAATTGTTAGGTTTGAATCTACAATTGCTGCAAGTAGGCAGGGCTTCTGGATGAGTTTTCACAAGTGGAAGAACTTTTGCCTGGCCACATCTGGGAAAATTATGTCTGTAACAATAAGGATCCTAGGTAATGGACTAACCAAAGACTTGTATAATATGAGTCTAATATATCAACTGATATATTTTATTGATTTCTAGGTTAGTACTATTATCATCAATTTATTTAAAGAATCTTATTTAAAAAGTCTTTCTTAAATTAAATTTAATATTTTATTTATAATAAAGTCTTATATTACTAGTAATAATATAAAAAATAGTAGAATATTACTAATAAGTTTAAAAAATTTAAAATAATCATTTTAAAAAGGCTAGTATATAATCTTCTAAATATTATCAAAATATAGAGGTGAACTGTAGCTTTAAAATAAGCTATTAAACATAAAGATTGCTATGCATTCACATAGATATGTTGTTTCTAGCTTTCTAATACACAAAAAAGTGAATTCAGATGAATTTAATTGAGCCCATGCCTTTGGTTATGATGTGAGCTTCATTCAATTACTTTGATCTATATATTGCCTCAATAGCAACTAGAGCTATCATATTTAGTTCCATTTTGATTGAAATTATCTGTCTTTATATCTTGGTACTTTATATTTATATAAAAAATATGGTCTTGTTGCAACATCTTTGATTATTCCCTCTTGGGGAATTTATGCCCCAAGTGACTCACCAAATGGTTCACCAAATAGTTTACCAGCTAATCATTAATTCAGTGGAACTACTGTCTTTTAACCATCTATTACAGTGATCAAACATTCCAAACCCTAAGCGGAACACAGCTTGAACAAGCCTCATGACTTAAGAGGAACATTACTCAGATAAGCCCCATGACCATCATGACGTACATGGACATTATGTGGCTTCTCATGATACTAAATATTATTCTATATTCATATCCAATAAAGTATCATTCTCTTCTTATTTTTCCTCTTTTATCTTGTTTATTATACTTTCCAGAAGTATAAACTTGACAGTAGTAGCACAGGTTGGTTATCCACACCTATGCAACTTAAGGAAAAATTCCTCCCAAGAAAAGAATCAAGCAGATGGCACTCCCCACAGGCTGGAGACATTACAAAGAAGGACAAGACGTCCCAACGGGATTCATTGTCTTCAATAATGTCCTTGTACCAACCTAACAGTACAACTTTCTCACTACACATGGAGTCCAAATCCACCTACAATTACTAAAACAATCAAGATACCCAATATTGTATTTAATCACCTAAGCTCAGCAGAAATTGTAATATTCTAAGGACTAAGCTGAGAAAATGACAACCTCTGTATTCAAAGCACACAAAATAAGTTTACACAAGTGGGCTACCCCTGGAGACTCTGGACCAGCAAAGTTGCCCTTTATGTCATGGGAACCACCCCACGCTTTATAAGCAAAATGAATTGAACAGCACCCTGATCAAAACAAAAACTGAGAAATGTTCAAGGCTGCCTTCCTTGAAAGTTTGCCATGAAAGACTTCATTGTAGTAATCATGACAAAACTCAGAACCTTCAAGATGAGAGGAACAATTGAGGAGTACATTATAGTATATGAAGACCTACATTACTGAGCCCCCAAAACCATCAACTTTGACAAAGCTGGACCACAATTGGACTTCTACAATGGGCTCCCCACACATCAGACGTCAGTTTGACATGAACTGCTGAAAGAATCTCCAAGATATGTTCTTGGAAGGAAAATGCGCAGCGCAAAAGTCTGATGACTTAAATGCAACAAAGAAATTAATAGAGTCCCACAGCTAAAGAGAACCCCCATCCTAACATGCAGAACAACCAAAGCAATAACACCCTTCCTTGAAATGTGAATTGCACCGCTCAAGATAACCAAGCAAGCACTGAAGACACCATCAAGGAGGGAAAAGCTCAGGAAAGTGCTTAGACAAGCTATCCTCCCCCACTTTACAAGACTCACACAGGGACCAAGATGTGGACTCAATCAAAATGATCCAAGTACTCTTCAGAAATCCTCTACTGTTTGCTACCCAAACTGGAAATAAACTCCTCACTTATCCTTTCTGCTTTTGCAGGTGTAGCAGATCCTGAATGGATTAGACAAAAAGTCGTCCATCTAGGGATTAAGCAATGGAACAATTGCTTGGTTGCGCTATTGTATCCTAATTCTACTAGTGATAAAGACGTTTAAAACGCCCCTAAAACAGGTGTTTAATTTGTCTTTTGAACGTGCACAAGGCACAGGCTTCACTTCCGGGATTATAAATAGAACAACAAAGTTATTTATATCTACCTCCTTAAGGAAAGCTGCAAGGAAGCAGTTGTTCTCTTGCGTGGGACTTTTAGTTGTGTCAATCCACTCTCCTCCATTAGGGAAGTCCTCCTGACTGTGTCCCTGCCTCTGGTGGCAATTCCCCTGCCTCACACTATATAAGTACAATACTATCTAAATAAATACCAGTTTTGTCTATACACCTTATTATTCTTCTGTCCTTCATAGGCTGTCACTATACCATCAACCGGTATAGTATTAAGAATTAGGTCACTGACTAACTGTTTGTAGAAACTAGCAACCCTTTGCTGCAACTTTTACCACATTGGCGCTCATGTCTTACAACACCAACAGCCCCCACCCCTGCGGCCCTTTCAATGAGGAGAGAGGAATGCCCCTGGCCTAGTCTCCTGCCACTGCTTCTCCTTACCACCAGGCACCAGCCTTTACTGCTGCTAATGCACATTCTGGGGAAAGAGCAGGCGCTCCCTATGGCCTGCCCAACCTAAGTCAATTCATGCCAGAATATCAATGCCCCCAAGCTATTGTTTTTGGTCAACTACTGCTCCTACAAGCCCCTGCCCCCTTGGAGATGGACACCAACTCTTCACCTTCCAAGGACGCCATCTGTAATGCCATACACACCATAGATGCTGGTGCTGCTGTCAATGGTTCTTGCTCTGAACACCTGGTCATTCAGCAGCCTTATGCTTAAAACGCCTTGGGTTGCTTTCAGAATCTCTCCCAGTTCAACCCTGACCAGCTCTGCTATGACCTCCGTACTGTTGAGCATATCAAGGACTACCTACACCAATTTGCCCATCCTGCTGTATGCCACAACTAAATGCACCTGGGCCACATCCAAAGCCTAGTGCATGACCAGGGAATACTGGTATCTAGCCAACAGACAATCCTCCAGGTTCTGTACTCTGAGCTTGGCAATACTTTCACCACTGTCAATCAGTATCTTGCCAAAGTCACTAACGCCCAGAACACCATGCTCCACTGGGTCAATGCCATCAAAGCAGATATAGCTAAGCTAGTTCCAGTGCATGTGGTACAGACCCTCACCCATCAGGGTGTAGACGCCAATTGGATTAGTGTGGTTACAAACCATGTGCTGGAGACTGGCCCCATGGTTCAAAGCCTGACTCATGAGGTGGAAGTCTTAGCCCGCTGCCTTGCCACCATCACCTTGTTCACCCCCGCTTCTTCCGCCACCACCAACTCCCCTTCCAGCGCCCTTTTTGGTTGAGACATCCTTGAGCTCTTTGATCACTACAAGAAGATGAAGACGGAATTGGTCCAGCAGAGTGCCAATCTTGCCTTCCTGTTTGATGGCTACCACACTGTGTCAGAACTTCAGGATTTTCTCAAACTTTGCCAATTGCATGACAGAGCTGACAGCCAGAATCAAGTCAGGAAGGACAAGGAAGTAATAGCCTTGCTCCAAGCTGAGCTTGCCACTCACAAAAAGCGCATCACCTCACTGGAAGATGAATTGGATATCACCCGTCATGAGAACAAGGTCTACCAAGATGAGCTGGACAAGCAACAACTTCTCCTGGACGCCTTCCAGAGCCAATTGAATAGGATGGAAAGAAAGATTATGGCCGTCAACTTACAGGCTATGTCCATCAACTCCAAGAGTCACCACAGTCTACTGAGGTCCTCTAGTCCTGAGTTCTATCATAGCTACAAAAGCAATGAGGACCACACTTGGTTGGCTCCTAACACTGTACAAGTATTAGAGCCAGTAATGGAGTCTGAGGATGACGTCCTGGCCACCCCTGAAGCTTCTGGAGCTGCTCAAAACAGAGAATGTGAACGCAAAGCCCAGCAAGAGGAAAATTGTTGTCGCGCCTCTGAGGCTAGGTTTGCTGCCTCCACTCTCAGTTGTTCCCGTCTCACCCACTCTCCAGTGAGGATCACACCTGCTCCCCTCCAACATGGTTCCAACAACTTCAAGCCTGTCAATCTACCCAAGTTTGACCTCAAGAGCAATGTGGCCATGTTCTTACTTCTGTACCAGAACTCCATGGTTGGCGTAGACAATGCCATGAAGGACTCCACAATCATCAACTGTCTGGATGCTGAGACTCAAACCATTATCTTGCCACGTCTCCCTGAGAATGGCTGGACTTTTGACAACGTCTCCAGAGCCTTGACAGAAGAATTTGGTAGCCAAGAAGCACTCCTCGGTCATAAGATGGACTTTGCTGACACCAAGTTAAAGGTGGGGGAAACCCTAGAAGACTTCACTTCTAGGCTCTACCTTGAAGCTCAAACTCTGTTGTCTATGAGAGTGGTGCAGTTTATTGATGTGCAGTCAGCACTCCTTAATGCTGTACATGTCAACTGGGAACTATCTCTGGCCTTTAAGTCAGGCATTTACAACACTTGCACTGTACCAGATCTGATACACCTCCTACGCACCTACAAGGAGGAGTTTGAAGTCCCTCTTCCTGAAGGCCGCCCTTGTCAGAAATCTGAGCATAGACCCCGCGTGGCTGTTGAGATGCCCAAGCCTTCCGACAAGGTTGGGCCTGCTCCAGTCAACAATGACCCCTGTACTTGCTTCAAATGTGGTATGGCTGGTCACTTCTATTGGGAATGTAGGAATCCACGCCAAAAGATCCATCATGTAGGCATGGAGGACACTGAGGAGGACTACGCCAAGGACGCCAATATTGAGGAGGACAATGAGGACCAGTCAAAAAACTACTAAGCAGCCAGGACAAGGAGAAATCCTTGGCTGCCTTTGTAATTTTGACACCCTCATCTCCCCCATACCACTGCCCCCTGACAAACCAGATCAGAGGCCTGCTGCCTTGACATTCTCTGGGACCAACCCTAAGGATGAACCCTCTCTGATTGACTTCAACTCCCAATAAATACATGAGGATGTGAAGTCTGACGGAGTTCAAGAGGACCTCCTCCATTGATTCCTCACTGTTAACATGCAAACTCATTGGACTACACTTTGCCCTGAGGTGGTTATCCCCAGAATAGCTCAGAGAACAGTATCCTTACCCTATGCTGAACAACTGGCTCAACCAGGCGTTGAAGTCACTCATGAGGAGGACAGTGCTGAACAACTGGCCAAGCTGCTCCGCACAGTAAACGTCTCAGCACCGCTAGAATCCCTCAAGGAAGTAAGCCCAGCTGTGGGAGCTGCCATGGCTACCTTCCTAGAGAAGTTCAAAGGACTAAGCGTACACTAGGTCTCAAAGATTGTGGAGATCAGAGAGGACCGCCAGGATTGCATCTATATCAACCTGGTAGTGAACAAGACTCATGTCCGGGCCATACTGGATACTGGTGCCCCTGGAAACATTATATCCTCTTGGCTGGTTAAGAAGCTTAAGCTGGCACCAGACTTGGCCTACCATGAAGAGTTTGGTACTGCTGGACCACTGACCACTAGAGCAAAAAGAGCCTACTCTTCTCTCCCTCTTTGCTTTGGGAAGCTAATGGTCACTACTCCTGCTATAGTCCTGGAAAACAACAGCTATGACATTCTTATTGGGACTAGCTTCATGGTTCAGTATGGCTCTGTGACTAACCATGGAGACCATATATTTGGAATATTGGGCCATTCCATACCCATGTTCTATCATGGTGATTGCCCGTCTGACCTGCCCTTACAATGTCTGCACTACATCAATCTGGAGTACGCTGACAGAGAGCTTCCAGTTGCTTATACGCTGTGTAGTAAGAAGGTCAAGGTGCTACCTCTCTCAATTGGGGAAGCCAAGGGTATCCCAGTCTATGCCTCCTGTAATGTGACTATCCCACCTGGCGCCCAGGTGATCCACAATACAGGCCTCTTGCTGGCTCTACCAGCTGGCACTCATGGAGAAATCTTTGGCATCCCTAATGCCTCCAGACTAGAACCATGGGTTGCGCCAGCCATCCTCATGCCAAGTGAGAAGGAGGTACTCATACTCTAGGCCAACATGAGTTGTGAAGCTATGGTTGTCTCTAAACACCAACTTCTGGCTTATACACGACTGTAAGAGCATGTCAACCTGCAGGAGACTGCCCCCTTTGCGGACTTCTCTGACTTGGGTCTACCCTGTGAGCAACCACTGGTGCTATTGGTCATAAGCCGTGATTCTCTATCTGGCCTCTCTGAAGAGCAGAAGGATCAAGCTATGGATCTCTTTGCTCAGTATAAAGATGTGTTTGCCAAGGATTATTATGACCTGGGCAAGGCTGCAGATGTTGCTCATCATATTGACACCCAAGGCAGTCCACCTATCTGCTCCAGACCTATACGGCGCAGTCAAGACAATCATGCCGTGGCTAACAAAGAGATTCAGAAGCTATTGGGATCTGGCTTACTGGTCCCCAGTAAATGCCCTTGGGCTTCCCCTCTCCTGATTGTCAAAAAGAAGAATGGCAGCAACCATGTGGTGATTGACTACCGTCAACTGAATGCTGTTACCAAGAAGGATTCATATCCCCTCCCTCGTATTGACAAAACCTTGGACCAACTGGGTGGCGCCAAGTTCTTTAGAGTAATGGACCTTTTCAGTGGGTACTTGCAGATTGACCTACCCCCTGCTGATCAAGAAAAATGTGCAATCATCACTGACCAAGAGCTATTTCAAACCACAAGGATGCCTCAAGGTCTGTCCAATGCCCCAGCTACCTTTCAATGGGCTATGGATGCAGTGATGGTTGACCTCAAACTCACCAGTGTCTTGGTCTACCTGGATGACATTAACGTATTCTCCCAAACCTTTAATGATCACCTACAACACTTGGAAGAAATTTTCCAGAGGTTACTTGCAGCTAATCTCAAGCTCAAGCCATGCAAGTGCAACTTCTTCAAGGAGCACCTTGAGTTCCTGGGGTTCATCATTAGCCAAGATGGACTCCGCCCTGTACCTCTGAAGGTGGAAGCCATTGAGCAAATGCAGATCCCGGCCAATAAGTGGGACGTGCAGGTTTTCCTGGGGATGATTGGGTACTACCACCGCTTCATCCCCAATTTTGCATCCCTGGGTGACCCCCTTTTTCAGCTTCTCCAAGCTGATATGGAATTCTTCTGGAGCCCAGCATGCCAATCTGCCTTCAATGCTCTAAAAGAACACTGACTGCAGCCCCTGTGCTGGCCTACCCTGAATTTGCCAAGCTGTTTGTGGTTCATACAGATGCTAGTCTGACAGCAATTGGGGGTGTTCTCTCCCAACTGGACTCCAACAGACTTGAACACCCTGTTGGATACTGCTCATATACGCTTAATGTTCATGAGAGGAACTACACTGTCACCAAACGAGAGTGTCTGGCTGTGATATACTCCTACCAACAGTTAAGAGTCTATCTCCATGGGGTACATTTCACAGTTGTAACAGACAATTTCTCCTTGCAATGGCTGAAGACCCTCAAGGACCCCGAAGGACGTCTGGCGTGTTGGGTCATTAAACTTCAGGCTTATGACTACGAGATTATTTATTGAGCCAGGGCAGCCCACCAGAATGCTGACTGTCTCTCCTGCCTTCCCACTGTTGCCTTAGTATTCCCCATGGCTGACATTATCTATGACAAGCTTATGGAGGATTCTTCTTTGTGGGAAGAGGAGCCAGTATAGATACAGAGGGCTCTCAAGAAGTTAGCTGTTGATACCAAGGTCTCTAATGGATAACTCCTGAAGCTTTGTGGAGACTCTTGGCTACCCTAAATATGCCCATCCCTACACATGGACTCAGTGGTGGCCGCTCACAAGACTACTGGCCATGGTGGCATACAGAAGATGTTAGCTCTGCTACAGCAGCACTGCTTCTGGGAAGGAATGCACACTGATGTAGTGAATACGCTAGCCAACTGTCATGACTGCAATATTGAGAGGCCTAAGGTTGCCAAGTTTCAACAGAGACTGGTATGTCATGGGTTTGCCTTCCACACTGTAGCCATTGATTTAGTGGGCCTCCTTCCAGCTACCAACAGTCGCAACAAGTTCATCATTGTAGCAGTTGACCATCTGACTAAATGGGTAGAGGCCAAGGCAATTCCCAACCAATCTGCACTAGTGATAGCCACATTCATCCTGGAGAATATTGTATACAAACATGGTTGCCCCCAGATCCTGCTGACAGATAATGGTACCAACTTCACCATTTATATCATCCCCCAACTCAACCAACTGATGAGAATTTGTGGGACACTATCCACTCCTTATCATCCACAGACAAATGACATGGTAGAGCCCACTAATGGGAGCCTGGTCCAGATACTCCGGAAGCTCAGTCACCAACATGAGACTGAATGGGATATCTTCCTGCCTGCGGCCACCTTTGCATACAACATTGGGTACCATTGGGCCACTGGCAAGCCGCCCTTCCAACTGATCTTAGGCCAGCAACCAGGACTTCCCCCTTTACTATATTCCTTGGTAAAGCCCAGCCTGGCTGTGTCCCCAGAGGCGTACCTCAACAAGCTGGTTCAAACCCTTATTTTCTTGCAATCAGAGGCCTACACCTTAAACTTAAACCATAAGTTGCAGGACCTAGAACAAGCTGCATCCAAACGCTCTGCCTTACCCACTTACCTGGTAGGAGACTCAGTCTACTTCTTCAGGAATAGAGGGTACAGCTGCAAATCCAAACTTACTTCCCTTTGGCAAGGTCCAGTTCAAGTTATCCAGAAGACCAGCCCTGACTCCTACACCCTTAAGGAGCCCCATTATGGGCAATTGATCACTAGAGTACACGCTCAGTATATGCGTGTTGCTCCTAGTGACCAAGAGTAAGCCCCAATGCGGACAATAACCAAAAAAAAGCCTAATTAAAAAACTCCATGGGTTGTTGTCCTGTTTGTGATAGTGTTGCACCAAAGTATGAGGAATAAGAATAAAAGAACAAGGTGTTTATTGGAGAGCAACAAGACTCTTCCAGTACCGCACTAACTGTTCTACCACCTGGATGACAGCCAAGAAACACATCTGGTTGCCTACAGATCCACAAAGCTGATGACCAAGGATTGGGCAACAAACCCCCACCAAACAAGACACATGATTGATCCCAATGTCCACAGGAAAGGCAACCCCTAAGAAGATACAGTCACACAGAAGACTCTTGCAAAGGGCATACTCTACTGGGACCTGAAAATCCACCCCGTAGAATAAGGATAAGGCCCACTCAAGGAAGACCCCCATGTTCTCCTCCCGCTTGGTATCACAGCAGTTGGTTCCTCAAAGAACAAGGTTGCCAGCCATCACCATTGGCACCAGATGGGCAGTCCCCTCTATTGTGTATGACTTCAACACTTCCTGGAAGGCTCGCCAAAGACGTTGCTCAAAGTTGTCAGAGGTTTTCCAACTGACTGGTTGAGCGTCAATAACCCCAGGTGTTGCCCAAGCGCAAAGGACTGACTTCACTATGTTGGATACCATCCCCTGTTGCAAGACTAAAAGACCTTGACCCTCAAATTGGAATTCCTTCATTGAGCCTCCAAGTATTCTACTGCTGCCTGCATGGAGAACCAACAATGGATACTGTTACCCCTTTGCAACCCAGTTCCTATCACCTCCCTGGGCTCACTCAAAGCTAGGAACAGCGCAGCAAACAATGGGTCTGTCCCCCCTAAGGCCAGCTGAGGCACCAGTAGCTGATCTAAGTGATCCCCCAAGTCCAGGTAGCTGCTGTCCACATCATGGAGGACTACTTGCTTCCCTGCTGCCCCCATCACCTCCACTGTCCTGGTATGCTTGTGTCTCCTTGGAATTACCACTTGCACCTTCTTCAAGACTCTTCTTGTGACTCTTCTAGAGGGACTGTTCATCATAGCCGTCACCTTGAGACGCCAGCCATTTTTAAACCTGTTGTCTAATACAGTGGAGGGAAATGTTGCAGATCCTGAAAGGATTAGACAAAAAGTTGTTCATCTAGGGATTAAGCAATGGAGAAATTGTGCGGTTGCACTATTACATCCTAATTCTACTAGTGATAAAGACGTTTAAAACGCCCCTAAAACAGGTGTTTAATTTGTCTTTTGAACGTGCACAAGGCACAGGCTTCACTTCCGGGATTATAAATAGAACAACAAAGTTATTTATGTCTACCTCCTTAAGAAAAGCCGCAAGGAAGTGGTTGTTCTCTTGTGCGGGACTTTTAGCTGTGCCAATCCACTCTCCTCCATTAGGGAAGTCCTCCTGACTGTGTCCCTGCCTCTGGTGGCAATTCCCCCGCCTCACACTATATAAGTGCAATACTATCTAAATAAATACCAGTTTTGTCTATATACCTTATTATTCTTTTGTCCTTCATAGGCTGTCACTATACCATCAACAGGTATAGTATTAAGAATTAGGTCACTGACTAACTGTTTGTAGAAACTAGCAACCCTTTGCTGCAACTTTTACGCAGCAGGTATCAGGGCATAGCACTATTTGACACTGAAGCAGACCAATCCCTTGTTGAAATTTTTTTCTCATCCTCATGAAACTACCCACGGTCCAAAGTAACATCAGAAGTGTTATCATAGCAGATAATAGAATTACACCAGTCACTAAAGAAGCAAAACCTTTCTGCGCCCAAATAGGAGATGTACAGACTACACTTAGTGGCTTAATCATTTAAATCCCCAAGTATGATGGTATACTTTGTCTAGTTTGGATGAGAAATAAAAAAGCCTCATATTGAATGGGACAGTGTTACCCTCATCATACAATGAGGTGAGGTGCACCATCATGTTTACCCAACTCATCTTGACACGCTTATTAAAGACAATTTATTTGTAAAGATCCTGGAGACAGAAGAGTAAAAAGACCCTAAAAATCAATTGGAACTCCTTCATGTATGAGGTTATCCAATTTAAAAGTACAGAAACCAGACGTGAAATAGACCCAATCTTAGCCTAGCTAACCATTGACTTCCACTCTGTCTTCCAAGAAACTTTACTAGAGCTACCACCCAACCAAGGCATTCAACACAAAATTGACCTCAAGGGTGGTGTACCAAAGGCACACCCCATTTACCGCCTGATGCCACAAGAAGATGATGTCCCAAAAGCCTATCTTGACAAAGCCCTTGAGAAAGGCCTCATTCAACCCTCAAAATCACCTTTTAGTGCTGCTGTGTTGCAACTGAACCAATTAGAGTTCAGTATGTGATTGGGGAAGACAACAGTCCAATAGAAAGGAAAAAATGAACAGAATAAGATATTGTTTGTTGTAGAACATTGTGGTTAATATACTATATTAGTAAAGCCACAAGGACACAGGGGGTGGCATAATGGCGTGTTCCATGTAGGGTTGGAAGCCAAAGAATAACTTGTGCGGGGATCAGCAGGTTGAATTGGTAGTGCTCCTAATTAGAAGAAAGTGCCCACAGTTTGATGCTGCAATCAGATTGGTTCATGTTGTTAGATAAGTCAAGGGGAGGCTCATTAAGAGCCCCCCTGTGCATTTTAAGATACTTTGGCAGGCAAGGCAGGAGACTCAGTTGCAACAGCTGTCTTCTTTATAACAAAGAAAGATGGAGGAACCCGCCTAGTCACAGACTACAGAGCTCTCAACAAGGTCACAATTAAGAACAGGTATCCCCTGCCCCTGATCAATGATCTTTTTGATGCCCTGGTGGGTCCCAAGTCTTCATGAAAATTGACTTGGCAGCAGGTTATCACCAAATTTGCATGAAACCAGAAGACATAACAAAAACTGCTTTAAGAAATAAGTACAGTTCTTTTGAGTGTGTGGTCCTGAACTTTGGCATGACAAATGCTTGGAACAACTTTGTAACCTTTATGAACAAAGTCTTCAAGGAACACATCAGAAAATGAGCATCATCTACCAGGATACATCATTGTATACAGTCCAACTGTAGAACAACACTGGAAAGACGTTTGCATGGTCCTCCACACCCTCAAGGAAAACCAACTTATAGTCAACCCCTCAAAGTGTGACTTCTTCTTAACAGAACTCCTATTCTTAGGTCACATCATCAGTAAGGATGGAATCAAACAAGACCCAGAAAAGATATCTGCCATAACCAACATGACTTCACCGCAGAACAAAAGTAAGCTCGTACATTCCTAGGCATGCTAGCCTACATCAGAAGATTTATCCCTGGCTGGGGTGCCTTGACTGCCCCCTTGTCCACAATTACAGGAAAGACAACCAAGTTTGTATGGACACCACTAAGAGACCAAAATTTCTGACAACTCAAAGAGTGCATGATCACTGCCCCTATCCTACAATATCCAAACTGTGAGGGAATATACAAACTGGAAACTGATGCTTCTAACTACACAATTGGAGGTGTACTCCAAATCCAACTGCAGAAAAGGACTTCCTCCCTGTAGTATATTAATCAAGCAAGCTGTATGATGGTGAACAAAGATATCCAATACATGACAAGAAACTGGTAGCTATTGTGTACTATCTAATGAAGTGACAATGCTACTTGGAAGTCGCACAAATCTTCAAAGTGCTAACTGAGCACAAGTCATTGATATTCTTCAAAACCCAACAACACCTATCAAGAAGACAAGATTAATGAATAAGCCTTATCCAAAGGTACTCCATGACAATTAAATACAAGCCAGGAAAGGAAATGCTTACCACAGACACCCTATCAAGGCTGTACAGTAAACATGTCTTATGCGCTGATGGGGACCCCAATTAGCCCATGCTAATCATGGGGAATCTCCAAGAAGGGTTCCCACCTGATATACCAATGGGCATCCAAGAGAAGGTCCTTAAGAACAAACATATGTAGAAAACGTATATGGCACTCTGCACCAAATAATTCCAAATGATGACACTGTACCTTACATCCCATCAATGCAAAAGATTGACACAATCCTCCAATATCACAGAGACCCAGATTACACCCATAGCAGAAACTTGCACAAATATCTCAAACGCAATACTGGTGGCCCAACATATTGGACAATATAAAAAAGGTACTGAAGCAATATGAAGTCTGTGAAAAGTACACCTGATCCAAGGCACCACCCAATCAGTACTACCAGTGTCTATAACACAACCTTTCAAGGTGTGGCCACTGGATATTGTGGTACCAATTCCCAGCAATAATAAGGGCAAAAAGTACATCATAACAGCTATTGACTATGCAACCAGGTGGCCTGTAGCACAAGCTTCAAAAGAGCACAAAGGCAATGACACTAGAAGATTTAATGGCAAAGAGATCATAGCCAAGTTTGGAAAACCTGACCTCCTAATCACACATGAAGGAACTGAACTTAAGGCCGTTGACACCAATATCTATCTCTCCATGAATGGAATAAAACACACCATAGCCAGTCCCTATCACCCACAAGCAAATGAAAGAGTAGAATGACTAAATGGCTCACTAGTAGAAGTCCTCAGTAAATTACTGCCAAAAATCCAAAAGCCTGGGTTGACATGATACCAACAGCACTCATGGTGTTCAGAACTTGAGTCAACTGCAATACAGGCAAACACTCATACAAACTCATCTACAGGCACAAGCCCGCCCTTGTTAGTACGGCTGTAGGTCCACATTTACCTCTGCCAAAAAAGATGCCAGATGACAGTGATCCCAATGTGCAGCGTGCTAGGAAGGACCAAGAAGACATGTAAAATAAAAGAGTTAAGAGAGAAGCAATCCCCCTACAACAAGAGAGATATAAAGTTGGGGATGAGATTTGGGTTGTCAACCACAATTAACACATATTAGACCCAGGATTGAGAGGACCAGGCATTGTCATGGAAGTCAAACCCAACAATACCTACCTTGTCAAGGGCATTGGCGCCTGAAAAGAACTCAAGTGCATGCATCATGATTGTCTCTGCCTATGCAAAGCAAGAACAGACTAACTCAAAATCTGACTCCCGGTACCCAATACCAAACTGGATCAATACCAAGCCTGTATCCCCAACACTCTCAAGAAAATTCTTAAGGTTCTACCTTCTAGCACACCAGGGGTAGATGTTGCAACATCTTCAATTACTCTCTCTTGGGGTATTAATGCCCGAGTGACTCACCAAATAATTCACTGAATAGTTCACCAACTAATCATTAAGTTGGTGGCACTACTATCATTTGATCATCTATTAAGGGGATCAAACATTCCAAACCCTAAGCAGAACACAACTTGAACAAGCCTTGTGACTTAAGAAGAACATTAATCAGATAAGCCCCATGACCATCATAACATACATAGACAGTATGTGGCTTCTAATAATACTATAATTATCCTATATCATACCCAATCTAGTATCATTTTATTCTTAATTTCCCCCTTTTATCTCATTTATTATACTTCCCAGAAGTATATACTTGACAGTCTTAATATTATTATTGCTAATTAACTCCACTAATATCTTTATTAGGATAATGTAATGGTAAGCAAGGTTAACTCTATAATAATCTGCAGCCACTTGTATTATGTGATGTATCTAAGTGGGTAACCTTTATTGTAAATCAAAATAGATAAAATCAAAATATTCAAGCCAGCTAACTCTTAATTAAACTACATTCATCTGTTTAATTTGGATCATATTTCTTTAAATTTACCAAGCTTTCTTTTGTCCAGCTAATTCAATTCTCAGCCAGAAGTTTAAACATCCAATCATATAAATGTACCTTAATCAATATGTTAAACTCTATCAATTTTAATCCACACATTCTGGAGTTTTATAATCTACCAGATAACCCTCTTTGAAACGGTTGCAAGGAAGGAACCAGTGTTTTGAAAATTAAGCATTTGCATATGAATTTATTAAAGTCTTAGTGGCTTATATTTTCACTTCGACATAGTTTAGGCCACACTCCATTGGATTCATCACTCATCCTATCAAAGATGCTTGTAAGAATTTTATTTAAGGATCAGTCAAATTAAGCTTTTGGCTTGGGCAGCAACTTTTAGAATCAAATTTACAGAAAAATCAATTCAATCAATCCCTCACGGCTTTAGCCCACTCAAGCCGGCATTACAGACAGGCTCACTTTATAAATATTGATTTCTGTGTATATATGGGTGGTTGAGTGTTAAGCGGTTTGATGTGGTGACTCATGACATTTAAGCGGTGTGGTCAAGTAATCAGTTAATTGAAACTTGACAGAAACTGATATCCTTCACCGCAAATACCAAGCACCTTCCCTACAAAAACCAAATGCTATTCGCCACATTTTTAGATGAATCAGGAGCCCACTCCCATGAAGAAATGGATCCCAGATCATGCATTCCAATTACTATGCCCTGAACTGCCTTGGTCACAATCCCACACTTGCATATGAATAATAAAGTATCCTCATAATTTCCCCCAATCAAAGCATTACAAACCCCTTTCCACTTCTTGATTTGCTACTATCTATTCGGGCTTAGCATGACACTGCTCAGTTCTTGACGCTTCACTGATCTATTCGGGCTTAGTATGTCACTGCTTAGTTCTTGACGCTTTGTTGATGAAAGCATTACAGCCCCTCTGGTCTCATCTCCTGAGGTTCGATGTGGTGGCTCAAACAACCAAGAGGTTGAGTTCATCTGGTCTCATTTCTGAGGTCAAGTCATTTTCGACTTCATAGTGACGGTATAAACAGAGGTACTTCCTTCTGTTTTCACTGAAATTACAATTAATGAATAAAGCTTCCTGAGCATACACCTGCTTTGTGTACTTCGTCGCTTGTCTGAAGCCCCTTCATAGGGCTTATCTTCACACAAGCCAAACTTCACTCTGCGCTAGCTAAGATGCCCAGCTCTCCTCCATACAGCAATCGATCAGCGCCATGGCCTGCGAATGAAGTAGGAATCACCCTCATCTCCCGAGCTAAACCGCGAAGTTTCTTCTAAAAAGACATGTTGTCCACTAACGTCTGCATCGAGCCAAAAGAACCTTCTCTCCATGGGAAGTACACAGGGCGCCCACACAAACGTGTATACAAACAAACTTATTAAAACCTAAGCGGGACTTTCCTTAAATCCCCATTGTTCCCCTTTCTTCTCAGGGAGCTACACAAGAACCTCTCGTTGAGCTTTTAATTTTGTTTCTCCAAAGATGACCATGAAGTTCCTGCAGAATCATACACTCCTGAAATAAATCAAATCACACCGAAGAGACTTCTGTCACCTAAGACGCATATGATATCGTCTAAATTGAACGTCCAGTGAATAATTTCCGTAATGCTCATGAAAAGGATGTCGGCCTTGGGAAAGAATACAATTCCAAAAGGACTACAAAGATGATTATATACCCAAGAAAAAATAAAGAAATAAAGAAAATTTTAAAAGCCTAGACTTTTACAAAATAAAAAACCTCAAATAAATTACTTTTTTGCTACTTCACAACCCGTTCCATATCTTTCTTTGGAAATTATAGTTGTGCTAGTACCTTTTAATATATATTACCTACTTGAATATTCGTCAGATTAGCTAAACAAATTCTTGCCAATTTCAACTTTAACAACCTTATTTTATAATCTTTGTTTTTAAAAATATGTGTTATTTTTAAAAAGTATATTTATCGCAATTTCCCAGGAATAGAACAGTCTTTTACAATAAAAGCATTCAATTGCAGCATTCTCTCTCCTTAATACAGCTACTTAACACTATATAAAAGTTGATTGTTCTCAGTAATTCCCTTTACCCTCTACAATACTATTCTTAGCATCAACTACAGAAAAATTGCACCTAAATTCTATCAATTCTTCAACAAAATCATTTTCCAAACTTTGGCAACTGGATTTGTCGATGAGCATTCTAGAGCTATCATGTAGGTACATGAAATAGCTAACTTTGCCAAACTTTTATTTATTTAGCCGGTATAATTCATCTCTTTATTTATTTTATTATAGTAAATTTATAAAATTTGATTGAAAAGCCTTTGCATATGAAATAGTATATGAATGCTACTGTGGCTTATAAAGAAAAAACCAATCGTCTAAAGATAAAAAGGGCACATTTCTTTGATAGTAACTGTTCCAGCAGAACTGACATCCCAGTTCCCACTGTATCTCAAAATATACAGAGAGTGCCCAAACACTCACCCCATGACAGATATAATGGTATTTCCCCTCTTGATCCACTTGTAATGACATAATATTACATTTCTCTATCAGGGCAAACTCAAATACTACAGAAATTCCTACAAATGTATTTATACAGTTCATATTTTCACCCTATTTGGAGTGCTTCCATAATGTTTCCTTTTGATCTCTTATTATCTTGATATAAGAACTCATGTTATTCTCAATAAAGATCATATTTTTCTAATCCATTTTATATCCCTTTTCTTGACTATTGTCTTCCCCAACACCAATACTAAACTACAAATAGTTCATTTGCAACAGTGGTAGCAGAACTAAGTTTGATTAACAGCCTAAATGTAAAGAAATTCCCCCAGAAAGGAAAGAACATGATATTTATGGATAACCCTCATAAAGAACTATTCCTATCAGCAACAGCACAAATTTTGATAGTGTTAATGCTGATACTAGTAAAGTCTGGATTTTGTTTCTTTTAATGCCTTTTGTATATATTGACCCTTTTTAAATGTTCTGTTTATTACCTTGAATTTTTAATTTAAAAATAAAAAACCTATATGATATAAAAATGAGCCCAGAGAGCTCAAAAACACAATTAAAGAATTTATTAATCAATACTGTAAATTCAGAACCTAAACGTAAAAATGCGGGATTGTCAAATCCTTGGTCCAAATTTCAAATCACTTTTGCGGGCAACTCAGCTGAGTGACAAATAAAATATTTAAATAAATCAAAAAGGTCAAATTAAATGTTTGATTTTATTAAATATTTTATTTGTCACTCAGCTGAGTTGCCCGCAAGAGTGATTTGAAATTTGGACCAAGGATTTGACAATCCCGCATTTTTATGTTTAGGTTCTGAATTTACAGTAAGAATAATGAAAAATAACCCAATATTTCTCATTTAATATGAAAATTACTTTCTTTGCTATAAAAATATCTTACTTTATATTAAAAAATCTAACTATACATAAATAACATCAAATAACAACATAAAAATACAAAATATGAGAAAATTATGATATTTTTATTCTTTATAAAGGCACAACTGAAAGCTCATTAAGTTGTATTAGTAAAATAGTAAAACATAAAATATTTAATACACTTCCAAGATATAAAAATTTGTCTGAAACCTACCAGTTATGCCTGAAAAAAGTCTTATTATTAAAAATTATAAAATAAAATAAAAGTAGAAATTTTCAACTTAACTGAAGGTAGATTAGTATCTGGAGGAGGACAGCAGTCCAAGTCAAAGAACAAAGATTTAAGGTAAGGTAATGACTTTATTGGGAAATGTAGTTTTTATACAGTAAAAGAAAGCCACAGAGCCACAAGGGGTGACATGGTGATACTTCAAATAGATTTTAAGCTGAAAACTTTTCAAGGATGTTTGTCTGAAATTAGTTTTTCTCTTTATTAGTAAGTATTGTCTCACATCTCAACATTCAAAGTAGAAGGCATAATGTCATTTGATATAAAATGTGGTGACTCATTAAGTACACCCTGTTTATTTTAATTTAAATTGTCAGGCAAGGTATCAAACTTAGCTGCAACAAAATGTGAAAAACATAATGCATAGTAATGTGTTTATTAATGATAGTGTTATTCTGGTAGGAGCTAGAAGTGGGTTTTTACCATAGTAAGTGTTAAAACATTAAGAAGCTCTTTTCCTAGCCAGCCCGATAAGGGGTAAATTTTGTGGGTGTCAACCAGAATCCATGGTGCAACACTTATTAATTTAGGCTTAAATATGAGCCTTTAATTTTTAAAATTCATAATGATTATGTGGTTAGTAAACAGTGTCAAACAGGGGGGTTCAGCTTTCTGCTTTCAATAATTCACATATGAAATCTATTAATGAATCAGGCTTAAGTTTTGTGGCACCAATCAATCTAGAAATCCAGAATAGATCTAATGTAAAACAAGGGGGTACTTGATTAATTTATATACAAATAAATCCAGTATAGTGGTGCTTGGGAGCCTTTTCTACAGCTTTGAATAATAATAATAATAATAATAAAATATGATACTAAATAAAAATTATACAATTGTGAATGTGGTTTTATCAATTAAATTGGTTTTAGGCTTAAGTGTCAACTTGGCCACTTTTACTTTTAGAAAGTTAATTAGTGTTAGTTTTTATTTTTATTGGTTAATCTACATATAAGTTACCTCTTAAATTGGTGTTTATGCAAGAAGAATTATTAACATGAGTCAACTTCCAGTGATTTTATTTTTGTTTTTGGGGTTGCATCCCTGAATTACTAGTAAAAATAGCTTAAAGTTCTTATACACAAATTAATATTAGATTTATATAACTGGTAGTTGAATTCATCACAGTTGCCACTGGAAGCTACTACAGTAGTTTTATTACATGTTAAGTTAACTAAAATATACTATTTAAAAAATAAGGTCAGTCTTTAACCAAAATTCAACTCTTTAGTAAAATCAAAATCACATTTCAAAACCAAATATGTGATATTGGCATAAAATATCCAGAAAAACAACAAAATATGCACAATAATTTTTTCAATTAACAATAATGAAAATGTTCACTTAAAAAACACCAGTCACACTCTGAGGTGTTATGTTTATTAAGTCATGAGAGACTGAAGTAAACCAAAAACTGGAGTGAAAATTTCAATTCACCTATAAACTTTTATAGTGAATAAAACAAAAAATATCAAGTAGCTGTCATTGAAAGTTCCATATTAATTGACATTGATTGCCCCAGAAATAAAAGGCTGTACAGAAAAAATTAAGTCATGATCCTTTTAAGTCTTATAATGACCTCAATAAAGCATTTGGAAAGAATCAGGTTACTACTAAGTATGACAAAATTTAAACAGAAGTTAAACAGAAGCCTCAAAAGCCCATGAAAGAGCTAAAATCAACTAAATTGGTTTTCTGAGTGCCAAAATGGAATTATGATATCACATATTTTCATTCAGTTTATATGGAGGATGATGCTTATCTCCCCTCCTGAACCAAACTATTCTTTAAGTTCCTGGGTTAATGACTTCCAAACACACCCTCTGGCCTATTTCAAGCCACTATAAAAGTACCAAGCCTTTTTCAAGCCTTTAAGTACCACTTCTGAGTTTTTATGTTTTCCCAATAGTTTTTTAAACCACACATTCATAGTAGTTTTAAAAGCTTGTCAACAACCAAAAATATCTCAGATTTAAACAAAATGATTTCAGATTTAAACAAAATCCAACTCTCAGGTTAAAATATACACTCTGTTAACAGGGTTTATTGGCGTTAATGGGCAAAATAAGTCAACACAGCAACAAAAGGCTCACACAAAAAGCAAAACCATTCAAAATACAATCCAAACTACATTGGTTCACAAACAAAATGGTGTGAGTTGACTTTTGGTGTACATATGTTTACTATGTGAATTGGTGACAAAATACACCCAAGCAAGATGTGTCAAAATGCAAACCAAAAACAAAACACAATAGCAACTCACTATGTAAACAAAATCACTCACACAATGTGTGCAATGGATTGTAATTATGAATGATACCAAGGTATCTAAAATAAGACACAAGATCTGAAACATAAATTTTAAAAAAATTGTGTTGGGTGTTTGAATTTGGCAGTAAAATCTAGGAAAATGGGTGGATTTTTTTGAGTATTCTAAAATGGGCGTTGTAAAACCAAAAACAACTAATTAAGAAATAAAAATCTATAATTAGGATATTGGGTGGGAAAAACTTTAATTAAATATCCATATTCAGATAAAAGCAAAAATTAAAACTAGGGAGTAGCTTAATTTAAATTTGTTTAATATTTTATTAAATTTTAAAATGGAAGGAACACAACAACAAACTACCAATACACCTGTTGTGTGCCGCAGCTGTGGTTGCCCCTGCAGGTCAAAGAATAGAGTTAGTGCAACCCAAGTGCCTACTCAAGGAGGAGACGGGAGAGGAGAGTTCCATAGTGATGCTGCACTGACACAGCTGGTTCAAGGAGCACAAGCTGCTAGGGTGCAGAGCATAAACCCTCAGGTCCCAAAGCTGACCCAGAAGCCCACCAAGGTTACCTTCACCAAGAAAGTTAGAGACAAGGAGGTAAAACTTACTTTGTATGTGTTTGACGTTGTATACCAGCAAGAGTTGGTCCCGTCAGCCATGCTGGAGAAGGTGAAGCCTGTACTTGATACTAGCTACAAGCCCTATGTCAGTGATGGCAATCAGGAGGATGACAAGGAGCCCAAGTTCTATCAAACCAATGAGGGACAGCTGGTGTTAAAAAAGGTTGCAGCCTTCTATACCAAGGTACCTATGCCCTGTGTTGTGCTCAATGCCAACAAGTCAATCCCCACTGCTAAAAAGCCCACCCAGAAGTGCATCCCTGACATCAAATGCATCATCCTGCTTAAGCTAATGCAGGAATCAGGTGATTACAAGGCGGCCGCGGCCCTTGTTGGAGTGGATCCCAAGTATGCCTCAAAGACCTTCAACAAGTTCATAAATACTGGCCATGTCCTTGCTGCAGAGAAATCCCTTTGTGTGTCCACCATGCTCACCAAGGAGCACAAATGAGCAATCCTCCAGTGGATAACCCAGGATTGCCATCTTGAACCGGAAAATATACAGGCCATGGTCAAATCTACTTTTGGGGTTGAGGCCTCAATTTTCTTTTACTATCATCTGGTGAAGGGAATGTGATTTTCTTGGAAAAAGCTCAGAGTATCCTCCTACAGCAGAAACAGCCCAGTCAACATTGACGTCCAGAAAAACTACGCAGAGGCGTACACTGCCCTCAAAGCCAAGGGGACAGTCAAATTATATTATGTTGACAAATTGGCATTTGCCTTGTCAATGCGCAATGGGTATGTCCCCAAAGGCTCCAATGACAGGATGGCTTGGCGTGCTGCAGTCTGCACCACAGCCTACTTGATGGTGGCTCTCCTTGGTCCAAAGGGGGTTGAGCTCTACCTAATGATATTGGGTTTGCATAACAGCAGGACCTTTCTATCATTTCTCCAATTGGTCCAGGAGCGCCTGAGGCGCACAAGCCCTGGCTTCACCAATGTCATTGTGTTGGACAACGTTGGTCTCCACAAAGTGGCTGATATTCTTGAGGAATTCCCAATGATTGACACCAGCATTGCTGTGGGCCCCCACCAATTGGCCACGGCAAATTTACGCCTTCTCTTCCTCCTAGCCTATTTGCCCTTCCTAAATCCCATTGAGGAAGTCTTTGGGTGGCTCAAGCAAGTTGTCAAGCGAGGAACCCCAACTTGACTGAGGACCTCTTTAATTTGCTGCAGGCCGGGATCCACACCCTCCCAGCTGAGACCGTGGCCAAATTCTATGGCCACGCTGATTTGTTCATCCCTGTGTACCTAGCCAAGCAGCCAATCAATTAAAGGCTTAGTGTGTCCAATTTTTATATTCTCTTATTTACTATTCAAGATTTATTAATTATCATTTTATATTTAGATGTTTCCACGCCTGCAATCACATTCAGAAGATCCATCAGTAGATGTAAGTAATTTATTTATTGTAATATAATTTATTTTATTATGCCATCTGAGGTAATCCCAAATGCTCAATACTGGATTACGCAAAAATATTTAAATCACTTTGGTCAAATAAATATAAAAATAGTTTTAAAAAAATTAAACGTAAAATGTACAAGTTAGAATTTATTTTATTAACATATAATTTTATGCTTTTATGAAAACTGTTTCTGCAATATATTTTGCAAAACTGGTTTTCTGAAATAAAAATTATAAAAACTTTATTATAATAAAAATACTATAAATTGTATTAAAATTTATTGGAATCATATTTTTATTGTGTGCGCCTGTAGTGGGTTCTTTGGTATGTACCCACCCCGCAATGGAGGTGGCGCAAAACCTCCACTGCCACACCGTGAACGGTGGATACACCCTTATTGAAATACTTCCTCCTGCTGGTGAAAGGCAGTAGGGTCAGGTGGGAGTGAAGCAGCAGCTTTTCAGGCGAGGCTACAAACCCGTATATCCCAGGCAGGACCAGGGCGTCTTGGATTACATGGTCCACCAAGTCGTATCCAGGGGGGACCTTCTTGCCGTCAAGTGCAAGCTGGGCCTTGTCAATTCCCAGAAGGACCCCGTCCAGGTCCTCTACAGATGCACCCATCCCAAAGTAGAATAGGAACCCCAGGTAAACAACCAGATGAAGACTTTGCTCAGCATAGGCTTCTGTGAACTCACACAGTTTATTATAGACCGCGCTGATCTTCTTGTTGTGCCTGGTCTTTGCAAAGGTCAGCTCCATGGCTGAAGGGAGCCCCATCTTGTTGGCACTCCAGGCCAACCCAAAGTTGGCAAGGAGGATTTTTGTATTCTTGGCGGCTGTTGCATCTGCTACAGCCAATTTGCCCACTGCGCGCCCAAAGTTCTCCAATAGGTAAGAAATTGTGTGCTCCAAGGGGTAGCAGAAGCAAGCAGCCGCATGGGCCTGGCCCATCTCTGGTACATTCTTGAATGGGAGAGTCTCCAGGACGTCCCAAACAAGCTCAATGGAGTTTATACAGTAAACTCCACTGAGGGATACCGGGTCCAGACAGACCAGTTAGCATCCTTGTAGGCAGTAATTGCCCACTTGGATGCCCCCTTGGCATGAGTAAGTTCTTCTAACACCTCCTGCAACATTGGAAAGGACCTGTGGATACGGTCCTCCAGCTCCCTCACAACATGGGGGGACAGATACAATTGCTTCACCACATGAGTGGCATAATTTGCATAAAAGGTGGGCAGGGCAAAGGGGACCAGGACTTGGCAGAGTTTGCCATCTAAATTTTCTAAGAAAAAAGGTAAGTTTTTTGAAAATTTATTAATTTTGTTTTTTAGGCTACCTTCTTGTGTTTCTTCCTTGCCCGCAGCCTTGGCTGGCTTGGCCATTCTTGGCGCAATCAATTATGCAGGCAATTTGGTATCCTCTGCCCTGGCACGCTTGTCAGGTTTGAGGTGTTCATAAATCTCCGGGTCATCAACCCAGACAGACGGCGCAGAAAGATTGTATGCCTTAAATTGCAGGCCCTTGACCACAGTTTTTTGAATATTTAGTAAGCGCTCAATTGTCTTCTCTGGGGTGTCTGGTATTTTGATCATAAGGGTCTTTGCGGACACCTTGTCTATTTTGTCTCCTTCAAGGACAGCAGACTTCACTTTGGCTTTGACCTTGCGGTCAATGTCCTTTATTTTGGCAATTGCCAAGTCAAGATCCTTCAGAAGCTTCCACAATTCTCTCATTGATTTTTTACTAACCTTTCCATATGTTTTTATAGCTTTTGCCCCAATAAATTCTGTATTATTTTGATACTGTTGCCTCTTTGTTTATTCCTTTTTGTTTTCCCATCTACTACATTATCCCATCTTTTTACCCATTTTGTATATTTTTACGCTCATCTCAATATGTGTTGTTTGCTTTGTGTTGGCATTGTTTCCTTGATTACCATATTATTTTTGGCGCTTGACATAGCCCCTTGTGAAAATATTAACAACAATTTGGTGATCAGCTAAATTTGAATTAGAAAATTATAGTGTTAACTGTTTTTAGATAAAGTTAACACAATAATTTTCTAATTCAAATTTAGCTGATCACCAAATTGTTGTTAATATTTTCACAAGGGGCTATGTTTAAGTTCTAAAAATAACTGTGTTCTGGATCTAGATAACAACATAGTAAATATATGATTTTATAGAAATAAGCTGAACATAAAGAATAAAACCAACTATAAACAAAGAGAACATGAACAATTGAAATTCAAAAAAAAGATAACATAAATAGAAAATGTTTGGTGACAGGGGTTTATTGGGGCTGGGGAGAGTGATGCCTAGGAGGCAGAATAACGCAGGAAGGAAGATGTAAAGGTGGTGCTGGACTGGGGGGTCTGGGATTGGGTGGGTTGGGCTTGCGGGTTAGGGGTGTTGGTGGTGAGGGTGGAGGCAGGAGGATTTTGTGTGATGGCTGCCATATAATGCTTGTTGTATTCTTCATTGGTCATTAGCTGGATGGGCTGGTAAGTGGCCTGAGGTGGAAGGCGCTTATCCTTACATGATTGGTTACCCATGTTCACATGTAAAACCATTTGTGCAAACAAGTCAGCCACCATCTGGCAGCCAAAGAGAAAATTGTGGTCAAGGACCCCAAGATAGGAGTTGTTGAAAGCCTGAGGGCAGCACTCCTGTAATGTGGATCCCGTGTTGAAGAAGAATATCAGCCAGATAGACGTCTGCATGGCCGGCGGGATAGACTGAGGCCTGGTGCCTGCGTCCCTGAATGGCCTCAAGGGCGGTGGAGCTACCCTTCATCTGGTGGCTCAAGAAAACCCGGTACTTGGAATTCAAGCCATCCCAGGAGTTGAGTAATCCACCAAGGATGTGGCTGTATGAGTAGCCATCAATTAAATCTGGGTTTGTCCAATAGTAGACAAAACCCTTGGCTGAAACAGCCAGAAATGCACCAATGAACATCCTCTTCTTGATCTTCTTCCTTCTATTCTTGGCGGCGGCTTTTCTTTGCTTGCCAAAATCATCAAAAGCTATTGATAGCTTGTAATAGGAGATGAACATGACATCATCAGTTAGACTAGTCAGGCATTGGACCAGGGTTGATTTGATGGCGGTTTCATATGGGTAATCCTCAGGCCATCCCATTGGTTGCTGGCAAAATTGGTAAGAACCTGTATGAAAGCCACCTTCCCATACATCCAGAGCTGCACCATGCGCTCAGACACCCATATGTTATGGTGCGCAAGTTGCTTCTGGGCCTGGGTCAATAGAAGCTTTGGATCCCACTAGAGGAGGTCAAGCATGATTGGGTACACCTCGGATATTTGTGACTTGGGGGCTTTCTTGGGCTTCTTGGCTGTCCCAATCAGATTCCCCCTGTTCATCAGGTTGTTGAATTCCCGCATGACAGTAGCTTGGGTAAATTACAACTGGGCAGAAATCTGTTCCCAGGACAGACCCTGTAGATTCAGCGCCACAATTTCCTGAAGAATTTGGGCAGTGATGATTTGTTGCTTGAGGTGCTAGGTCAGGAGAGCTGAAGCCTGATTGGATGTAGGGGGGCAGGTTGGCTGGTGGCAGGAAGTTGTTCCAAATCAAGGTTGCCATCCTGATTGGTTGGTTGGTGGGCAGCTTGTGCGGAGGTGGGTACGGGAGCAGGGGCAGAGCTAGACTCTAAGTGACTCTCAAACAAGTCAAAGCCATAGGGGGTCAGGTACAGGTCAGCTTCCTTGTTACCTGCCTCAAAGGCTTGGGTGTAAACAGGTGCCTCCACGTTCTGAGCCTTGCCTCCATTGAAGCTGGCTTGGCTGCTGCTGGCTTGGCTGCTGGCGCCGTCAAAGATATTGCTTGTAAAAACCATTGTAAAAAACCTAGGATAAAATCACTAAAAGTAGAAATTTTAAAATTTAATGATTTATTTTTATTTTAATATTGAGTCCATATTTGGAAGGTTCTCAAAACATTTTCATAAAAATCTGGAGCCATGAAAATGGATAAAATGCCTCTGTTCTTAAATTGGATAGCTGTTGACTGGCTGTTAAACTGTTATTTTTCTATTTTAGGCTGCTCATACTACACATCTTGTGTGAGTTCATTTTATTTTGTGCTTGTGTATTTTGCTTCTAGATTGCTCAAGTTTTGTTTTGTTTTAGTTCTTCTGTTGGTGCCTCATATGAATTCTGGTTGAATTATAATATACTCCAGAACAGCATCCATCCATTTCACTTATTGCGCCAGTTCATTTTGTTTGTGGTTTGAACTACACCGCTTGATGTTTGATATAATTTTGTATAATGGGCAAGTGAAATTTTGTTTTTTGTTTGACATTCCATTTATTAACTGAAATTTTATAAATTAATTGAATCCTGAATCTTGCACAACTTGGATTTTGTTTAAATCTGAAATCATTTTGTTTAAATCTGAGGTATTTTTGGTTGTTGCCATAGCTTTTAAAACTACTGTACATAAATTTCTAACTTTTGATTCAGCCATTTTGGCAGCTCATGTAGATTCAAATATTGCTCTTCTGTTTTCTAGTCAGGATGTTGTTGTTAAAATGTATTGATTTTGTACTGAATTAAGCCTCCACACTGATTTTAACACAATCAAGCCCAATTTGAACCAAAAAATTGAGCTGATGTTCAAAAAAGGGTTATTCTTATTTCTGTTTCAAATTATCAATCTTTAAAGATTTCTTTATATATTAATGTGTTTTATTTATACTATCCCTTACCCTTTTCTTGGAGATTACCATATATAAATTATAATGTTGAGATTTTTACTCATTATAAATTAGCTCATTATTTGGTACTATATTCCACACTTCTTTACCACTTATAAATTTCATAGTAAATAAAATATCACAGTAGCAAGAAAAATTAGTGAATTTATCACACTAAGGCTAGCACTTCCTAATTAACATGTATAATATGGGGCAAAATTGTGAATATGATATTAGTAGTACAGTAGTTTTCAAACCTGTTGAGATAAATGTATATTAGTGAGTTTGGAACTCATAGATTTAGTCACAAACCATATTTCAACTTGATAGATCTAAATAGAAGATAGTTTCATGGAAAATGAGCACTATTTGGCAAATATGTCCAGTCATACAGCAACCTACTCAAACTTGGGGAAAATGCTTAACAATTCAACAACAAATGTACCAAACACTAGAACACATTAGTTTTAGTCACATAACACATCTACTATGTTTACTATGTTTTGGTAAAAATATGAAACTCAGTCACAAAAGTTACAAACTTGATCCAACAATGAGCCTCAATAGCAACTGAAACAGACAACGTAAAAATCAAATATCAAAACACATGGCTGAATCTATAATACTGTTACCAGATCATCTTAATTAAGAATTTAATCTAGAATCCAAAAAGGAAATAAATATTCTGAGTGTCTGTTTTGGGATTAGAATCAATAAAAAATCAAATTTATCCAAACTCATTATCAACAGGGCACATTTACAACCAAAAAATTTTGATATAGAAATCTAAAAAAACTAATTTGAAATAAACAGTAGTGACTACTAGTTTTCATGCTACTATATATGGAGAGATAAAAATTATAATAAATAAATTATATAGATAAACTGATTTTAGTTTTAATTTATTTTTATACCAAAATAGACGCATCCCAGCAACAGAGCCAATTAGAATGGGTGTACATGTGGTGTCTTTGTGCTTGGCTCAGACCAGGCATGCCTCAGTTATTGCACCCAGTTTAACTTAATGAAATAGTCCTGTTCAAAATAGGAGATGTCTTTGTTTGCAAATTGACACACCAAATTGTGGTCAATCTAGCACCATACCACTGGGTTATCTGGTTCTAGATTGACCACAAGTTGATGTTCCATTTTACAAACAAAGACATCTCCTATTTTCAACAAGCTTATTTCATTAAGTGTTACTTTCACTTGAAAAACTCATACAGTAGTTTTCAAACCTGTTGAGATAAACATATATTAGTCAGTTTATAACACATGAACTCAGTCACAAAATGTATTTCAACTGGAACCAGTTTAAGATCAATTTACTCAATAAAGCTTCCATTTATCTAGGGCCAGAAAACAAAAACAGTTAATAAAACAAAAAAATAAAGCCAAATATTGAACTCTGAAAATGAGATAGCAAACACATGGAACTCAAATTCATAATGCACGCAATCCAGTCACTTGCTGAAGCATTCCACATCAAATTTGATAATGAGTATGTGGCAAATATGATACAAACAGAGAGTGTATGAGTTTCAGTCACAAAAGTGATGAACTCAAGCACAAAACAACTCATTTTTAAAAAAAATTGATTATTTTTGGGACTAAAATAGGAAATATTGGATTTCAGGAGTAAATCAACCAAAATCTATTTGGGGAACTACAGCATTATTTTCAATGTGCATGCTTCTGAATTTGGACATTTATGTCTGAAAGACTGTAACAAATCCAACTGACAAAGTTGGATTCCAAAAACCCTCTATTGGATAACAGATTTTTCCTTTTTCTGTTATTTATCCAATCATCTCCCTCATTCCATATTCATTATAAACTTTTTAAAGTTTTATCTAAATACCTACCATGATAGCTCCCTGAGAATTATCTTGGTTTCCTAAAAAAACTATAATAAAAGAGTAAAAAACAACAAAAAACTCCAATTTGGCATAAAAATTAACATTTTGAAATATGATTTTAAATTTCAAACAAAATAAATTTTTATGCAGAATTTTTTCTCTTGTTGTTTGAGGAAATGCTTCAGCTAATATTTTCCAATATTAATTTACTCTCATTTTCAATTCTTCTGATCTTATGCAATAGTTACCAGAGTCTGTGGTTGTCTCCTGCCCGTAACTGGTTCCTGTCAGCTATGGTCTCTGTGGTTTGGGGCCTGCCCTGGTCCATCTTGCCAAATGCCTTTGTGGCAAGGTGGAGCACAGGCCCCATTTGCCACAGATACTGGTTCAAAAGGGGCACACACTTAAATAAAATTAATTTTCTAGAAATACTTTTTTGCCTTTCTGTTTTAAAAGAACTTTTATTGATTTTTATTAGTATGAGTTTTTTGAGTGAAAGTAACACTTAATGAAATAAGCCTGTTAAAAATAGGCAATATCTTTGTTTGCAAATTGACACCCCAGCTTGTGGTCAGTCTAGCACCAGACCACTGGGTTCTCTGGTGCCAGATTGACCACAAAATAGCGTACCAATTTTCAAACAACAACATGTCCTTTTTCAATAGGCTTATTTCATTAAGTTAAACTGGGTGCAATAACTGAGGCGTATCTGGTCTGAGCCAAGCACAAAGACACCACATGTACACTCATTCTAATTAGCTCTGTTGTTGGGATGTGTCTATTTTGGTATAAAAATAAATTAAAACTAAAATCAGTTTATCTATATAATTAATTTATTATAATTTTTATCTCTACATATATAGTAGCATGAAAACTAGTAGTCACTACTGTTTATTTCAAATTAGATTTTTTAGATTTCTATATCAAATATTTTTGGTTGTAAATGTGGGCTGTTGATCATGAGCTTGGATAAATTTGATTTTTTATTAATTCTAATTCCAAAAAAGACACTCAGAATATTTATTTCTTTTTTGGATTCTAGATTACATTATTAATTAGGATGATCTGGTAACAGTATTATAGATTCAGCCATGTATTTTGATACTTGATATTAACATTGTCTGTTTCAGTTGCTATTGAGGCTCATTATTGGATCAATTTTGTAACTTTTGTGACTGAGTTTCATATTTTTACCAAAACATAGTAAACATAGTAGATGTGTTATGTGACTAAAACTAATGTGTTCTAGTGTTTGGTACATTTGTTGTTGAATTGTTAAGCATTTTCCCCCAGTTTGAGTAGGCTGTTGTATGACTGGGCATATTTGCCAAATAGTGCTCATTTTCCGTGAAATTATCTTCTATTTAGATCTATCAAATTGAAATTTGTTTTGTGACTGAACCTATGAGTTCCAAAATCACTAATATAAGTTTATCTCAATAGGTTTGAAAACTACTTTACTAATAAAAAGCAATAAAAATTCTATTAAAACAGAGAATCAAAAAATTATTTCTAGAAAATTAATTTTATTAAAATGAGTGCTCCTTTATAGAGACTCTCTCAGACATAAATGGTCAAATTTAGATGTATGTAAATTGAAAATAACACTTTAGTTCCCTGAATAGATTTTGGTGTATTCACTCCTGAAATCCACTATTTCCTATTTAAGTCACAAAAATAATCAATTTTTTTAAAAAATGAGTTGTTTTGTGCTTGAGTTCATCACTTTTGTGACTGAAACTCATACACTCTCTGTTTGTAACATATTTGCCACACACTCATTATCAAACTTGATGTAGAATGCTTTAGTAAGTGACCAATTTGTGTGCATTATGAATTTGAGTTCCATGTGTTTACTATCTAATTTTCAGAGTTCAATATTTGGCTTTATTTTTTTGTGTTATTGACTGTTTTTGTTTTCTGGCCCTAGATAAATGGAAGCTTTATTGAGTAAATTGATCTTCAACTGGTTCCAGTTGAAATACCTTTTGTGACTGAGTTAATGTGTTCCAAACTGACTAATATATGTTTATCTCACCAGGTTTGAAAAATACTGCAGCTATTTTTAGAATATAACTATATAATAAAACAAATAATACTGCATATGGATAAAAGTTCATATTTTCTACCAGAAATAATAAATATAGATATTTAAATCATAATGTGAAATATATCTTAGGGGTAACAAGTTTTGAAGTTACCATATATGGCCAAAAAATAATTAAATAAGTTATTTAGTCAAATTAGTTTCATTTTTATTATTTCTTTTTTATTTTTTAGTAATATAAAAGCATCACAAAAACATGATAACATAAAAGAAGGAGTATTCTGTGGGCAGGGACACCCTTGTGGGTAAAAAACAGAGTAGTTGCTGTCTAGGAGGCTGGAAGAGGGAGTATCTCTGAGGCAGGGAGTAAACCTGAAGCCACTCATATGAAACAGAAAACCCAGAGCACTCAGAAAAAATAATGGGTAGTATCAACTCCAGAGTACCAAAACTTTCTTTTAAGGCCACCAAAGTCATCATCACTAGAATAATAACAGCACCATCATTGAAAGAGTGTCATTGGTGTACAACATTATGTAACACCAAGATGCTGTGCCTGCCAGCATTATATAGAGTATAAACTAAATTGAGAATACCATCTACAAGACTAACATAAGTCATTGAGACAAAGAATATAAGGATGAGGATCTAAAATACTATTTATATGTAAAGGGGAAGAAGATGCTGAAAAAAGTCACTGTGTTTTACAATAATGTACTCATACTTTGTGTCTTGGTATAAAGTTATGAGTTGTTATCTATCAATAAAAACTTAAGCACTTGATGACCCCAAAGATCAAGTGCATCACTCTTATTAAGTTAATCACAGACACCTGTGACTACAAAAAGGCCCCAGCAACCGCTAATTTATCATAGAAATCTTCACACAGGTTGTATAAGTATAAAAGCTGGGTGAATTCTCCTTATGGATAATCCCAAGCATAAACCAATCATCCTTAAAAAGGAGCCCATCTGTGCAATAAAACATCAGATCACCAAAACTGACATCTTGAAATTGATAAATATACCAGCCATGGGCAAAGGTTTTGATGTTACAGCCTGAGTTTCTTATTTCTACAACATTATAACCAGGATATGCTTTTTTGAAGGAATCTTGGGGTATCCTCCTAAAATTTGAGCAGTCTGTTCAGCCTCAATAACTGCCACAAATATAATGAAGCATATGCTGCAGTTTAGGACAAGAGCACAATAAAATTCTATTTTATAGATGGATTATCTTTTGCATTGTCTATGCACAACTCCTATGTACATATGCCTAAAGATGTCAAGGATGAAGAATCACAACATGAGTCTATTTGTGCTATGACCTACTAATGATAGCCCTTCTTGATTCCCTTGGCATCAAACTGTACCAGTTGACCAAGGGTTCCAACAATAATTCAACCTTGATTTCATTTCTACCATTATTCTAGTAGTATCTCAGTTGAAAAACTAGTGCTACAACAGTTATTGTATTGGCTAATGCTGGACTCACAAATATCAGATATTATTGAATAATTCCTAATGAAAGAGACAGGTGTGGTAATTGACTAACAGGAATTAGCTGTAGGGCCTATGTGCCTCCTCATTGTTCCTGCACATTTCTCATTTATAAATGCAGCTGGGGAGGCTTGGGGTGGGTTAAAAGAATTTCAAGCAAGGAACTTAAATAGACCTAAAGCCATGTTTGATTTGCTGCAGGTCTGGACTTCTACCCTTCCAGTGAATACAGTGAAAATTTTCTATGTCCATTCTGATCCATACATATCTGCATGTCTTGTAATGCAGCCAATCAATTAAAATGATTGGATTATTTTTTAATTTTTTTCTCATTTTTTATAATTTTAATAATATGTAATATGTATATAACTGGCATTTAAACATCAAGTTCAATGAAAGTCAACAAATTAAAATAAAATTATTTAACATTGAAACTAAAGAATTCAACAAAAATGTGCAATATTTAAATTAAAATTTTAAATATAAAATATTTGAACAGAAGAATAGGAATTTACTAGAGATTAGAGCAGCTAAACTAAAGAACTTGTCTTTAGAGTGTATTGGATATGTCTATTGCAAGGGCATATGGGGTGTGTGTCATGTTGTTAAAAAGGAACCAGCAGCTTGAAAATGACAATACTGTAATATTATTTTTCTTTTAAAGTTTTTCAGATAAAGCAGCTATCCTATTTATGGCTACTATAAGCACTACATCCTGGATAGCATGCACAATTAATCTGTATCTAGGAGCAATATTTCTACCATTCAGGTACTGGCTCACCTTGTCTAGTTTAGTGATTAGCCCCAGTTTGTCTCAGAATTTGGACTTAATACCCATCAGGATTGCAGTATCAAGTTAAACATCAAATGAAGTTTCTGCTATCTAAACATGGAAAAACTTGTAAAATTTAAAATATATAGCATTATATTATTTTTGTATGATTTTTTTCATAAATGTCTTTTCCATTGTTGCTGGTATGTCAGTCTTGTCCGCAACCAGGCTGAACAAAATTTTCTAAAGAAGATTGCTACATGTGCCATGGCTGTAGTTAATTATGTGTTAATTTAGTTAGTTAGTTTTTATTAAAATCTCTTATCAAATAGGAAATTTTATGCTCTTTCAGAAAATAAAACCTGATCTCTTTTGGGCCCTTGTTTCATATAAGGGTGATTCTGGTAGGAAATCTTTTACATGTGCTCTCATACTAAAAAAATAAAGGGCCTTTTGAGCATTAGAGTTATCACAAACAAATTAATTTTGCTATGTGAAACCTTGGTAAGTTAAACAACCCATAATTATTAATTTCTTTCTTTTGATTCATATCTTGATCAAATTATTTTATATTATAGGGTAAATCATAACTAACTAGTCTAACATCTACTTATACACTAATGGATTTAGTATCAACTGGTGCCCAATGTGGTCCACATAATTCTCATACAATTTTTCTGTCTGTAAGGCAACAACAGCACACAAGCCTTGCTCTCTGTTATCATATGCTAAGGGTTAATGGATTTTATTGGCATTTAATTAGATGTCAGATCCCAATCTAATTATGCTATTGGCAATTGCTTGGCCAAACAATTGGGAACTTTTGGATGTTACTACGCTCTATACTGAGTTCCTATTGTCCCAGGAAAAGACGCAGATTAAGGGTTCTGGTTAATTAGTAAATACTTGAGCCACTAATTCCAGATTCCAAGCACACCTTCAAACTCTGAGTCCAGAATACCAAATGGAGTCATATGAAATTATCTGATTGACCAATCAATCTATTACTCAGGGTTGCTTTTGATGTCTAATATTAGTATTGATACCAAACAGTAAAGGACCTAATTCCCAAAATCCCCTTTTGATCATTACTCGCTTCATACACTATATATAATTGATTTATATCTTAATAAATGATAAGTTATCACCCCTAAATGTTTTTCAATTCCTTGATAGGATTTTATTACACTGTACTCAGGCATAGTGATAGAACATTACTAAGGGATTAACTCTAAACCAGGGGTACCAACAGTATATAACACAACACTCTTTAATTCAACTAAATAATTTTTATATATTATTTCATATTTAATCTTATTTAAACGCCTTGTTATGTATCAACCCCTTTCACTGAAACAGCCTCCTTGAGCTTTTTGAGAAAGTTTTAGCGCTCTATAAGAGTCATTATGGCTTATTTGTTTGGCTTTATCTACTCAAAAATATTTTGGTTCTTTGCTCAGGACTATTCTACCACAAATCTATGTGGTTTGAATTGTAGGTCTTTGAGTAAATTTTTCTGGATTTTGGGGATCCTTGTCACAATCTTTTATATGGTTTTTAGCATCTCTTCTTAAATTTCTTTACATTAATATTGTTTATTTTTTGCTGTCAATTAACACTATGTTGGTTTTCTTTTAATTTTTTGGTTTACTTCCTTAATTTTAGCAGCTAAATTGTCTAAATTGCACATTTGATATTTATAATCTGCTATATTGCCAATTTTTTATCCCCCCAAAGCCTTTTTTATACCAACAAATCAATATCACTTTATTAAATTTATTTTCTCCTTATAGATAAGTTTCTTTTTATCCATTAAAATTTTATGTTTTCATTGCTATTTTGGTGGTTACCTTATCTAGAGATATGACATCTAGAAAAGGTGTTTAAAAGTTTCCTAGAAATCTTTAATCAGATTCCTAGATCAAATGTGCCTTTTAATTTTAAACATAAATTGAAGCCTGAAAACCTTTTTTAAAAACTCATTATCATACTCAGAATTACTCAATAAATTCAAATAACAAAGGAAAATTTGGGATCAGTAGTGGCAACTATAGTGCATAGAGCTTTAAAGCCAACACACCCAAAATTGTACATTTTTATTTTGTATTATTTGGCTTTAAGAGTATCAATATTTAAATAATAAATATTAAATTTTAAAATTAATATTTGAATATAAGAAGTAACTATTTATAAATAAAAATAATCAGGCTTTAGCTCTAATTTATTTTTATTTCTTTTAAAATGGATATGGTGGTCTTTTTTATAATAGTAAGATAAAACATCTTTGGTGATATTTTAAAACTTGACCTGTTGGTCATCATGCTTAGAGACAACAGCCTTGTTCTTGATTTCTTGTGGGTAAATATGGTCCTCATGGACATTCTGGATCTTTATCTTCTTGGCAATGACATTAAACCTTGGCTTTTTATCTTAACCAGGCAAGAAAATTGTTTGTACCACCCTTCAAGTGAATAGATGGTCTTTATGGCTCTTTCTTTAACCCAATTAAAGCAATTCTAATTGCTGTGGTCCAGACCCTTAAAGATGTAGTGCTGTCTCTGGAACACACCCATCTGCTAGCTTTCAAATTATTGAATGAATAAATGGAAGGCTTCTTAATTGTCAGTAAAGAACTTGTCTTTGAGAAGCTTATTGTAAAAGTTGTTTACTTCTTATTTTGTTGCAATGGCCAAGACAGAAAATCAATTTAAAATCTTATTTGCCTCTTTGGTGCCATCTTTGAAGACCATCTTTCTAAGTGCTGGATTTTTCATTGGGCTCTTATGAAGAGCCTGGCAGTAGTGAAAGAAGCAGCCTTGGGGCCTGCTCTTGAAGACTTTGATGAAGGCATTATCCTGAGCTTCCTCAAAATTGATCATCAGAGTTGAATGATTAGGAAGTAACTCTGGTGCCTTTTTGTATATGGCTTGTTTCTATTGGTGTTGTCTGTATTGGCTTTCTTATTTTTGTGGCCCCTCTTCTCTGTTGGCTCATCATCAAGTGTTGGCAAGATGTAATCTAACTTTTATTTGAGGATGGTCAAGGAATTAAATTTATTTCTCTCTCTTTATTATTAAGTTAAAAAATACAAAGGGAAAATTATGTGTGTTTACTTTGCCATAGATGGCATAAAACTAGTGGAAAAGTTTAGCCAGGATGAGAAAGTACCATCACAAACCAGGTATCTCACTAAAGAAGACTTTTGAGATCCGTTTGTATGGCAAAGAAAATGATTCAGTTTGGTGCCCCTTGGCTGTCATCATCCAGGAGGAACTTTTTACCAGGTATTCTTAGATTCTGGTTGGCATTGAGCACAAGCTCATTGATTGTACTGGCTTTGGCACTAAGATTTACCTCAATTATGCATTGGTCAGAAACATACTGCAGCATCTTGACTTTAATATCATCTTCCTCTCTCTGGCTTTCATTCAGATGTAGGAGAGCATGGGTGACCAGCTCAGAAGAATTCATGTCCTTATTTAGTGGGATAACTTGGAGCAGATACCAACTCATGAGATAATAAAAAATCTCATCAGAGCCCATGTATTCATGATTAATGGTGAGCTTCTTGACTTGGGTGAAGCCTATGGTGGTTATTCTTGCAGGGCATCCATGACTATCACACTGGCAGTGATGATGGGCAATGTTTTTTCTGGTCATTGGAATTGGAAAGAAAGCTGTATTTGAAAAATACAACACCCCTCTTCTTTTTAATAATGGTAATGAGTCTGGGAAGATGTCTGAGACTTTGAATTGCTCATTAATGATGCAAATATCAGGAACTGAATGCAATTACCACTCTAGGATGAGCTCTTCCTCTAAGGCAGCTGATTCATGCCCATCAGAGCTATTTCCAGAGTCTCTTTCTCTCTATTCTTCATAATTCAAATATAATTATTATTCTTGTTTATCATATGGTGAGTGTAAAAAGAGAGAGTGGGGAGGAACTGGGCTGTTAGCCTCAGGAATAGGGGAATGTGGGTTTCTTGACATGTGTTTTTATGGGCTTCTTGGAGGGGATAGTAGGGGTTCCTGTCCACCAGTCCCCAAAGTGTGTCCTGGGTCATAGCTAGGGACCGGCTGGAAGGGGTTGTCATTCTCTAGTAAGTGAAAATGTATCTCAGAAATATAAATAGGGGTCAAAATGGGCTTTTATTCACTCTCAGAAGGAAGATCCCCTCAGAAACCTTATGGTATATGGCCCGGGGGGTCAAGGAAACAATATGGATTTGCCAATACTTGGAGTCCTCAAACAATATCTTGGACTCCTCTTAATTGGTCTTGAGCTCCTGCACCTTTGTCTTGGGCTCCTGCGCTTTGGTCTTGGGCTCCTGCACCTTTATTTTGGGCTCCTGAAGTCTGTTTCTGCTCAGGCTTCTCATTCCTGGCCCTGGCTGTGGTATCTTAGGTTTTTGCACCTTTAACTTGGTCTTCATCTCCTTCTGTATTCATAGTGGCATTTTTAATCCACTTGATCCAGTCCCTGTTAAGCCTCAGATAGCTCTCCCTTTTATAGCTCCTTTTTCAAGTCTAAATTCCTTCTCAGAACTCTTGTTTTCCAAAGCTTAAACTATCCAGTTTTTCTCTCTCTACAATATATTAAACTTAATAACTTACTTCAGCCAATGAAAGCCCTGAATTTTCTGCTTCTGCTCCTCATTTTTTAGGCTTTAACCCTTCAGTTAAAGCCCTTAAAACACTTATAAATAAACTTTGACTTGCAGATAATAAAACGCCTCAATTCAACAGTTTTGCCAAACAGTTCACCCAAATGACTTGCTCTTTACTATGGTTCAAATCTGAAGCTGTCTTAATTTGGGTAAACAACTGCTCTGTGTTCTGAACAGTTTTGCCGTGATTCCTGTCATTTTTCTCTGGCAAATCTCAAGTACTTTTGCCTATGTTTTACATAAGGGATTTTTGAACCCTCAATTCTTCAACATTTCTCTGTATTTCCCCGCATTTTCTTCAATGTTTTGCGCCACCAAACTTGTCCATTGTTTGCCTCTCAACTCTCCTAGTTATTCTTGGTGAAATTTGCATATTTGCCTCATAGTTTTCTGTTCTGTTTATGGCCTCTTTCTGGCTTCTTTCTCTTTAATCAAGTCTAAATAAATTCCAGTTTAAACACTGTAAATCATTTCTTTTTCTTTTTAACATAATATGATAATTAATTCTTCCTTCATATTATAATATTGGCAGTATTAAATCCTTTTTTAGCTTCTTCTTTTCCTAATATTTCCTCTTCTAAGACACCAAAACCAACATTTTAGCTTCTAAATCCAGTCTGTCTAGTCCTTCTCAGTCATCTTTTAGCTCCATAGCTAGTCCTGCACCATCCTCTTCTGGTCCTTCAACCAGCTCTTCAACCATATCTTCCAGCTCCTCAAATTAACCAGCAATCAGTCCATCTCAGTCAACAAACAGCCTATTCCAGGCTCAAAAAAGCTCATTCCAGTCTTCCAACAGCTTATCAGTCCTCTGGCTACTCCTTTATCATGACCAGATACTCCTGCATCATGATCTTTCAGTCCTTCAGCTTATTCTCACTAGGAACTACCTTGGTTCCACCTGCACAATGAACCCTTTTTGGTTCACAACTTCAAACTGAACCAACAGTTCCTCAACTAGTTTTTACTGTGATCATACAGTCCTTCTTACTAGTCTCCTCTGCTGATCCCTAACTATGAACCACCTTGGTTCTTTATCTCAGTCCCTGTTACCAGAACCTTTTGACCTAGGCATGAGTCTATATTGAACTGGTGTTTGACTGGGCCCTCACAAGTGGCAATTCATTTAGGCCATCCAATAATAGAACAATAAAGTCTATGCTGTTGTTTTTACTCATCCAGGTGATTACGTCTGGGATTTCAGTTGCAAAGTAATCAGCTTTCTTTCCCAGAGGCCTGATCACACCAAATTCTGCAGCTGCTTCCCCAAGAAAACTGCCTTGATGACATCTCTGAGCAAATCTATGCCCTCCAATGCTCACTTTGGGTTCTCCGCAAAGCTCCCATGAGGACATAAACAAGGACACCCTACCAGTCCATTAGGTAGGATTCTTGATTACAGACTTCCTGTAAGTGTATTAGGGTATGTAGAGCCATCAGAGCTCTTCCTCTCCCTGGCAGCCCATATTACCCGCCAGGGGTCCAAAACTCACAGCCCTGGTAGGCAAGACCCCTACCATGCTGGCATACACTTCTACCCTGGCAGCCTGTGTTACCTGCCAGGGTCTAAACATCCTCCAGCCTGAGCAGTACACACTACCCATCAGGCTGGATCACTCTCCACCCCAAGCAGCTAAAGTTCCCTGCTGAGCTATCTTATTCCTCACCCCAAGCAGCCACAGTTCCCTGCTGGGTGAGGACCTCTAGCCCACAGCAGCCACTATCTCCTGTTGGGTGGAAACAACATTTGCCCCTAGTAGTCTTTACGCCTACTAGCTAGGCGTTACCTTCCCTAGTATCTATCATTACCTACTAGGCCTCTTCCTACCAAAATCCAACAACACATAGTCCATCTTTAGCATAGAATCTTTATTTGAAACCAAATCACCTCTTGTCTGCAAAACCGTTTACATGTGGACCATCACATGTAGTATTTTCTTTTGGTCTGTATTAGAGTATACTTGTCCTTTTTGACCTTCTAAGTAGTTTTAGGAATAGACCTGGGAGGCATCATAAGGTGAATTAGTATAAAATAAAGCTCAAATTTTGGAGCAAATTTCAAAGTAAAAAACAAATGATTTTAATATAAGAAATTATAATTATTTACACAGTCTTGTAGATAAACATCTTAATATATATGTTATCAAAAGATAGGAAAACATTTTTGGTCTAAAACATTTTTATCTATAGTGAAACTATACAACCCTTTATTTTTGGCTGCAAGTGTGTTTCTATATGGTGTATTTGAGATAGCATTTTTGAGATGCTGTTGGCCAAAAGCATAAGTATTCTGCACACTTTTCATTTTAAATTAATATATCCACAGTAGAGCCATACAAATAGGCCAAAGTGAAAATATTTGATATCACAAAAATTAACTTTAAAGCAAAGGCTAAAAATTACCTGACTGTTTAGAGAAGAGATTTTTGCATATACATGCAAATTTTCAGTAAATTTCTTAATTTTTTATTTTTGTTGAAACATAGTGAAAATTTTAAGGCAAAAAGTGGAAACATTTTATTTGTGATGATTTTTCTAAATGGCGTCATATGACGTCATATGTAAAAACATGTTATTTCTTAGTGTCACATTGGTGGGCACTACTCCTATTGGATGCCTTGAAGCCTAGTGGATTTCATAATGACATGTTTTGAAATAGTGTAAACACGCCTTTTAATATATAAAATCAATAGTAAAGCATCTTATTTTTCTAGCCCAAAAATTAAATATCCAGCTAGGATAAGTAGTAAAACCAGTATTTTAAAATTAGCTTTTTAAATGGATGTGATATTGGGTAATATTACTATAAAGTGGTGTTAATTTGGGTTGATGTATTATGTGGGGTCTCAAATTAATGACATACTTTAATCCCAGCTAATAAGGGAAAGGCTTGGATTTACTGCAAATAATATATAAAACATTTTATTCCAGATGACATCCTTCTATATGATGTCTTTTATGATAGCTTTTTTAGGGTATTTAATATGTTTTCTATAATTCAACCCCTTATTTGGATAACACCATTTTTATTTTTATTTTTGATAGCATTTTTGTGTTACTTTTTTTGAGATATTGCTATAGAAACCACTATTTAAAAAATAAATCTAATTTTTTTAATTTTTTTTACTTTTTCTCAAGTGTTGTGTATATACTTCTGGGAAGTATAATAAACAAGATAAAGGGGGAAATTAAGAAGAGAATGATACTTTATTGGATTGAATATAGGGTACTATACAGTATCATAGGAAGCCACATAATGTTCATATACGTCATGGTGATAATGGGGCTTACTCAAGTAATTGTTCCTCTTAAGTCATGAGGCTTATTCAAGTTGTGTTCCTCTTAGGATCTGGAATATTTGATTCCTGTGAAAGTTGGCTAAATGATAGTAGTGCCATTAACTTGATGATTAGTTAGGTAATCATTCTGCAAGTTACTCAGGAAATTAATTTCCCAAGAGTCAGTAATCAAAGATGTTGTGACATCTCCCCCTGGGATGCTGGAAGGCGGAGCCTTGGCAATTTTCTTGAGAGTATCAGGGATATGGACTCAGTATTGATCTAGTTTGGCGTTAGGTACAGGGAGCCTGGAATTGCGTTGAGCTGTTCTTGCTTTTCACAGACAGAGGCGGTTGCGGTGTATGCACTTTAGTTTGGTTCAAGTGTCAATTCCCTTGATGAGGTAGGTATTGTTGGGCTGGACCTCCATGACACGCCTGGTCCTTGTAACCCTGGATCCAAATTTTGCTGATTGTGGTTAACAACCCAGATTTTGTCTCTGACTTGGAATCTTTCTTGTTGCAGTGGGATTGCCTCTCTCTCAACTCTTTCTTTTCCATGTCCTCTTGGATCTTCCTAGTGCGCTGTACATTAGGGTCACTGTTGTCTGGTACTTTTTTAGGTATTAGTAATTTTGGTACTGAAGTATTAATAACAAGGGCAGTCTTTTGCCCATAGACAAGTTTGTACAGTCTTTTGCCTATGTTTTGGTTTAATTGTGTTCTGCACACCATAAGTGCTGTTGAAAGCATGTTGGCCTAAAGGTTTAGATCATTGACAGACAGCTTACTGAGAGCTTCTACTAGTGAGCTGTTTAGTTGTTCTACTCTTCCTTTTTTTGCTGGTGACAGGGGCTGGCTGTGATGTGCTTTATTCCATTCTTGACAAGGTAGATATTGGTTTCAATGGCCTTAAGCTCAGTCCCTTCATCTGTTATTAGAAGTGTCAAAAACGCAGGCTTGACCTGACAGTAAGGTTCCAACTAAGCGGGTTTGTGACCTGCAATCCAATTATCTGGTTACTCAAAGCCAGACTAAGAAGTCAACTCAAATTACCAAATCCAACAACATGAACAGATGATGATCCTTCATGGTGGATATCTTGTTTTGGCTCTTGACTCATTACCAAGATCAAGCCACCCCCTTCATCATCCAGCTGTGTGATCACCAATCATGTTCCTGTTATCCTTGATTCATATGAACTATATAATCACTATCTCACAATAAAGATTATTACCCATCATCTAAATATTTTCCCCGTGTAACTCTGCTAAAACAACACAGTTACAACATTGGTAGCACAGGTAGGTTCTCCATCCTATATTATCTTGAAAAATTCTGCCTGTTGCCTGCACGCGCCGTGGCCAACAAATCCTTGACAGAATTATGTCTGGCCTCCCGCCTGACTGGACCCCGTACACCCCTGGTACTGAGATACCCAATGGCTTTGTCCTGTACCAGAATACGGTGATCCCACTACCTGCCTTCATTGCCATATCTGCATGAGGGATCTTTCAGGCTCCCTCTTTTTATTCTGTGGCCAACCAACAAAAACACCATGCCTGCCTACATAGCTCAAAGACTACAAAGCGCCGCCTTGGAATCTTTTGCCAGAGCCAACAACAACAACACTGCTGCATGGATTCAGTCCGCCCAGAGCAAGCTGGCTCAGATGGAATGCCCACAGCAGGTTTGGATTGCAGAGATTTCCATTTGCCTGACCCATGACGCTGGCACCTGGTGCAACAAGTGGCACAAAGAGCACACCAATAAAAATTGGGATACCTTTAAGCAAGACTTCCTGGCAAGATTTGTGCTCAAGGATACAGCGCTCATGATCATATGCCAAGTAAAGAACCTGACCCAGACAGGCACTGTGAAGGTACTCACCTGCGCCTACAAAGAACTCCAACTTTGTGCACCATCTGACATGGCCTTTGACACCCCAGCCACACACCTCATTTACTATGACGCCCTCAAATTGCATGTGATGAGACATGTGAACCTGGACCAGGTGACTAACCTGCAAAGCTTGTACCGCAAAGCAGAGAAAGCAGAACAAACATCCAATGCCCTCCATAAGTCACAAACTTGAAAACAAGAGAGACCCAAGGATTCTCACACAGGGGCTCTCCACTCAACCACCCCTGGAAGCAACAGGAATAACACCAATCATAAACCTATAAGCTCAAACAAATATGGGAATGGAAAAAAGGACCAGTCAAATTGTACTCATTTCCATATCACTGCCACGCAAGGTAATCAAGATGAGGGAAAAGCCCAGGGAGAGCACTAAGCAAGCCAAGCTCTCCCCACGCAACTCCTGACTTGCCCAATGATGAGTACTGGCCCAAGGACGTGACCAATGTCCAATGATTCAGGTTCCCTCAGAGGACCCGGTACTGTACACAATTTCCAGAAATCCCAATAAATTGATGTCCTATTCTTTCCCCTTTTGCAGTTACGCAGGCTCAGCACTCCTGGATTTGGGCGCAGATCAAACCCTGGTCAACAGCAGCTTTGTGGATAAGTTCAAGCTGGCCACTAATCCTTTGTGGATTAAAAATGTGGTCCTGGCTGACAAACACCACATTGCTGTGACAAAGGAAACTTCCCCCTTCTCTGTTATGCTTGAGAACCTCCACTCTACCATCCAAGGTCCTGTCATTGACTTCCCAAGGTTTGACATTGTGCTGAGACTAGACTGGCTGTAAAAGAACAATCCTCATGTAGACTGGGCAACCTCAGTGTTGACCATCAAACGTGAAGGTGTCAACTACCAGATCTACCCTGACTCCATGGACCAACTTATATATGACCACGTCTTTGTGCACATCACAGAGACCCAGGACAAGAAGAAAAACCTGAAAGCAATTGATTGGGACTCCTGCCAGTACAAGATCATACATTTCAAAGATCACCAGGATACCTCCACGCCTCATGATTGCAAAATGGTGGCCTGCCATCCAGAAATCTTCAAAGAAGCGCTACCTGGGCTGCCCCCTGAGAAACACATCTAACACTCCATCCAACTCAAGGGGGCTGTCCCCAAGGCTGGCCCTATCTATAGGCTGACCCCAAATGAAGATGATGCCTTACACGCCTACCTCAAGGAGGCATTGGAAAAAGGACTTATCCGCCCCTCACAGTCTCCCTTTAGGGCCGCCATATTCTTTGTGGCTAAGAAAGACGTACTTTACAACTGGTCACAGACTACTGAGCCCTAAAAAAAGTTACCATTAAGAATTGTTACCCACTACAACTGATTGACAGCCTCTTCAATGCCTTGGGAGGAGCCACAGTCTTCTCCAAGATTGATCTGACAGCAGGCTACAACCATATTTGCATTAAGGAGGAAGACATCCCCAAAACGGCCTTCTGCACTAAATACAGCTCCTACAAATGTGTGGTACTCAACTTTGGCATGACCAATGCTCTGTCCACCTTTGTAACCTTCATGAACAAAGTATTTGCACCCCACATAGACAAGCACGCCCTAGTGTACCTAGACAATGTTATTGTCTACAGCCCCTTGGTGGAACAACACCACAAGGACCTCAAGGCAGTCTTTGTCACCCTGCCACAACACAAACTGTTGGCTAAGCCCTCCAAGTGCCAGTTTTTCCGCAAACAACTATCCTTCTTAGGACACATAGTCTCAAAGGACGGCATCAAGCCCAACAGTCAAAAGATACAGGCCATCTGCAAGATGCCACCACCCAAGGATAAGTCGGAACTCCGCACCTTCTTGGGAATGGTGGCCTATGTACAATGCTTCATACCTGACTGTGGCATTTTGACTGCCCCCTTATCTGCCATAACAGGCGCCAAGTCCAAGTTTGTGTGAACCTCCCAACGTGACCTCTGTTTTAGACGCCTCAAGGAGAAACTCACAACAGCTCCCATCCTACAATACCCCAAACATGACGGGGAATACCAAATGGAAACTGACGCCTCATATGCATCCATTGGAGGAGTACTCCAAATCAAAAATAATAACAGTGACTTCCTGCCCGTAGCTTATGAATTGCAAAAATTGACAGATGGCAAGTGTCAATACCCTATCCATGACAAAAAACTGTTGGCTATTGTGCACTGTCTAGTCAAATGGCGCTGTTACCTAGAATGGCAGGAATAATTCACAGCATTAACCAATCACAAGTTGCTCATCTATTTTAAGACCCAAGAAAATCTGTTGCGCCGCCAAGCCCGGTGGATGGAGCTATTGGAGAGATTTAACATGCTCATTCAGTACAAACCTGGGGCCAAGCTTGCCATGGCAGACGCCCTGTCCCACCTGTATGTCTGTGCTTCAAGAGGAGAGAATGGGCTTGAACCAGACTGGCCTCTCTTAATACTACAAACAAAGGACAAAGGGTTCCCCCCAGCACAACCAACATAACAAAGGAAACAGTCATAAAAAATGAGCACCTATTTGCTGATGTATATGGGACCATACACAGAAAAATGTCTGACAGCACAACCATTCCCTACATTCCCACAAATCAGCAAGTCAACACCATCCTACACTATCACAGAGACCTTGGACATACCAAGAGCCAAAACCTATACAAGTTCCTCAAGCACAAGGCCTGGTGGCCAACCTTATATTGGGATGTTCAAGAAGTTCTAGACCAATGTGAGGTATGCAAAAAATTTGCCAAAAGCAAAACCCCTCCAAAGTCAGTACTTCCCATCCGCACACAACTACCTTTCAAAGTATGGTCTCTTGACATTGTTGGCCCCATGCCAGGGAAACACAATGACAAGAAATACATCATTGCTGCCATTGACTTTGCTACAAGATGGTCAGTAGCCCAAGCAGTAAAGGCACACACTGGCAATGACGTACAACAATTTATTGGCAAGGAGATAATCAGCAAGTTTGGAAAGCCAGAACTCCTGATAACCAAGGGATGAAAAGAATTAACCTGCAAACCCATCCATGTATACCTCACCAAGAATGGGGTCAAACACATTGTAACAACACCATATCACCCACAGGCCAATGGACGTGTAGAGCGGCTCAATGGTAGCCTCGTGCAAGCCTTAGCCAAACTCATTGCTGGGAGACCTGAAGACTGGTATAAGCAGCTACCAACTGTGTTACTCGTGTGTCAAACCTGAGTGAAAAGATCCACCAGGAAAGGCCTGTTTGAACTGATATACAGCACACAGCCAAATATCATTCAAGCATTGACAGGACCCAAACAGGAAATTACAAGTAAAGTCCCTCCACGCTCAGACCCTCACGTTGTAGAGGCTAACAGCAAAAAAACAGTGAAGGAGAATGAATGTCTGCAAAAAACTTTTATCCCATCCGCAATAGACATGAAGTTAGGGACAAAGTTTGGGTCATGAACGTTGACAAAAGCAAACTACAACCCAAGAAAGTGGGACCAGCAATCATTCTAAAGGTAAACAACAATAACACTAACCTTGTGCAAGGACTTGGAAAGCGTAAACAAGACAAGACCTTATACCATGACCGCCTGAGACCCTACAAGGCAAGACAATGAAAAACCACCCTGCCCGCCACAGAACAACAATTAGTCCAATATGGCGCTTGGGCTCCTGACAACCTCCCTGATAACTTGTCCCCAGAGGAGGCTGACCTTCAGTTGGGGGGGGGTTGCAACTGCAGGCTTGACTTGCCAGCAAGGTTCCAATCAAGCAGGTTTGTGACCTGTAATTCAATTACCCAGTCACTCAAAGCCAGACTAGGAAGTCAACTCAAATTACCAAATCCAATAACATGAACAGATGATGATCCTTTATGATGGATACCTTGTTTTGGCGCTTGACTCATTACCAGGATCAAGCCACCCCCTTCATCATCCAGCTGTGTGATCACCAATCATGTTCCTGTTATCCTTAATTCACATGAGCTATATAATCACTATCTCACAATAAAGATCATTACCCATCTTCTAAATATTTTTCCCTGTGTAACTCTGCTAAAACAGTACAGTTACAACAGAAGCTTGGGTTTCTTAAACTTAGCTATGATCTCTTTTCCAATAAATTATCTCACATTATTGCCTTTGTGTTCTTTTGTAGCTTGTGCCACAGGCCACCTGGTTGCATAGTTGATAGCTGTTATGATGTACTTTTTTCCTTTGTTTTCACCAGACATTGGTCCCACAATATTTAGTGATCATACCTTGAAGAGTTGTGTGATTGATACTGGTATTACTGACTTGGGTGGTGCCTTGGATTGGGCGTACTTTTCACATACTTCACATTGCTCCAGTACTTCCTTGATATCATCCAGCATGTTGGGCCACCAGTAGCGTGTCTTGAGGTATTCATGCAAGTTCCTTCTACAGGTGTGGCCTAGATCTCTGTGGTATCAAATGATTGTGTCAATCTTTTGTGTTGGCGGGACGTAGGATACGGTGTCATTACTTGGAAGTATCTGGTGTAGTGTGCTATATACATTTTTGAACAGATGTTTGTTCTTGAGGACTTTCTCTTGGATGTCCATTAGGGTTCCAGGTGGGAACTCTTCTTGGATATTCCCCATGATTAACATGGGCCAATCAGGGTCCCCATCAGTGCATAGAACATGTTTACTGTATAGCCTTGATAGGGTGTCTGTAGTAAGCATTTCCTTGCCTGGCTTGTATTCAATTGTCATGGGGTACCTCTCTATAAGGCTCATTTATTCAGCTTGTAATCTTGATAGGTGTTATGTTTTGAATAATATCAATGACTTGTGGTTGGTTAGCACTTTGAATATTTGTGCACCTTCCAGGTAACATTGCCACTTCATGAGGCAGTGCACAATAGCTATCAGTTATTTGTCATGTATAGGATATCTTTTCTCACAATCAGAAAGTTTCCTTGATTCATATGCTACAGGGAGGAAGTCATTTTTTTAGTTTGAATTCAGAATACTCCTCCTATTGGGTAATCATATGTGTTGGTTTCTAGCTTGTATATTTCTTCTTGGTTTGGATACTGGAGGATAGGAGCAGTGACCATGTGCTCTTTTAGTTGTTTGAAATGTTGATCTCTTAGCAGTGTCCATACATTTTTTGTTTTCCTTGCCTGTGATTGTGGACAGGGGGCGGTCAAGGCACCCCAGTCAGGGATGAACCTTCTGACATAGTCTATCATGCCTGAATGTGTGAAGTTTACTCTTATTCTGCGGCACTGGCATGTCAGTTATGGCTCATATCTTTTCTGGGTCTGGCTTCACTCTGCCCTTGCTGACAATGTGTCCAAGGAAAGGGAGTTCTGCCAAGAAGAATTCACATTTTGATGGTTTGAAAATGAGTTGGTTTTCTTAGAGGGTGCAGAGGACCAGGCGGACATCTTCTCAGTGTTGTTACAGTTAGACTGTATATGATTATGTCATCTAGGTAGACAGTTGCTCTTTTTATGTGTGTGTTCCTTGAAGAACTTGTTTATGAAGGTTAAAAGGTGCTTGGAGTTTTTTTCATGCCAAATTTGAGGAATACACACTCAAAGGAACCATACTTTGTTTGAAATGCAGTTTTTGGCATATCTTCTGGTTTCACACAAATTTGGCGATAGTCTGCTGTCAAGTTGATCCTTATGAAGACTTGTGACCACCCAGGGCGTCAAAAAGATCATCAATTAGGGGCAGGGGATACCTGTTCTTAATTGTGACATTGTTGAGTGCCCTGTAGTCTGTGACTAGGCAGAGTCATCTATCCTTTTTTGTCACAAATAAGACAGCTGTGCCAAAAGGTGATTTGGAAGGTCAAATGAGGCCTTTATCAAGGGCTTTGTCAATGTAGGCTTTTAAAGCATTGTCTTCCTGGGGTATGAGACATTAAATGGGCGTGCTTTGGGGACACTTCCCTTGAGGTTGATTTTGTGCTTTATGTCCCAATCAGGCAGTAGGACTGGTAAAGTTTCTTGGGAAATGGAAGGGAATTCAATGACTAGCTGTGCTTGGATTGGGTCTCTTTCATTTACTGTTTATTTGCTCTTAAAGTGGATAACTTCATATTTGCAGGTTATCCAATTGATTTTGCTAGGATTGGTTTCATATTCTGTTTTCACACTTTTCATGAATAAATGGTCTTTCATGAGTGTATCAAGATGAGTTGGGTAGACATAGTGGTGCATCTTGCCTTGTTGTATGGTGAGGATAGCGCTATCCCAGTCAATGTGAGGTTTGATCTTTCTCATCCAGCCCAGGTCAATTATAACATTATACTTGGGGATTGGTATAATAGGGCCACTAAGCGTAGTTTTTATATCTCCAATTTAGACGCAGAAAGATTTTGCTTCCTTGGTGACTGGTGTGCTCCTATTATCTGCCATGATAACTCTCTTGATATTGCTTTGAGCCATGGGTAGTTTAATGAGGTTGGCAAATTTCTTGTCAACAAGGGATTGGTCTTCTTCAGTGTCAAATAGTGCTGTGCCCTGGTATCTTCAAAAGCAGAAAGGATAAGTGAGAAGTTTATTTCTGGTTTGAAGGCAAACAGTAGAAGATTACAAGAGGTTACTTGTATCATGGTGATTAAATCCACATCTTGGTCCCTGTATAAGTCTTGTAGCTTGAGGGCGGCTTGCCTAAGCACTCCCCTGAGCTTTCCCCTCCTTTTTGATGTCTTTGGTGCTTGCTTGATTAGCTTGAGCATTGTGTTTCCCATTTTGAGGATGGCTGTTATTAGCTTTGTTGTTCTGTTTGTTAGGTTGTGGGTCTTTTCTTGCTGTAGGGCTCTCCTTATGCTTGTTTGTTACATGTAGGTTGTCAGAATTTTGCACTGCGTGTTTTCTTTCCAATAATACATCATGAAGGTTCTTACAGTGTGTCATATCAAACTGATGTCTAATGTGCGTGGGAAGGCCATTGTAAAAAACCAATTGTGGTCTTACTTTGTAAAAGTTAATGATGTTGAGAGCTTGGTCATTTAGTTCTTTGTAAACTTCAATATACTCCTCAATTGTTCCTGTCATTTTGAAGGTTCTGAGTTCTGTCATGATCACCACATTGGAGTCTTTCATAGAGACTTTTTGAGGAAGGCGGCTTTGAACATTTCCCAGTTCTCACTTTGATCAGGGTGTTGTTTGAGCCACTTGCTTACAAAACTTGAGGTGGTTCTCATGACATAAAGGGCAACTTTGCTGGCCCAGAGTCTCTAGGGGTAGCCCACTTGTGTAAATTTGCTTTGGGTGCTGTTGATTCAGAGGTTGGCATTTTCCTGGTGTAATCCTTCAAATGTCCCAATTTCTGATGAGCGCAAACATTGAAATACAATGTTGGATATCTCAGTTGTCTGTGAAGCTGGAGTTAGAGGTGGTTTCAGGAGTCTACAGGTATTGAGGAGATTATACTGTTTGGTAGAGACAAGGGTGTTGTTAAAGACAACAAACCCTGTAGAGACGTCCTGTCCTTCTTTGTAATCTCTCCAACCTGCAGGAAGTTCCATCCGCTGGGTTCCTTTCTTGGGAGGAATTTTTCCTTAAAGTTGTGTAGGTGTGGATAACCTACCTGTGCTACCACTGTTGTGTATATACTTCTGGGAAGTATAATAAACAAGAAAAGGGGGGAAATTAAGAAGATTATGATACTTTATTGGATATTAATATAGGGTACTATACAGTATCATAGGAAGCCACATAATGTTCATGTACGTCATGGTGATAATGGGGCTTACTCAAGTAATTGTTCCTCTTAAGTCATGAGGCTTATTCAAGTTATGTTCCGCTTAGTATCTGGAACTTTTGATTCCTGTGATAGTTGGCTGAATCATAGTAGTGCCACCAACTTAATGATTAGTTGGGGAATCATTCTGAAAGTATCTTGGGGGATTAATTTTATGAGAGGGAGTAATTGAAGATGTTGCAACACAAGTAAATCCAGACTCTATTATAAAAAGCTTTTGAGATAGCATCTCTTGAGAAGTTGTATCTCACCAAAGTCTCATATTTCTGATAGACTCTTGGTACAGCCTTTCTTGAGCAATTGAAAGCTCTTCCACTGGATCACACAGTTTACCTATACCCTGGCAGTGAGGATTTCAATTTTTTCTTCAGAGTTAATCTCTGGAATCTCACTACACAAACTCTAAACTAATCATTTTATTCCTCACTGTTCTTTAATAATTTTGAAATCATGATAACCAAATTAAATAGATATACTGTTTCTTGAGTCTTTAATTTATCATGCTATCTTTTAGTGATTCATATATTTCAATGCTGGAAGTACATAGCATTCTATAATCTAAAATTTAAACTAAATTAAGTTAAGAGATAAATAACAGAAGACAAGCTAATCATTTCAATTTGTTGGCTGTTTACCAAAACAATATGGGATATAGAAACTTGAATGCACATTAAGCTTTACCACTGCACCTGCAGAAAGGTTGAATGCACCAAACTGCAGCAAATCAAGAAGATCTTTGGGTCCAGCCAGGTACCTGGCTTGAAATTCTTTTAACCCGCCCCAAGCCCTTCACAACTGTATTTATAAATGAGAAACATTCAGGAAGAATGAAGAGGCGCATAGGCCCTGTAGCCAATCCATGTTGGCCAATTGCCACACCACCCTCTATCATTAGGGCTTCCTCAAGGATACTTGCCACCTTCTGTGTCCTGTTTTACCCAATACAATAAACTTTGTAGCACTAGCTTGTGCGCCTGAGATACTCCTAGACTAATTGTAGAAATGCAATCAAGGTCCCATTATTATTGGAACCCTTGGCCAGCTGGTACATTTTGATGCCAAGGGAATCAAGAAGGGCTGCCATAGAGTGTTTCATAGTACAAATAGATGCAAATTGGGATATGCCATCCTTCTCGCCCTTGGCCACATACCCATAAACATTGTACATGGAGGACAAAGGACAAATTATTGATATAGTATAATTTCACTGTACTTTTCTTATTAAGCGCAGCTTATGCTTTGGATCATTTGTGATAGGTCTCAATAGTCATTGGGCTATTTCCATTGTATAGAGATACCCCAAATCTTTCCCATGAGAAGCTCAATCTTTTTACCACGTGGTAGCAAACCAGAACTGAGGCATCAATTCCAAAAGTAGATTTGACCATGACCTGTATATTTGCTGGTTCAGGATGGCAATTTCAGTCAATCCACTGCTTTATTGCCCCAACAAGCCCCTTATTTGGGATGGTTGGCTCATGTTTGGATTTCTCCATACAGAGAACTTTATCAATATGTAGCAACGTTTATACCACATATGTGCCAGCTTCACCAACACCCCAACAGTTTCCACAGCCTTCCTGCAGTCACAAGTGTCCATGAACCATCCAAAGAGGATTTTATGCTTGATTTCTGGGATCACCCTGTGTTTGGGTTTTTTGGAGGTAAGCAACAACTCATCAGGTTCTGCTAAGACACATGGCATAGGCACCTGGCTGTGAAACACAGTGAAGTTTTTTAGCACCTGCTACCCCTTCACAGCTTGATAGTACTGATTCTCCTCATTGTTGTCCTCTTTACCAACATCATTCACATAAGCCTTGTATCTGGTATCTAGAACATGCTTCACCTTCTCTATAAGACTTGTAGTCACTGCATATTGGTGATACACAGCAAGGTACATCATTGGTGCTCTCTTGATAGTGTTACTGCTCTCTGTTCTAGTAGTGGCAACTTTGATGGCCTTTCTGAAAAGCTTGGGTACTCTAGGGATGATAGTGCCCAACCTGCTGGTCTGGGTGGCATGATTTTATCCTTGTGCCAGGGTGGTTCTAGTCTCACTCTGCAACTAAGAGCTACTCACTTATTCTGCCTCCTTGATGGCAACCGCTCAGTCTTTTTAGCTATAAGGGTACCTTGTATGTGGTACACTCTGTTGGGTCTGCTACCCTGTTGCTGGGATGCTTCCATATCAATATCATCTGAATTCCAAACCTGAACCAACTTGAATTGCTTGACTGCATAGTATATTCTTATTTATTTTATCTTCCCATGCATGGCTACCCCCTCCTGGATGTCCCTACTGTGCAGGGTCCAGGGCTTCCAGTTCAACTCACCATTGCTGTCCCTGTGCAAGCTTTCACCGGCAAAGCTCCTGCTGTAAACTTTTAGAGTGCCTTGTTTCTGGATCAGCTGCCTTCCATATCAGCTGTTCATTCCTTCTCTCTGCTTGGCGGTGATCTCAATGCTTTTTTGATCCATAAGTTTCAGTCCTGCTATCTCCCTATCAGCAGCATTATTTTCCTGTCCAAACCTTTCATCAATCCCTTGAAGAGGATGGGTGATTCCCAGAGAAAATATTGTTCCCTATCAAGCTTTTTGCATGCCAGCGCCACAGTTGTTTGATATTATAGGGCGCAGGGTATTTTCTTGAATACAGTAATATATGAGGATATGAGCAGTATTGCATTGGACAAGCCAGGATCAAACAGAAACATGGTTACTGTCCAGGAACAGCTCCTGAACGCGCAGGAGTACCTGCAGGAATAAAGATCAAGACATGGGCCAACCAGATCATCTTTACTGTGAGGCATCCATTCCCCTTACACCTTCTCCAAGATTGATCCCAGGCTGCTAACAGTGTCTGGTAGGACATTATAACCCGCCCCTACTTTGGGTCATCCCCAGTCTAGGCTTGGCCCTTGTTTCACATCAACCAATGGAATATTTTCATCTTGATCCAGCACAGGTGGCCCTTGCTGGTGCAGGTGAGTTCAGTAACTTCTGGATCACTTCCCTCTATCACAGACATACTTCAGGTCCAACACTTAATAATGTGATCAATCTGGGAACTCAAGATTATGGGGAATCAACCCCAGCCCCTCAGGGCTCAATGTAAAAGTAAGGTAGTGCTTTGGCGCCAATCATACTTGCAAGGCAGGGCCTGCAAAACTTTTTAGTTGGCAGGGCAGCGCCAGACGTATAACTAGGTTGGCGCCTAAGGTGATGTTTGGCGGCGCCAGCAGCTTTTCCAAAGTGACAAGGCAGCAAACAGTGTATCAATAAGCGCTGGGGAGGCGCTTGTTATTGGTCAATTTATGGTTCAGGCCAGCAGGCTGCCACTTGTTCAATAGGCATGTATTTTATATTGCTCATTTATGGTGTTTGGATGCTGTAATTTATATCCACAAGCTCTGCCATGGTTGTCATCCTTGATCTTTATACTGCCAGTTTATGGTGCTGGCTGTTAAAATCCTTAACCCTGAGCTCTGTCACAATTGGCACCATTGCTTGGTCAAAATCCCCGCCATTCTCCAAGGCAGGTTTCCCCCCCTTGGAGAAGTGATCAGAGTTAAGCTCCTTGATAACCGCTTTTCACTCTGCCAGCCAGTTGCTTGGAAAGGTCTTCACAGCCTTTAGATCCTCCCCAGGAGCTCCAATGGGATCTTGGGAGCCCCTTTCTGTAGTGCTGAGCTTGTGGCTCTGGGTGCCCCAAGCTTTGCCAGCTTTCACCTGTGCTAGATAGACATGACAAGGCTGGAAGGGTGGTGAGGGGGGAGATTAATGGCGGTATGGTTATTCTGTTGGGCGCTGTGGGTCCCAGCTATATGCTGCCCACAGTATGCTTGGCTGACCCCAACAGGGTGGGATCCTGTTGGGACCCTCCAGAAATCCCTGGCGGCAGCCTTACTGCTGTCCCTGGCCCTGCTTTGGCAGGAGCATCTGTTTTCAACCTTCACTGCCATGCTTGACCCTTGTCCCAGATCACCTTGGCCGGTTACCTGGGCATCCTTGGCTTCTTCCTCTCCCTCTACTGCCTTGACCTATTGGGAATCCAATGGTCAAAGCTTCCCAAAGATCCCTTCCCAGAACAAGCCAACCCTAGAGATAGCATTACCCAGTTCAGACACACCCAAGCTGGTGGGCAGTACAGCAAACAGCCGTTCCGCTGTACCTAGAGGCGCAATATATTCAACTCTGCCCCACCCTGCCATGTTTGGCTCCTGGGGACAACATCCAGGAGGTTCAGCAGGAAATCTTTATAACCAAAGGTCTGAGGTTGGAAGCTAGCCTTGGTTAGCCTTCAGGGCAAAATTAAGAAAATGTACCTTGATCTCCTGGAATGGAAGAAGAGGGACTCCTTTTGGAAAAAAGGGATGGAAAAGGCTTGAAGGATACAAAAGCCAACCCAGATGTGGATAAACTTGTCTTTGTTAGGAGAAGTGATTCTACTTAAATAGTAGACAAGGGTCAATGATCACTCAATAGGTAGACAGGGTGGCCACAGGGGTTGCAGTGGGCTGAACTCATACCAGGATCAGCCAAGGGCAGGTATGGTATTCAGTAATGAGTGGACGTTGATGCCAACCCATTCATGGAAGGCAAGGGATTTCCAAAGTTGAAAGCAAACCTGACCAAATCTTTGCACATATCACTATTTGAAGGCCATATTGAAATAGCATCAATGGCGCAATTTCCAACACACCTTGGAACCATCCCAATTTCTGATCCCAAGGGTTGGTTACTATCAACTCCTAGCAGGGGGCTTGATTGACCTTCCTGGTTAATCAACCCTTCCCTGGCACCTGGGGTCTCCAGGATAGATTTTATTGTCCTGCCTTCATCCTGTTAGCTAGCTTGATCTAATTGTTTCTGGGGGTTCCATCTAGTCCATATAGATGCTTAGAGTCCCCCTGGGATTCCTATCTGGAGAGATCCTAACCCCTATCTCTACAGACGTTAAGATCAAGCCTACAATCTTGCTGGTTATAGGTGGTTCATCTCCGCCAATTGCTCAAGGTGGCTGTTCAAATCACTTACTATTTCAAGCTGGGGTATAAAGCTCCTCCAATCACATTTTTATATATCTGCCTACCCCTCTGCATGTTTTGATGGATCCTGCCACTTGAAAATCCTCTCTCAGGGGCAGCCACCCAGAGTAGTACTTTCTAATCTCTGCCCCTTGCTGGAGATCCTAGTTGGGATGGGCTGGTGTTAGGCAGGCCTTGTATATATGTCCTGATTTTGACATCCTACTGGTTGCTTGGGTTGCTATAGGGGTTGTGCCTGGATCAGGCTTTGCTTCTGGGCCTGGGTCTGCTTTGCCCCAAGTACCTTGATAAGCATGGCAGCTTTGTAACAGGGAGGAAGTGTTCTGTTTTGTGGGACTGGTTGGGCTGCTGCTGCCTTGAATTAGGTTTTTTTGGAGTGTGCATCTTTGGTGGTGTGTCTAGAAGTTTTTGCCCATTGCCGCTACATTTTTGTGGGTTGGGCTCTAGTTTGGCCAGAGGGGTGAGGTCTGTTCTGGACAGCGCTGACCTTGTTCAGGGTTGGTATACCTTTGCCCATACCGGCAGGGTTTGAAGCAGGTACACTTGATCTAGTTTCCTCCAGCCAAGTGCAGCTAGGGTTTTGCTATATCCATCACTGGCTTATACCATCTGAGCTCTAGTTGGGAGGAAGGAGCTGGACCAGAAACAATTTACATCTTCACTTGTACCCTTGAATATATGCTGTATAGCTGAGGGGGAGAGGAACCCTCCTGCTAGCCTTTTAGGTGATGGAGTAATGAAAATGATTTTGGGGCCAGGATAGCGTACCTGATGCATACCCCAGGTCAGATCTTAACCAGCAATATTGGCATTGAGCCTGGATCACTTTAACTTCTGGCTGGCTTCAGGTTCAGCTAAAGCTACAGATGGGTGTTCAAATCATACACTCATTCAAACGGTTTGGTGGTGGATGTGATTGGAGCATTTACATATTCTGCTTTTGATTGTGGGTATTTTTGGGCCAATGTTTGTGTTTATTGATTTTGTTTTTTGGCTTCTATATGAGTGATCATATTATGTTCTTTTTAAGTTACCCTTTTCAGGGAATCCTGGATCTTTGGGGTTGGCTGATACTCCCTGTTCTTATAGATACAGACAAAATTAGACTGGCACCAGTGGGTTGAGAACTCTGCTATATGAGCAACATAGAATACCACTGAGTCAATCATTGCTGGCATCTAAGCTAAGTAATTTGATAGTTAAAGTTAGGTGCACCTTGTTTGAGGAAGCTGTAGGATCCCAGGTCTTCCTATATACTATCCCATCAGGAACCCAGATGATGGAGGCTTGTCTGATGGGGATTTAGAGCAATGCTGCAGATAAGCTGCCACCCAAAGAGTATCTCAGATGAACTGTCTTGGGGAACCTCTGGTATCAATGGATGGAGTACCGCCCAATTGACACTTAGTTCATTGAGGGTAGGATGGAGCGCGGCATGATTTCCAGATATTCTTCAAAGTGCAGGGCATAGTTTTGATCAATGACTTTCCTCAATCAGAACATTTACCCACCAAGAAAACACCATATGCTGGAGAGGGGATACCTAGAAGAGTTGTACAATATTTCAGAGCCACTGCTCTGGCGGAACCCTAGCTGGGAGGGTTGGAGTTGGCAGGTTGGGAATGGGAGGGTGTCTAGAAGTAGTTGGAAGTGCTGAACATCTTCATGAAAGGGGATTGGAATTGCTCTATACGCCCAAACAGCTTGTCCTTTGACTTGTCCTTTGATCATGTGAGGCATTTTATAAACATTGTTAGGTAGTGTATATGTTTCATTAAGATCCTACAATTATCAACAAATCTTCCTATAGCATGTAAAAGAAATAACAACTATATTAAACTAATTCCTTCAAGGCTAAAAGGCTTGATGATCCTTAGATCAATCTAGTATTGGCTATCTAAGCAGGGATGGTTAAATACGGATTTGGCATTGGGAAATATTTCTTAGGTATAGTATATTCTGGTTAGATATGGAGGTTGATGTGGTCAAGGATGGGTTGATGAGCTAGGAATTCGAGATGGTCAATGTCATTCATTTGGATAGTAACATTGTTCAGGTGAGAGATGGCCTTTTGGCGCATGAGGTAGGAGTAGGTGGTGGGGGCATCAATGGCCCAGTCGCGCTTGGCCAGGAAAATGGCGGTGGGGCAGGGGAGGTCTTCGATCATCTGGAAGGAGTAGGGCCAGTACATGGTGCGCCAGATTGCAATGGCAAAGTTGTGGTTTCTTGAGATGAACCTGCGGACGTAATGGTGGATGACAGTGTCTGGGGAATCGTGGCAAGCGCGGCGCAGAAGGTATCGCGACCACAGCATGTAGCAGACAGGGTCAATCAACGTGATCTGGGAAACGTACAAGGGGCGGGTCTTGATCATCCATGCCGCAGTCAAGGTGCCAAAGGAATGGGCAACTATGGAGACTCGGTTCAAGCCGAGTTGTTGGAAGAGCATGTCAATGGCCTCAATAGCGTCATCTTCACTCGCAACTTTGGCAAAAGGCACCAAAGAGATGTGAGGAAGGGAGAAGAGGATGATTGGCCGACGTGGATATGCTTCCATCAGAGAAGTGATGTGCTGCAGCATGATGCACGGACCCACCCCAATGCCATGGAAGTATAAGATGGGCACC